>JAOYMU010000020.1:20499435-20511242 GCA_025802295.1 Psammodynastes pulverulentus
TGTGTGTGTGTGTGTGTGTTCTGGTCCCATTTGTGGTTGTAAATTGAGGATTACCTGTATTGCTCCTATGTTGGATGTTCCCATTACAAGGCTGTTTCACTCAGCAGCCTCCACCACTGATACTAAAGTCATGCTGAAACAGACAGTGCCTCCCTCTCATCTCCTGCCTTGAAGTGGAGATAGACGGATGCCCAGATTCCTTCTGTCAGGCTCAAATAACCAGGGACAGGAATTGAGTTCAAAGCACTGAGTTTATTCTTGCCACCTGTGTCCATGAATCTGAGCAATTAATAATGGTCCAAGCTAAATTGGCTCTGGTTCAGGGTCAGCAGAATTCATGGAGGGCTGGAATTCTTGTGGCTGCACAATGACTCGAAACTGATGATGCACTTAACCCCTCCCTCGGGCTGTACCTGCTCATCTCTCCCATCTTCCAAGTCACAGCTTTGCCCTTTAGCAAGAACACGCCAAGAACAAGAACTGAGTTGGCATTATCCATGATGGGATTCATCCAAATTGCCCTCTGGTATTTAAACTGTTTCAGCAATACCATTTGGTGATTCTAGTTGTTGATTTCTCTTTCTCCTTTTTCACTGTAACGTTAAACCAGATCCCATTAAAGAGACACTTGCAAAACCAGATAGGAATGGTTATTAATGGTGGTTTTTTTAGGGAAAACATTGATTTCAGCTGGTTATTACATATCAGAATCCATAAGAACCTCTCCTAAAACCTCTTTATGGTTGTCACTCCAAGAGTCAGTCTTTCTCTCTTTCTCTCTTTCTCTCTTTCTTTCTTTCTTTCTTTCTTTCTTTCTTTCTTTCTTTCTTTCTTTCTTTCTTTCTTCCTCTTCCTCTTCCTCTTCCCCTCCCTCCTTCCCTCCCTTCCTTCCTTCCTTCCTTCCTTCCTTCCTTCCTGTAACAGGATTTCCATCCTCAGGGAGTAAACAAACAGGGAGAAGAACAAGTTAAAGAACACATGGTAAAATGGGCTAAGAATTTTGACTATAATATTCAGATGGATCAATAGAGAGAATATGGTTAAAAGGTTTGAAATTCACCTTGTCCTATAATTTAAGAAGAGTTTTTTAAAAAAAAAAAAACTCTTTAAAATGATGTATATGACACCAGCAGGTTTGTCTAAGATGGATAAAGGTACTTCTAATCAATATTAGAAATGTGAAAAACACAAAGGGACATTTTTATCATCCACAGTGGACTTGTGCAGAAGTTTAAAGATACTGGGCACAAATACTTAGACTGATTAATATTCAGATAAAAATGGAATTTTTCTTATTAGAACTAATGGGCAATCAATCAGAAAAGGCTTGTGGACATTTGATTGTATACATGGTAACTGCAGCCAAATATATATGCACAAATATAAAAGAGCAATGAAAAACTCATAATGTGGAGGGATGGAACATGAAGATGGTGGAGCTTGCAGAAATAGCTAAATTGACTTAGGAGTTAAGGAGGAAGCACCAATTATCTTTATAAAAGATTGGAAACCCTTTATGGACTTTTTGCTGAGAAGGGACAACGTTGAACTGGTGACCTCAAGATTTATTGATTTAAAAGTTTTGTTTATTGGAAGCAGATGATATCTAATTGGAGTTGCCAATTGTGATGTTTGTAACGGCTGAGATAAAGATTGGAAGTGATTTCTTTTGATAGATTTTTTTTCCCTTTTCTCTTTCTTTTCCCATTCTTCACTTGCTCTTTTTTATTCCTTTATGTCTCTCTCTTCTTTTTCAGTTTTCTTTTTATATTTCTATACTTCTTTAACCTTGTGTTAAATTCTCTTTCAATAAAAAGAAAATGAACCTAAGAACCTATAAATAGCCTTGTTCAGTCACCCAAGGATTATACTAGTCCATCCCTTAGTTCTTCATCAGATGCTGTATTTATGCGTTGCTTGCAAGCAGGAAGTAGAGACATACAGGCAGTCCTTGACTTATGACTGGTTGCTTAGCAGCCATTCGAAATTAAGGCAGACCCTCCAAAAGCTGCTTAAGACCCAGATTCAAAATTCCAATGCCCCCCCCTCCCCCACATAGTCATGTGACTGCAGTTGGGCACTCGGGACCCAGTTGCATTTATGGCTGTTTGCAGCATTCTGTGGTCGCACGATTGCAATTTATGATGGTTTTGCAGGAAACTGGCATTTACGTCTGATTTCCAGCAAAAAAAATGTCCCATAGCAAATCATGGTTTGCTTAACCATCTCAGTTCACTTTGCAACCCACCACATTTTCTTAACCACTGCAGCAAAAAAGATTTTAAAATCGGTTGTGGTCATATAATTAATTACCTATTTAGCTATTGCAATTCATGACTGTAATTATGGGCCCAATTCCAATTGTAAGTCAAGGACCATCCATATCCCTTTCCTACTGTTGTTCCTTCACAACCAAACTTGGTTGGCATGTCTTCCACAATCCAGAGGTAGGATTGCAAGAGCCACCTTTTCAAGAGCAAGGGTCTTCGAGAGCAACCATTCCTAATCCACCCGACTTCCACGGATCCAGCCCATCTGTTTTTAAGACATCCAGGTTAGTTGGTGGCATCAACACCTCCCACCGTAATGAAATTTGAAAGGTTTATTATGAGCCATGTGAAGAAGTGCTTCCTTTTTTTCTGTTGGAAATCTCATTCCAGTCTTCTCCAGCAGCTGATCCCGAGAGGGGAGAACTTCTCTCTGTCCACTTTATCTCTGTCATGCATGATTTTATATAGCATTGATCATGTCTCATTTCAATCACTTTTCTTTCAGAGAAAAAGAGACCAACCCTTTGGAGCATTTTTCATGGGGAAGGCATAATTTTTTAATTGTTATTTATCTATCGATCTATATCCTGCCTTTATTATTTTTAAAAGCAACTTAACAAAACAGAAACACACAAAAACTTCTTCCTCTTCATATTTTCCCCACAACAAACTTTTGAGACAAGTTGGGTGGAGAAGGAGCACTGGCCAAAATCACCCAGTTGGGTTTCATCCCTCAAGCAGGTCTAGAAATTACAGTCTCCTGATGTTTGACCCAAAGTCACCCGGCCGGCTTTGCTGCCTAAAGCAGGACTAGAACTCACAGCCTCCTTGTTTCTAGTTTGATCTAAACCACCTTCTTCTCCACAGCGCCTGACTGCTCTATAGTTTTGAAGCTACCTGCAAACAAAGCCCTGCAGCCCACCAAGTCATGAACATTTAGTTAAATCTGCCTGTTCATTGGTTTTGCCCCTTGTGTGACTACGAACATATCAATTGAACCTATGTCCTAGATACCTTGTGTTTTTCTTCTATGACTTTTGTTTGTTTGTTTTTTAAGCATCAGTTGCCTCCATCTTATTTCATCCTTAGTTTACGCTGGCATAGAGATGGGTAACGAACCTGCGGGAACATTTCTATTCTTTTTTTTTCTATTCATTTCTCCAGATATTTATGTTTTTTAGCATTTCTCTGACAGTACTTATTTTTGAATGCATTCCTCCTACCATACATATTTTACGAGCAATTTCCCTTTTTTTCACACACAATTTCTGATTGGAAAAACTACTTTCCAGAACCAAACGAGTATAAAAACCAAAGGAAAATTGCATTCTGGTTTGTCTACTTATTTAAGAGATGCAAATTAAAGGTAAAGGTTCCCCTCACACATAAGTGCTAGTCGTTCCTGACTCTAGGGGGCGGTGCTCATCTCCGTTTCAAAGCCGAAGAGCCAGCAGTGTCCGAAGACATCTCTTTAGCATGACTAAATGCCAAAGGTGCATGGAACGCTGTTCCCTTCCCACCAAAGGGGGTCCCTATTTTTCTACTTGTATTTTTATGTGCTTTCGAACTGCTAGGTTGGCAGAAGCTGGGACAAGTAATGGGAGCTCATCCCATTATGCAGCACTAGGGATTCGAACCGTTGAACTGCCGACCTTTCGATCGACAAGCTCAGCATCTTAGCCACTGAGCCACTACATTAGTATTCCCCAAATTGATGTTCTTCAAATATGAAAAGCCTCCAAACAGATCTGGAGACCATCTTGCCCGGGGACACTGCCTATCTTTCCTTAGCATGGGTTAAATTAAAGGAAAAATAAGAAAGTCAAAGGTGGAATAAAAGGCAAAGATAGGCAAGAACCAAAAAATAAAATAAAATAAAATTGAAAGATTAAAGTAAGTGTTCACCCTCTTCTACTGGGGTTATTTCTCAGTCTATCCACTATTAGCCACTTACGTCAGATATTAATAAAAATGAAGGCAGAAAAGACTCCCTGCCGTCCACAGCTCCCTGCCACTCTCATTCATTATTGCAAAAGCTGATCTAGAGAAACGCATCTATTATTTAAATCCCTCTCTGTGTTTTGATGAACTGCTCCTAGGTGTTCCTAATTAAGGTTGTAGCTTTTCTTCTCATAATTAATCAGCACATTCTCTCTTCTTGGTAGAAGACAGGGTTGGGGGGGGGGTTGCGAAGGGAAAAAGTTGGTCCATGTCTATCTATGTAGGTTAATCAAGCGCATCTATCCAAAAGAATCTTTCGTTTATTACGGTAGTAAAGCTGTGCTTTATAGAAAAATCAGGTTGTGAAAGCAAAGGGAAAGGTTTTGCTTTCTGTTCTTTATGTTCCTTGGATGTATAACAGCTGACAATCTAAGAGAAATGGCAGAATAGAAATTATGAATGGACTTCCTAAAAGAACAGGTTATTAATATTATAAGCTTTCTCTTCTCTATAAGCCAACATGTCTAGAAGCCCTCCTGTGGGTTCCAATCACACCCAAGTGGGACCAGGAAGTCGGCCTTTTTTGATGGCTATTCTCAGAGGGCATCCACATTAACAATTTGTCACATGACCCAGCCATCAATGTGACAATTTAAAGCTTTTCAATAGAAATAATTTATCACCCTATAGCAATGGCTGTAGTGTGCAATAAATTATTTACTATCAAAATGTTTCCGAATTATGAAATTCCTTTTTCAGGGAGTTTATACTAAATTTGTGTGTGTGTGTGTGTGTGTGTGTGTGTGTGTGTGTGTGTCTGTGTGTGTGTGCCGTTATTGAAATATCTTTGGTTGCTGAGAAGTAATGTTTCCACTTACTTGTTCCAATTTATTTTTAATACTTTTAATATATTTATTCCATGATTTATTTATGTCTATTGAAAAATATTTGTAAGTTTAAAATGATCTGATCTGATCTAATTTTTACAGCATTTCTTTACCTATCACTCTCAGATTGGCTTACAATAAAGTTAATGAACAAATGTGATTTTTATCATTATATCATATTACTTTAACAGAAGAACATCAGAAGTACAGTAGTGTATGAAATAAATTTAATAAAACTTGAATATTTTAATATACTCATTCGGATAGCAATTTTTTTCTACCTATTTTTTATCTTTTCAGCATATTTATATCCTGTTCTGCCTTTCCTCTTTTCAATACATTTGTAATTTAAATCTGAAAGAAACAATTCCTTACTTAGCTAATTTATCTGGGTAAATCAATATTCTCTCTAGCAGATCTGATTCCAAATATCAGTCTGGGCTCTGATTCTAACACAGAATGCTTGTCCAAATCTCTCTCTCTCTGAATTAGCCTTCCACAAATAAGACCAGCAGAATGTGCACAGATCCTCATGAGGAGTTCTGAAGATGGGCAAAACACACCCAAAATGCCTGGTGGAATTTGGAAGAAGAGAGAATTAGGCTGTGGTCACTCCTTTTTTAGACCTTCCATCTCTCAAGAAAGGAACAGCACTGGTGAGTTGCAAACCGGTTTTCTAACCGGTTCAGTGCGTGTGCGCTTCGTGCAAGTGCACAGCATTAAAAAACCAGCTTGAAAACTTACCTTCTATGCTACTTTGGGTGAGTAACACAGCTGAGACGCGGCAATCCACTGTGCCACGCAAATCAGCTGAGTGGTAATAGGACAGGAAAGGACAGGGGTGGGGCGGAGATACCGGTTCACCTGAACCAGTTTGAACTGGCTGAATTCCACCTCTGGAACAGAGACTTGGAGCAAAAAAGAGTGGTGCGCATCAGTATTTTTTAAAAAACAAGTACTCAAAAGAAAAACATATTTTATTCGGGGTTTCCAATGCTCCTTTTTTAAGAACCTTAATCTCAAATAGTGTGAGAAACACTCTAAAGGTAAACCAATGTGTGTGAGAGACACATGGATGTGCTCCATGATAGCTTAAAGCAGGGGTTCCTAAACTTTTTCTCATTGCTTCTCTCTTCAGTTTAATCTGAATACCTGCCCTAAAAATCCAAATACCAAAATAAACAAAATGAACAATAGAAACAATACAATGCAAATTTGGAAAAGGTAGATTTATTAACTAAAGGTTCTTCACAATTCCCTTCGATTTTGTCTGAAACTCCTCAAGGGAAGTTTGTCTCGCAGTTTGGGAAACCCTGGCTTAAAGCAAAGTCATTACAATGAAATAATCATAATTTAATTCACTTCCCATGAAAATCATAATATCATAATGGAAGCTTGCTCCTTTGGTCACTTGGTTCCAGCTTTCCCTCTGCAGAACACTTATGTAAACTTTGTTTTCCCCACCTTCTCTTCTTTAACCTGGTGTTTGTGACATAATTATTTCAGTCACCTGGTGGACTTGCTTTACATAAGTAATCTATCACTTATGTACTACTTGTCACCTACCAAATTATTTGTGTGCCATCCTAGATTCCAAGCTAAACTTTCTATAACCATTCCAGTAGTGGTATTCTATTGGGTCGCACTGGTTCAGGTGAACCAGTGGCAAAAAACGCTGCCATTTTGGCGAACCAGTAGGAAAAAATTAGCTACTGGTTTGGCCGAACCAGTAGCTTAAAAATCTTGGCCGATCAGCTGACAGGATCAAAGAGTCCTCTCAGCTGATTGGCGCGTGCATGCACAGTAGGTGCGAGTGGTAGGCGTGCATGCATGCGTGGAAGGGGGGCAGTGCCTGCGTGCGCACACTCAGCAAACTGGTGGTAACACCGGCAGCAACCTACCACTGAACCATTCCTAGACCATTTATAGTTAAGAACTTACCAGCCTTGGTGCACAGAGGTTAGAGTGCAGTAATTGCAGGCATCTGCTTACAGCCAGCTGCCTGTAATTTGGCAGATTGAATCTCACCAGGCTCAAGATTGACTCAGCCTTCCATCCTTCCAAGGTGGGTAAAATGAGGACCCAAATTGTGCGGGCAATATGCTGATTCTGTAAAACCGCTTAGAGAGAGCTGTAAAGCACTGTAAAGCAGTATATAAGTCTAAGTGCTATGCTATTGCTATAATATGAGGCAGAACTCACTTAACATCTGTCTTGCTTAGCAACAGAAATGTTGGGTTCTCTCGTGGTTGTACATTAAGGAGTACATGTGTGTGACAATGCATGGAAAAAGGGGGCAGTAGTTTGTACAGTGGTAGCCACCATTTTGACTTTTTTGACTTCTCATACATCCCTGCCATCATTAAATAAGGGCAATGAGCTATAGCAATAGCACTTAGACTTATATACCACTTTACAGTGCTTTACAGCCATCTCTAAGCGGTTTAGAGAGTCAGCCTATTCCCCCCATCAAGCTGGATCCTCATTTTACCAACCTGGGAAGGATGGAAGGCTGAGTCAACCTTGAGCCTGGTGGGATTTGAACTGCCAAATTGCAGGCAGCCGGCAGGTAGCAGAAGTAGCCTGCAGTACTGCATTCTGCGCAACTGTGGCTCTTATAAATGTTAATAGCCAATTCTCACTAGGTGAACCTACACACGATACTAATAAAGTCAAAGTCAAAGAAAGCGCTCAGTGTCATGTGTGAACCTAACCAAGAATAATGTCGATGCTGAATTCCAGAAGCTGAACTCATGCAATTGTGTACATGTGGCCTTCCCATAAAGACAGAGCAAACCATCTATTCTTTTGTCTCATTCCTATCCTGTAATTTAGCAAAGCAAACTTGAACTGGCAAGTTTAAACTGTATTTCTGGTCTTTAAACACACCCACAACCACCCACACATATGCACTTGGGAGTGAGTCACTAGTCCTGAGCGTAAGATTCAAAGGTGACCACAAGGTTGATGCAGCATCGACCCAGCAATTTTAGCACTGCTATTCAAGCCCTTTCATTTGCTATTCCTTCTGCCAAAGAAGGTTTTCACAAGAGCTCATCTGATGAGCATTGACAACTTGGGGCTGATGTCTCATAAATACAATATGTGCACAGCACCGAGTAAACCGGTGTTTTTCAAGCTTGGGGACGTTAAAGATGTAGACTTCAAGAACTCAAGAATTCAAGAACTCAAGAATTCAAGACTTCAAGAACTAGAGTTTCCGAGACATATAAGCCCATTGGCTTTGGAGGTTATCACAACTGTTTTAGCACGGCAATCCGCTTTGCTGCATCACTTAGCTGAGAGGATAAAGCTCAAGAAAGAGCATAGGCGGGTGGGAGGGCCCACAAAACTGCCCAAACACTAATTGTTGGAGCTAATGCTCGCCAGCGCTACTGGCTCACCCAATTAGGGGCGAACCCGCAGCATACCACCACTGGCCTCCGCCACGGTGCAGGAGGCCAACTAGGCCTTTTCCAGCCCCCCCCCTTCGCCGCTGTGGTGCAGGAAGCTGACAAGGCCATGCCCACCATGGCCACACCCACCCAGCAACCAGGCAGAGGACCCCTTGCTAAAATTTTTGAAGTCCATCCCTGTCCACAGGGACTCATGCAGGAAACCCTTGTGTGCAGCTAGAAGAAGCATTGGGGCATGATATGGCACTGAGTTAATTGTCTATTAGAGCTGCGGTGGTATAGTGGTTGAAGTGCAATATTGCAGGCTAACTCTACTCACTGTCAGGAGTTCGAAACTAACTGGCTCAAGATTGAGTCAGCCTTCCATCCTTCCAAGATGAGTAAAATGAGGACCTAGATTGCTGGGGAAAATATGCTGACACTGCAAACAACTCAGAGAATGCAATAAAACACTATGAAGCAGAATATAAATTGAAGTGCTGTTGCTATTGCTATTAGAAGGGGATTTTAGCAAACTGAATTTGCCCTTTCTTAACTATACAGAGGGGGGACAGTTGTTTTTTTTTAAAAGAATGCAACCAGTCCAGCCACACACCGAATCTGATTAGAATGAAAGCACAAGTATAGCCCTGTAAAGCTCTGAAAAGATTCTCAAGAAGAAAGGAAAATATTTTCCCCCTCCTTTTGCTGCTTTTTTAAAAGGGTGTTAGTGACTGTGTGTATTTGTGTGTGTGAGTGAGAGAGAGAAAATGAGCAAGTGAGCGAATTTAATTTACTGCAAGACATTCTTTCTGAAATATGCCTTTCCCTCTGGGTTATCTCTTGGTTAATCCCGAATCAACAAAATGTTGCTTATGGTAACATTTATCTTTTACTGGGATTTTTGAACACATTTCTTTAGTTAGCATTTCATTAAACTGAGGGTTTTGGGGTTGTTGTTTTTTTGCTATTATTCTGTGATCCATTTAATCTTCCAACACTTTCATCACTGTCATTTTGTTTACAATTGCACTAGCGCTAGAAAACTCTTCCAAACAATGTTGGAAATGTTTCCTTTATATCATCAAATACATGCCAAAGAAATGTCACCAGTCAATTATCCATTGGGGCCCATAAAATAGTTTGGGATGTAACATGGCAACAAAAGCTATGATTCTGATTAATCATTATTCCTCATTGCCACCCAGAAACTACCCACAAATATAATTCCCACACACTGTTCCTCATAATTTCTGATGTTTTATTTATTCATTTTATTTATATCTTGCCTTTATTCTTTTTTATAAATAACTCATGGCGTCGAACATACCTAATACTCCTTCTTCCTCCTATTTTCCTTATAACAACAACCCTGTGAGGTGGGTCAGGCTGAGGGAGAGTGACTGGCCCTTAGGTTTTCACACCTAAGGCAGGACTAGAACTCACAGACTCCTGGTTTCTAGCATGGTGCCTTAACCACTAGACCAAACTAGCTTTTCCTGCCTGGTGTATTATGACTGTCAGATCATGTGGCATCACCTCAAAAGCTAGCATTGAATCTAATTAGGAGTTGAATGGGAGACCATGAAGAAATTGCTGAGCAATAGGCTATACAGGAAAGTCAAAAACAATAATAAACTATTTTTGAATTATTCCCAAGAAAATAGAGTATTTGTTCATTTGGTCACAAGGAGTTGGACACGAGTTGATAGATATTTTACTTTACTTTATATCAGGGTTCAACCTGTTGTTTTTTCATGCTGAACACCTCTGAAACCTAGTAATAAAAATCTCAATTAAAGGAATTATTTTCAAGTGACAATCATCATAGGGAACTATTGTTACCTCAGACTCTTCCTGGTGCTTATTGATCCATGACATTACAATTTACCATCTGACTTTTCTGTTCCTTTGAACTTGTATTGGCTTATCAGCCACAAAAAGAAAACCAACTCATTCTGATACAGAACAAGATAGACCTAGTTAATGTATCATGCAGTGGGAGACTGATTCAGAAGGTAAGGAACCAAATGTTCAAGTGTAGGCTTAACTGGGAACTTTTCTAACTAAATTCAATTAATAATCAACAAACAAAAACTTATTTAAGGAAGATGTTGTCCCATCTTATCAGCAGACTGTCCTACAGTGATGTTAAGGAAGACCAAAAGACAGGTTATCAGCTAGATATTTTGCATTCATGCAAGTTAAAAATTATCTGAAGAAACGCTTGGAGGCCTGTAATTATTAACACACTTGCAAGCATTACAAAAATATCTTATCTGTTGTAATCAAGTGTTCTTTAATTGTGAAAGGCATTAGGTTATATATTGGTAGGGAGCAAGACATAGAAAAAAGATAGCAGCTTGCCTAGGTTTTAAAAAATATATCTGCAAAAATGGGTCGCGTGCAAAGGGGCCCAACACATATAAAAACTATGGCAAGAGTTTCAATCATATTATGATAGCTGCCATCTTGATCCCCGCCACTAAACCATAGGCACCTCTGGTTCTACAAATATTTAGGCTAGAGGGAAACATATAAACTTGAAAGAGGGAGTCAGCAAATTTCCTTTTTGAGAGAGGAGGGAAATAAAAGTTTTTCTAATAAACTGAACTGGGAATAATCTGCTAAAGCCCATATTCCAAGAATTATCTCGATACTAATATTGTTGGTGATAGTGAAATTAATACTTGTCCCAAGGAACATCTACCTCCTCACCACTGTAACAAAGCAGTTATAGAAAAGAGAAATAATTTTCATATGCCGATTATAATCAATATCTAACTCTATCTGCTTTATGTTTATGGCACAAGGTTTTATGAACTATGCCCCACAAAAAAATAAACCGGTGCTCAGGGCGGAGAATGAATGTAAAATATGTCACGATTTCACTTGCAGAAAGCTTACACAGAGGGCAAAGTTGGCACAGACTTTCTGCACTTTGCATTTTTCAGTGCTGTCGCTGAATGTTCCTGCTTTTGTTCTGCTTATCTTTCAGTATATAAAAAGAAATCCACAACGTGTCTTTTTTCAAAAACAAACAGGATGAAAGGTAAGCACAGGGTCAATTCACACTTTCTTTTTCGCCTATCGCCAGTGCAGGCCACTCACTGCTTCCTGTGTATATAGGAATGGAGGGTGTTACCTTCTTCCCACCATAAATGCACTCCTTGACTGTGTGTTTCCAGCTTGGCTTCAAAACTGCTGTTTTCTAGTTTTGAGACATGGGAAGCCCTCCAGAGCAGGGGTCTCCAACCTTTCAGACCTCAGGGACCACCAAATTCATAATTTTAAATCCCACGGACCACTAATAG
>JAOYMU010000020.1:20598366-20608467 GCA_025802295.1 Psammodynastes pulverulentus
GAGTGCCTGGGAGATTGCTCTCGGCCCTCACCTTGGACAACGCCTTGTCTCGTAATTCATGGGGGACGCTCTCCACATAAAGGAGAAATGGAGAAACATGTTATAGAGGCAGAAAGCAGCCTTGAGTCTTTCTTAATGGCCTATAGCAGATGCCAGCACTTAAGGAGATAAAGAGCTTATTGAAAGAGGAAGCCAACTATCTAGATGACTTCATTCATAAGCAAAGCAAATACTGCCGATAGAAATCCATTCAAGACAGGATATTTCAAAACTCCTTGCAGCAAAGTTTGACAGCTAATAAAAGGAGAATGGTAGGATTAGTACCACAGCCCCTCACCCAAGATACAGCATAGGATGAAAGCCATTAGCCACAATAGAAATTGCCCAACACCCTTTCAGAACACAAGCCCCTTCATTGCACAACACCCCTCACACACACACACACACAGCAGCATTTCAGGACCTATATAAAAATCCTGGCACTCACCTAACTAATTGTGGAACTGCATGTGTGTGGTTCTATTCATCATTAAACTTTCTTTCCAATCAGCCTCTATTTTATTTTATTCCTGGCTTGGACCTGAACCAGATGAATTTTCCTTCCAACAGACCACACAATTGAAAAGTTGGATCTCATTGTCTTGCTTCCTCCGCTATACAGTTGACACTTAGCGCTGTACATTTTCCATCTTTTCTAGGGAGAATTTAAATCTATCTCTTTAAGAATGAAGAAATCATAAAAAGTTATAATTATGTGGATCATTAAACGGGGAGTCAGAAATCTTCAAAGGAATAAAATTCTGGGCAGGATTGTTAGAGAAAAAACATTGTAAACAAAAAATGGAAAAATCATAGAACAAAATGATAGCTCAACAATCAGATGAGCAGAAAAGAATGGATTTCAGTAGAATAAGAAACATTGCTGGAACAAGAACTAGAGGCCGCAGTTGAGCATATTCAATACTTTGAGCATTTCATCCCACTCAGAGAAGGTGTGTAGTAAAATCCTGGCTAATGTCTTTGTCCTAGCAGGGCACTGTGTTGACCGATGCATCACAGCAGCAAAAAGAATGGAAGCACCAGACATCCAAACACCTGTTTATGTAATCAAAGCAACCATGA
The DNA here is from genome assembly GCA_025802295.1 of Psammodynastes pulverulentus. NCBI lineage: Eukaryota > Metazoa > Chordata > Lepidosauria > Squamata > Psammodynastidae > Psammodynastes > Psammodynastes pulverulentus. Next base: position 20,599,489 of record JAOYMU010000020.1, read on the forward strand.
CAGCCATCTCAAGCTCTGCTAACTGCTTAAGTGGTTCATAGAACTGGTACAGAAAATTTTGATTGGCCCCACCCACCTGTCCCCACTCTTACCTCTCACCTCTCCTATATTCTGTTGTTTATTAGCTCAGCTGATTCACGCAGAGCGGGTTGCCATGCCTCAGCTGAGCTAAAAAACATCTCACCTTAGCGCTGACACCAAGGGTGGTCTTTGAGTGCTGCGCTGTGTGAAGAATGCTCTCATAGAACCGGGGCCTTCTCCTGCATGCCGCCCGCTCTCCCTTTGCCTCAGGTCAGGGTCAGGTCAGTCCCTGGCTCTAGCCTTCCTGGGGCCTCCTCCCACATGCCGCCTGCTCACCCTTTGCCACACATCGCCCCGTTTCCCCTCCTTCAAAGGCCCCGGCCCTTTTTCAATCTCCCTGCTTCCTCCCCCACAACCACCTCTTTGTCCCATGACCTTACCTTCCTCCCACAGCTGGTGGCAGAGGGCAAGGCAAGCCAGGGCTGAGCCATCGTCGCTAGGCTCCCTGCCAGGCCACATCTTGCCCTCCTTGTTGCGAGATGTCTGCAGTCACCACCTCTGCCAGAGTGAGAAGCCTCCAGCTGCCACTTCCAGCTCGGTTCTGGCCGGCAAAGAGGCGGCTGCTGCAGGCCCTTCATGCCAGCAAAAAGTGGTGGCTACAGGCTTCTTGCACTGAAAAAAAGCAGTGACTGCAGATTTCTTGCTCACCCACATGCCATCTCCTCACAGAAGGTCCCAAACCCAGCGCTTCTGTCTGTATGCCCGAAAAGGAGGAGAAGGCTTGCTGAACTTTTCTGTCTCCCTTCGCAGAAGGCAACCACTGAAGTCTGTCCCTTTAAGGTACTTTGACGAGCTGGTGTAGTTCTTTACTTTTGTCAGCCCAAGAGGGGGGAAGGTACGTTGGTAATTGCCCTGTTTCTGCAACATTGGTCATGTGACTGAGTGGACGTGGCCAACTCGAGGTCACTCACAGCAAAGTGCTGCCCCACCTTGGTGTGAGTGATGTTGAGTTGGCCACAACTGCCCAGCTACATGACCACCAAGCCACGGCCACAAAGCCACAGAACCAGTGGTGGTAAATTTTGAATCCCACCACTGGCTATGGGAATGACTGGCAGAACATATAGAGGTACTGATCATGTAGTGCCAGATAGCAAGTGTGATCTGGAGTTTGTGAAGTCAAACTTCTTTCTCCAGATAGCATTTTTATTTCCAAAAGTGCTTCCTGCTTTAAATCAGTTTTAAAATTTCTGATATAGAACCATTCTTTTTATTTTAAAAAAATCTGCTAAGGTGCTAAGTTTATTGATTATCCCAGTCACAATTTTCAAAATCTAGTGATTCCACTGTGTTCAAACAAAAATAAAAAATCAAAACAAACTCATGAAACTACATTTAGTTCTTCATAACAGGATTTTTATAAAATTATCTGGAATAGGAAATACAGTTTGTGTGATTTTTCTAAAACATGTCCCTGTGGCTTCTCAGTTCCCACTATCTGCTTTATTTAGAGCATTTGACTGCTCAAGAGTAGAGGAGATGTAGAAGATTAAGAGTTGCAAAAGCTCCTGAGTATTGTTAGTACTCTGAGTTGTTGATCCTATTGACATGCCCAAGTTACAGAACAGTGAATTGAGGACTATTTTTAAAAAACTTTAATTTGTCATTTACAGTGAATGATATCCATTCATGTTCCCTCATTATTTTGATATATTTGTTGGTTCAGATTCAGAGTCAAGCTAAAGTGTCAAATGCTGCTTTAAGCCCGATTATTAATATTTTGTTCTGTAGGATCTGTCTCTTTAAGACTTGAGAGACAGAATGTATGGTGGGCTGCGGAGGGAAGGAAATAAAGAGAAATATATTTTTAAAATGTTTTTTATTAAACTTTTAAAATTAAAAACATTACATTGTAAATATACGCTCAAGACAGCGCAATTCAATTGTTATACATTATATGAGTTCTAGTATAATAATATTCCCTTGATTCTCTCATAGCTTATTATAATATCTAATAATCAAACCCATTTCCAAATAGATATAAACCTTATAGATTTTATACCTTACTTAAATTATTATTTACATTATTTACATTGTTTATATTATTTACATTATTTACATGTTCATCAATCCCATCAATCTTCTTTTTTGCTAGCCAATCGTACCATATGTCCCAAATTTCTTGGTTTTTGTTGATCATGAACTCATCCACTCTCCTTGCTTGCTAATGAAATGAAGATATCCCATTAAATATTAGTAGAGGAATGTTCTCATGACATCTTCTCCATCTTATGGACTGTTGTGACAGTCAGAAGTTCACTACGTCTTTGGGATGGAGGGTTCCCCTCAAGCCCAACACAAATCTTCCCAAGGAGACAAATGTTGTTCACGAAGGAGGTGATGTGGTCAGGGTTGTCAATCTTCTCAACTCCTATTGACCTAGAAGGACTGCCATAGGTATTTCAAATCAGGCAGATTTAGAAGATGGACAAGGGTTGAAATATATCTATCCATCTTCCCTTTCTCTGCCTATTGATCTCCCAGCAGACTGATAGTCCTAGAAAACAATTTCATCAGGTGTCAATGAACATGAGTTCAGTTTACAGCTTGCAGTAACCTGGACATGGAAACATCTATGATCAAGAGTTCTGTCAGGAAAAGCAGCAAGTAAATAAGTAAGCAAGTTACAGTTAAATAAGTAAATACATACATACATACATACATACATACATACATACATACATACATACATAAATGCAAATTAAGTTTAGCAACCCAAATCTCACCCATATGATGGAATATGCATTTGGAGAAGCAATGTGGAGTGAAGTTCTATCAATAAAGAGCTTCCTCAAAGAGAGACCCAGATTAAGAGGCCGTAGAATCTCTCAGGATATGTCTAATAGGTTAAAATGTTATAGCTTTAATTTGGCAAAATTCTGTCCATTAGGTGTAAACAAATGAAGGATTGAACTCGATTGGATCTCACTGTGTCATCTTTCGGCTTGGGCCTGATACCACTTCTCATTCAGGACAGTGATCGATACTGGTTTTCCTGCTGGTAAATTATGCTAGGTAGGGGAAGATGTTTCTATTCTAGGGTGCAAAGAAAAAACATCTGCTGCTCATATGGTGTCAGGAAGGACATCTAGCTAGTAAACACTCAGAGTCAGCTACATCCAATCACCCCAACTCTACTCTGAATTAAGGGATTAACAGGGTTGTAAAAAGAGAGTTTTATTGTATATTCCTCCTTTTGGGCCATTGTATTTGTTTTAAAACTGTAAAGGCTTAACTGTAAGAATGATTCCTTGCAAAACAGAGGTTCCATCAATCTGCTGTCACCATTTTAGTAGTTCATTCTTCTCTTTCTCTAGCACAATGTGTTTCTAGTCCAGTGGTGGGATTCAGCAGGTTCGCACCTATTCACGAGAACCGGTTGTTAACTTTCTAAGCAGTTCGGAGAACCGGATGTTGGAGGAAATCTCCTTTTGTTTTTTTCCCCACTTTACGGGGCTAGTGGTGAAGGTGGTGGCTGGAAACCAGGTAACCATGAGTTCTAGTCCCACTTTAGGTATGAAAGCCAGCTGGATGACTTTGGGCCAACCACAAGGAGACTTTAAGTTCTAGTCCCATCATGGCATGAAAGCCAACTGGGTGACTTTGGGCCAATAATCAGGTGACAGTGAATTCTAGTTCCACCTTAGATCTAAAAGCTAGCTGGGTGAATTTGGCCCAATCACCAAAAGATTCTGTTCTAGTCCCAGTTTAGGCATGAAAGCCAGCTGGGTGACTTAGGAACAGTCATGCACTGTCAGCCCAACTCACCTTACAGGGTTTCCCCAAAGCTGCTTTTTCAGGAGGGAACAGGGCTTTCTTGTTTTTTCTTTGAAGATATTTCACTTCTCATCCAAGAAGCTTCTTCAGGTCTGACTGGATGGTGGGGAATAGAAGGATTTATATTCCTTGCAGAGGGCTGGTCATTTGCATCCTTTTCGAGGGTCAGACTCTTACAGGTTGCTGTTCTCAGGAAATAGGAGGAGGAAGGAATATTAGGTATGTCTTGCGTTACTTATAAAAATAATAAAGGTGGGGTATACATAAAATAAACAAATAAACAAATAAACAAATAAACAAACAAACAAATAGACGTGGATAAAAATGCAAAGAATCAGGTGATGAATTTCTGTGATCAAGAACAGCTAGACCTGTGATGGCAAACATATGGCACGTGTGCCAGAGGTGGTATGCAGAGCCCACTCTGTGGGCATGTATGCCGTCACCAGCTGCTCTTCTGGTTTCTGGCACACGCATGCGCACTGGCCAGCTGGCCTTTGGTTTCTGGCACTCTGTTGCACGCATATTCGCACGTGCTTTCCAGTTTGAGCACTCGATGACAAAAAGGTTCACCACCACTGAGCTAGACCCTCTCCCAACAGTCTTCCAAAATTGAAATGTAAATCAGCTGATCAGAATCCATCACTTTTAGGCTACAAAGGAGCAGATGAAGAAGAGTTCCATGTGTGACCTGAGAGAAGTGTGAGCTTGTAACACACCAGAGTGTTTCTATTCCATAGAGCAGGGGTCAGCAACCTTAAACACTCAAAGAGACACAAAGGTCCTAACTGGAAGCCCCCCATTCAATTCTGGAGCCGACCAGAAGTCTTGTTCCCACACCATAGAGTCTCCTCCTAGTGCAGTGTCCTTTTCCCTCTATCTGTCCTAACCAAAAGCAGTTGTGAAGCTGACTGGTGACAGGGAGCCACAGCAGAGGAATGAAAGAGCCACATGCAGCTCCAGAGCCATAGGTTGCTGACCCCTGCCATAGAGTGTCTGTATTCTGCAGCTTGGCTGTTTTGTTTGCTGCTTTTGACCTACTACATCTCTTTTCCATGCTGGATTTTTTTTTCTAGAAAAAAAAAGAAAATACAGGACAACTTTGGGTAACTCTCTGATTACTGATTTAGACAACCTCTCTGCTTCCATTACTTGTAATCAAATCATGTTGATCAGCAATGTGCACCTCTAATTAGTTGTGCTGGAATTGAGACATGTACTTAAGGGGCAACTGAATTCGAGTGCAGATTCAATAAACCTATGCGAGTGTTTTACTGAGTCCTGTTGCTTTTGTGCTGATTGTGCCCACTGGGGACGATGATCCAGAGAGGGGAAGAAATAAATTATCTAATTTTTTTTTTGTCCTCTCCAAATGGGATGAAGGGAGGAGAGCTTAGAGTGGAGGAATTAGCAGCATTTTGAGTCGGTGCCCAGCTGCTCTCCCTTTGGGAAGCTCGGGAAATTTATTTTCTTGATAGTTTTTCCCCCCTGTCATGATTCAGTCCATTTACCCCCTCAGCCTCTCTTTTGCCAGATTCTCCCTCCACACCAAACTGTCTCCTTCAGTTATCCTATAGATAGACAATGTCCTGACCCCCTTTACACAAGTCCTTTCCCATGTTGCCATGAGTTGGAAAGCATAAAAAGTGTCCTATTTGTTTTTAGAAGCAGAATGCCATTGTGTATCCAATCTATCTATTATCATGATAGTCTTGAGCATTTACATTTTAGCCAAGGTTGTGCATAGATGTTCAGATCAGTGGAAGAGTGACTAGAACAGTGGTGGGATTCAAATAATTTAACTCTGCCCTAATGACCAGCTGGGTGGGTGTGGCTGGGTGACTTTTCCAAACTGTTCTTTTTGTATCGGCCAGAGCAGAATCAGAAAGAAAATAAAGGTAGAATTACAAAATAGGCTTCAACAATTTCCACTTTGTTTTCACTACTGGAAAATATGGATATTTTTCTCAGGAGCTTTTTAGAACATCCAATTAGCTCAGGGGGTTTTCTGCAGGATGTGGTAAAAACCATCAGGATATAGCACAATTGTAATTTACAATTGTGTAATTGCGCAATTGAGTCCCTGACTCTTTTTGATGTGTGTCTCCTCAATACTAATCAACATCTGAATGAAAGGTTTGATTTCCAAAGTTATTTCCTAAATCAACCAGGAAATACAATAGGGAATATGTATCATGATGAATCAAATAAGGGTTCTTTGACTATATCAAAGAGATGATTCATATATGATATGCATTAACAATCACATAAATTAAGATGTAGCTTGAGGCTTTGAATACTAAGAAGTAGCATGAACATAAATGATTCAGACTGTTTACAAAAATCTGGGAAAAAATCCATCCAGTTTTTATAGCATCGTACCCAAAGCTGACAGGTGTTTACTGTTCCTCACAATCTGTTTAGGATCCAAGTAGATTTTGTGGACACATCCAATGGCCCTGGATTTTCATAGTTTGCTCTCTGTGGATCATTGTTGCAAGCCTTGAAGCTGACATCAGAAATCACAAACGTCACCTTACTGATGTAGTCCCACAAAACATCTTTAAATTAATAGGAGAATGTGAAATATTTCTATTTTCAGATACAGCAAGGGTTTCTGTATTCTGCAGGAAATATCTCCAAAATATGCAGAAGATACGCTTTGGGAAGATGCAGTTTTCCACCCAGTTACAATATATTTATGTAAATTTATGTAAGCTATGATACAAGTTTGTAATGCAATCTGTAGACTAGAAAGAATACGTTCCGCCTCCAATTCCTGGACTAAAAACATGGCAATATTTATGAGTGTATTTATTAATTAAATTTCTATGCCACTCATCTTTCTATCCCATTGGGTAGACTGATTGCCATTGTTATTGGAGTTCAAATACAGTCTCACCCGACATGGCATGCCCACCACTCCTCCTGTGTTGAATTATTATGCCTTTGGCCATGCTGGCAAAGGATGATGGAAACTGTAGTTCACTAGTTTGGGACAGGATTTTCTAATGCTTCTGATTTTTGTTTTTCATACAGTACTATCTCCTGGAGGAAACATGCACCCACATTAAGAACCATGCAGGTTTCATTTTAGGAAGCTAAATCTGCAAATATTTACATTTTATGACAGTAAATTCACTAGCAGCTGTTATATATACAATATCCAGGTGCAGATCGCCCCACTTCAAATCCAAAGATAATTTGATGTTTGGTTCTCACCAAAAAGGTGGGAGAAAGAAAACAGAAAGAGCAAGGCTTTCAACTTCCTATGTATAAGATTCACTGTTGAAAATGAAAGTAAACATTGCAATTCAACTTAACCTCTTATTTAATATGTTTTATTAATCAAAATTCTCCAAGGTTTTTTCCCTGAATGTTTGCTTCCAGCCCTGATCCCTGGAAGAAATTCTGACTCATCCCTTGCCAGCATCATAAACTCAATGTAGGTTGGACCAAGGCAGGAGAAAATCGTGCTGAAACACTGCTCTAGTTGATTCTCTCTACACCCATTTTTCTCACCAGGATTACCATCACCTTCCCTCTGAAAAGATCCCAAAATGAGATTGATTGATTGATTGAGCAATTAGAACCTGCCCTTCCAATGATAATTCAAAATGAGGAGTAGACTAGCTTCAGAGTAATGAAGCACTTGGTTCAACTTCCACCATGCTCTTGACACAGTTACACCTTCATCTAGCTCTCTTTTATGGCTTAGTTGGTTTTCCTGCACACTGCAGAGGGTTGCATTAAATAATGCTTGAAATCCCTTCTTATTCCGTGATTCCATGAACTTCAGTCAGGTCATGAAGATCTGCTAACAATTCCTTCAGAGATTCATGGGATAGCAGGTAGCAGGCCTTCTGTCTTATTATGGAATAATAGCAATACCAATGGCACTTAGACAAATATACACTTCATAGTGGTTTACAGAACTCTCTGGGTGGATTACAATGTCAGCCTCTTGCCCCCAACAATCTGGGTCCTCATTTTACCAACCTTGGAAGGATGAAAGGCTGAGTCAACCTTGAGGAGGTCAGGATCGAACTCAAGGCTATGGGCAGAGTTTGCCTGCAATACTGCATTCTAACCATTACGCTACCAGAGCATCCAATAATAAGCTTGGATGATGTCATCCCTTTATTTTCAATTAACTTTCAATTCTAGCAGATTGATCCAGAGGTTAATCCTGCATATATGTACATTTCTGTGGTCTTTCTAATGTATCATTATTGTTTTATTTTTGTATTAGTTTTCCTTTGTTTCACTTTGTGGTACACCACCAAGTGTTGCAAGATAGTGGTAGTTAATACAAATTTTATTCCTTCAGCAGCAATCCTATATGTGGGTAAATGGGACTTCGGTGGCCAGAGAGGAAATACAATCAGATGAGCTAATTCTACTTTATTGTAAAAGAGTGTTTCTCAACCTCCACAACTTTAAGGTGTGTGGACTTTCCCTCCCATGCTTCAATTCAACATGCAAGCTAGGGAATTCTGGAAGTTGAAGTCCATAGATCTTCAAGTTTCTGTTGTAAGGCTAAATTAACAGAATCTTGCAAGTCTGAAAGTACAAATCTGTCACCATGACCTTTAGAGCCTGAGAACTTAAGGAGTGTCCCTTCCAAGCCTCTTTCTCCACACTTTATGCAGCTGTGTCCACTCTCATCTAACCATTCTCTAGGCAGCATCCCTTTGTCCCATTTGTCAAGGTCTTTCTCCATATAGTTTAGAGCAGGGGTCAGCAACCTGCGGCTCTGGAGCTGCATGTGGCTCTTTCATCCTTCTGCTACGGCTCCCTGTCCCTGGTTGGCTCCACAATTGATAGGACTTTTGGTTAGGATAGCTAGAGGAAAAAGGACACCACTCAGAAGGAGACTCTATGGTGGGGGAACCAGACTTCTGGTCGGCTCCAGAATTGAATGGGGGCTTCTGATTAGGACCTTGGCGGCTCTTTGAGTGTTTAAGGTTGCCGACCCCTGGCTTAGAGAAAGCTATCATCACCCAGGGAATAGTGATAGCTGAGGGTGGGCTAAAATGTTGGTCTTTTTTTTTTTATTGAAAAAGTTTTATAGTACAATTTTCAAACAAATTTTCGCCCCCCCTCCCATCTTCCCTCAAC
>JAOYMU010000020.1:20825982-20839164 GCA_025802295.1 Psammodynastes pulverulentus
CCAGTCAGAGGTGGGATTTGCCGGTTCTCCGAACTACTCAAAATTTCCGCTCCCGGTTCTCCAGAACTGGTCAGAACTTGCTGAATACCACCTCCACTGCAGACTCCCATTGCTCAAGGAACTCTGGCTGGCAAGGTCCAGGAGAAGGGCTATCAGGTCTGCAATCTTCAGCCTGGCACCTCAGTGGCATCCCGCCATTAAAGACGAGGGGAGAGGGGAGAGGCACGGGGGGAATAAACTTGTATTATTACATGATGAGAAATAGGGAGCGGGGAAATGACAGCTTGACAGAACCAGACAAACTCAGAGCCAGTTTGTGCCTGAGAAATAATATGAATTATCCCAAAAATCTCTGCATTCTCCACACCCCTAGGCAATTATTCATCGGCTGAAGACAAAATGGTCATGGGGGGGGCAGTTAATCTGGGACGAGGGGAAACATTTTGTATTTTTTTCACATGGAATCTTAGTTCTAGCGTGAATTTGTTGCAGCCAATATCCTTTCATAAAAGAACCTGTCACTTCAACCAGAGGGACCTACCTGGGGCAGGTCTGGAAATGGCCTTTTCTGCTATGGCTCCTCTCCAGTGGTGGTATGCTGCCAGTTCGCCCCTAATCGGGCAAGCCAGTAGCGCTGGTGAGCGGTAACTCCGACGATCGGTGTTTGGGTGGTTTTGTGGGCCCTCCTACCCACCCATGCTCTTCGCTGAGCTTTATCCGCTCAGCTAAGTGATGCAGCAGAGCGGATTGCCATGCTAAAGCAGCTGAGAGGCACTTTAGCTGGGTCTTGTCTGAGCTACGCACATGTGCACGCTGTCACCAAATCAGTAGCAGTGCCGGTAGGAAACCACTACTGCTCCTCTCCTCTGGAACATCATGCCGACATCCGTACCTACTTTTTTGGTCTTCCAAAGGGGCCTGAAGACTTTGCTCTGAAACCACCGGGGGGCCCAGTGTCATTTTGGAGATAGTTAATTGATGAAGACAAGATCCCACCTCTTCCCAAAGTACATTTTACTCCCTTCCTTCCCATTTTGTCAATTTAAATCAGCTTTTATATTTATCGTGTTAAAGTTTTATCTCGTTGTTCTTTTCATTGTAAGCCGCCTGGAGCCACCTGTGAGCGAGATGGGCATGTTTGTTAGATAAATAAATATTAAGCAAGATAGTGAGATGAGTGACATGTAAATTTAATAAATAAGTAAAATCTTGCTTGAGTGAAGGATCTGGGCCAATGTTACATGCTCTGTGTATTCTTTTGGCCCTTCTTTTGGTACCAGTATATATAACCAACCATATATAACTTCTAATCTTTAGATCTACAGTCTTTTTCCACGGTCTCTTGAGCAGCTGGCCTCCTGCCACCAAGAACGGTGCTCTTCTCCTGCATCCTTAACAGGTCAGTGGACATTTTATTGCTGTCTCTTTCCTCTTTGACAAGTCTCCTATCTCACTTATTAGTTCCCAAGTACATTCTCTCTCCAGAAATCTTTCTATTGTTCTACAGTCATTTTCTAAAAGGTTTTGGCATTGTGTTCTCATTTTCTCTGAACCTGATTTAGCTATGTGACGTCTTTTCCATGATTACTCTGGTGTAATGCTACCTTAAGCAATAAAATTTCCTGTGATTTCTCTGATCTTCTAAAGATTTCTCGTGTCTTTTTGTTCTTTGCCTCTGCCTGTTGACATCTTTGCTCGTCCTTCCTTGATTGACATTGAAAATCTGGGCTCAGTCATTGTAGCGCTTGTGGTTTGGCTGGGGAGTTTGTTCTGGGTTTTTCTCTGTCTATCGTTATTGTTTATTGTGAAAGGCACTTGGATTTTTTTTCTATTTTGAAATTTAATCTTTCTTTTTTCTATTTCTGTTCTCACAAAGGCTCTTGAACCTTCCCATAGTTCTCATTCTCTTTTGCATATGGAATTGACTTCTTATGCTGATCTTATTTACCGATCGTATGTCTTCTCAGTCAATTATTTCTGGCATACCTTCTTTCCTTAATTTTTGAAGTTTAACCCTTATACTTCACATCAATAATTTATGGTCCATTCCTTAATTTGCACCTGGAATATCTTAGTTGACTTGATTGCACTTTGCTGTCTTTGGTTTCCTTTGATATAGTCATTTTGATTCCAGTATGGTCAATCTGTTGATGTCCAGGTATAGAGTCTGTATGTATGTCGCTAGTAGCAGGTATTGGTAATAAACAAAGAATTCTCTTTGCAAAACTCTATTAACCTATCTCTTACATTGCTTCTATCCAATCTTCTTATTATTCCAGGCGCCTCCATTCCACCGACATTTGCATTCCAATCACTTATTAGTCCTACTAAATCCTTTTAAATGTTGCATTTAGCAGGGTTTTTTTTCATTTTGCTATAGAATTCTTAAATGTCTTCCACCGTCACACATGTAGAAGGGGCACATACTTGTGTAACATTTGTATTCATCGGATAGTCACTCATTCAAATAATTTTTCATCTGTCATTTACTGGGTTAGAACTGAGCACCTTCTTAGCAATATTCTCAACCTCTTAACCAGAAAGCCTGATTGAGGAAGCCCAACTTTTGTTTCAATGAGTTGTAATGCCAAAACTTTGGGATTCAAGTACAGAATTCTGAGAATCTTCCAGACCTCATTCATTTAAAAGAAACTCATTAAGGCAGCGTATTGCTGAGATGTTTGATTCTCTTCTTCCAAGAATCTTTACATGATGGACTACAGCCTGTTTTGTAGCTGTGCGGCCCTATCAGAAATGTGCTCAGAAAGAGTCGTGATTACAGCCCAATGATTCAATGGTGCTTTCACTATTTCGATTTTAAAAAGCATGAGGAGGCAAAAATTTATTTTGATGAAAGAATACCCATAAATACAGTCCTCGACTTATGATTGTAATGGAACCTGCCTGTTATAGTTGCAAGTCATGATAGCAATAGCACTTAGACTTATATGCTGCTTCACAGTGCTTTACAGCCCTCTCTAAGCAGTTTACAGAGTCAACATATCGCTCCCAACAATTTGGTGCCTCGTTTGGGACCTTGGTAGGATGGAAGGCTGAGTCAACCTTGAACCGGTCAGAATCAAACTCCTGGAGTGAGCAGTGAGTTACCCTGCAGTACTGAATTCTAACCAATGTGCCACCACGGCTCTATGGTAATAAAGCAGGTCATCACTCATTGGCTCAATCTTATGACCTTTATTATGGCAGTCTTTAAGCCAACCACCATGGTTGTTAAATGAATCCATGGTGGTTAAGCAAATGCTCCGGTTGTTAAGCAAACCGATTGTTTTTTATAGGACATTTTTGTCAAAAAGTGGAAATAAATATGGGTTTTCAGCAAATTTATGCATTTATTTTTTAGCGTACATCATAGCAAAATATATATGAACATTTTCAGCAAAAATGACATAAATCCCAGTCACGTGATCATGGGACACTACAAACATCTGTAAATGCAGGCTGGTTGCTGATCACCCATAATGCGGACATGTGCCTGAAAGAGATAGCCATCAGAATTGGAGAACCGGATTGTAAGTACCTTTTGGGAGGTCTATCACAACTTTGAGTGGTCACTAAGCAACTGGTCATAAATCAAGGATTACCTGCAGATACTTTTTTTTCTCAGCCTCAGCAAAAAATGTCCCTGCAGAAGATCTTTGCCATTCCATTCCTTCATGAGGACCTTCATGCTCTGAAGAAATCATGTATTCATTCTGGTCCACCTAAGCTTTCTTTTTTCCAAATAGTTGGATATATTTTGTATGCATTCAAATAATTTCAGGCTTCGAGAAGCAAGTTGATTCAAACTGTATGTTCCTTTGTAAAATGAAGTTCTCCTCTTTCAGTACTGGCATCACTGGTGATTGGATGTCTTTGTAGGTTTGGTCTGGTCTTGTTGTCATCTCCAAATCTACTTGTGAAAGCTCTGTGCTTTTCCCCAGTAACTGGAGTTTGATAGTACAACTTAGTAATGATTCTCATTATGTCTCCAGAACCCAAACTTTCCTTGATAGCAGTGTGGGAGTGGTTTCTTGTTGTCTTCTTCTCGGCTGGACTTTGAGATCCTTCTGAATGGGTTGGCTTCCCGTAACCCAGGGGTCTCCAAATTGGCAACTTTAAGACTTGTGTCCTAAATGTGCTTTTTCAAGAGGTAACTGGATTTTCTGGTTTTTCTTTGAAGATGTTTCGCTTCTCATCCAAGAAGCTTCTTTAGCTGGAGAGCCTTCTTGGATGAGAAGCAAAATGTCTTCAGCAAAAAAAGCTTCTTTAGCTGGAGAACCTTCTTGGATGAGAAGCAAAATGTCTTCAGCAAAAAAAACCCAGAAAGTCCAGTTGCCTCTTGAAAAAGCACCTTTGGGACAACCATGACCTGGATGACTGTGTGATGATCCGGGACAAGGCACGAAGGCCACATAGCCAGTTGAGAGTTCAAACTCCTCTTTAATGCTTCAAAATTCCCCAAATGCTCCCATGTTCTTGACATGTCCCAGAGCAAATTGCGTGTGCACACACATGCATGGCAGCCTCTGGCTGTGCACAGCAAAGGAACAGGGAATTGAGTCCATGAAATAAGGAACAAACAATGAGTCCACAAAGCAAAGAACAAACAATGAGTCCACAAAATAAGGGACAAGGCTCTGAGTCCACGAAGCAAGGAAGAAGCGAGCAGTCCTGCAAACTCCAAATGTCTTCAACGGCACACACCAAACTATAAATTCAGTGTTTGTTCTGACAAACGCCCCTTCCCATAACGTCTCCTTAAATATCAGTCCCCATGTGTGTCTTGTGAAGAAGGATGGGGCGCTCTCCTCCTGAGTTGTCAGGTTGGCCTGCACTGTTCCTGCCTTCTCTCCACTCTCCGTGCTCAGGAATCAAGAGGGGGCAATCCTTGCTCATCACCTGAGGTCCATACCTCCTCATTTCCACTGCTTGCCCTCTGTCAGTTTTCCTGCCCCATTCCTCTCTGCTAACAAGCCGTCCCAATCCTGAGGGGCCCTGGGCTGCCTCGCCCTGCCCTTCCCCACATTCATCTGAAGACAACGAAGCTGCCCCCTCGGTCTTTGCCAGGTCCAGGTCCAGCACATTCTCCTCTGCAGATTCAGGCTCCAATGGGAGCATGACAGACAGAGAATCTCCATAGACATTTATGACCTGTGGACTTCAGCTTCCAGAATCGGCCTAGCCAGCATGATTGGTTGAGGAATTATGTGAATTAAAGTCCACAGGTCTTAAAATTGCCAGGTTTGGAGCTTATAAAACTCCATTTGCCCTTAACCCTATTGTGAGTCACCCTTAGCTTGCTTGCTTCCTTCCTTCCTTCCTTCCTTCCTTCCTTCCTTCCTTCCTTCCTTCCTTCCTTCCTTCCTGGATCTCGGAATTTGCTAAGCTCTCTTATGCATTAAAGGTGCTGTGTGCACCTATTGTGGCAGCTCCAATGTCATTTTTTAAAGGCAGGGAGTTTTCCTGAAGCTCATGGCAAGAAGCAAGATGCTGATGTCTGTTTCACCTGTGCAAATTGAAAAAAAAACTATCTTCATATCAAGAATGAAGAATTGTTTGTCAAGCATACATTGGATAATAGATATAAGCATAAACATAATTATGAATATATGAAGTGAATACAAATAAGAGGGAACATTAGGACAGGGGTCGGTAGGCACGTTGGTGCACTTATGCACACCCCTTACAGACCTCTTAAGAAAGGGGTGAGGTCAATAGTAGACAAACTTAGGTTAAGGTTTTGGGGGTTTGGGGAAGAAACCACAGAGTCAGGTAGTGTATTCCAGGCATTGACCACTGAAGTCGTATTTCCTGCAATCAAGTTTGGTGCGGTTTACCTTGAGTTTATATCTATTGTGTGTTCTTGTATTGTTGTGGTTGAAGTTATTGTTATTGTAATTGAAGTTATTGTATTGTTGAAGTTATTGTTGAAGTTATATTGTGGTTGACTTATTCAGTTGTGTCAATTTTGCGCTTCTTCATAAGGCACTTTTTGTATTTTTGTACAGATTCATGAAACAATCGAGTCTATTAATCAGTTGAAGACACAACGAGATTTTATGCTGAGTTTTAGTAATAATCCTCAGGATTTTATTCAGGAGTGGATCAGATCTCAACAGAGGGATTTGAAGGTAAGTATCTGGATGACTAGGAAGGATTTATGCAGGGGTAAATAACTCGATACATAAATACCCAAAGTAAACAACATTGAATTAAATCAGGATTGTTAGCATAATTGTGTGGAATTGGTAGAACACTTCCATAATTTGGCTTTTACTGCCCATTTGGCAGTTCCTATGAATTTGAATTCAAATATTCAGTTCCTTTAAGACTAACAATCAAAATTATGCAAGTTAACCTGTCAATTACCCATATATTTTGAAATTCATGCTACATGGATAGAAGTGTTCCCTTTTTGTTTATATGTTTGTTGATCCCACTCTTATATGAGGGTTGAAGTAATCCTTCCTTCCT
Organism: Psammodynastes pulverulentus; assembly: GCA_025802295.1. Taxonomy (NCBI): domain Eukaryota; kingdom Metazoa; phylum Chordata; class Lepidosauria; order Squamata; family Psammodynastidae; genus Psammodynastes; species Psammodynastes pulverulentus. The sequence goes on from JAOYMU010000020.1 coordinate 20,832,457, forward strand.
GAGTTTTCATATAATGAAGAAAGGAAAATATACAAAGTAGATCATTTATTCCATTGACTGGGAAAGATGCATTTTAAATGGGAAGAAATAAAATAGAGATAACATGTTTATGTATTCTTCAAATGCATCTGACTGTCCAATATTAATACATTACTGAGTTATAATAATATTTATTGGTGCAATATAATCTAGGTATATCAGTGCCTGCCTTTCTATATTTTTTTTCAATTTTCCTAGAGTCCCTGAATTAGATAGAAATTTAGCCAAATTTATAATAGAATAGAATAGAATTCTTTATTGGCCAAGTGTGATTGGACAATCATTGGTGTATAGGGAGAGGAGAAGTGGAGAAAGCACACAGCCTCGGGGGACACCTTTGCTAATTGTACAGGTATCTAATGTGATTTTGCCTAGCTTCACCTGCTTCTTGTCTATTAGAAAGCTTATGTCCATTTACAAGTGTGTTCAGGTACCGCTAGCTGGTTTAGTTAGAAGAATGTCTGTAATGATGGTATTGAATGCTGAGCTAAAGTCTACAAAGAGGACCCTTGCATAGATCTTTGGAGATTCAAGATGTTGTAGGATGAATAACTAGGATGACTGTATACATATATACATTTTTATACATTTATGTATACATAACTAGGATGAAAAATAATATTCATAACTAGCTAAATTTCAGTATGACCAAGTCTCAGTGGAGTTCTGTTCTGGAACATAACATTAAACGTCCCACAATTCCTTCTTCCATGCCTCCATTTTGCCTTAGATTATCACAGATGTGGCTGGGAACCCAGAAGAAGAGAGACGGGCTGATTTCTATCAGCAACCATGGATGCAAGAAGCTGTTGGACGACACATCTTTGCAAAGGTAGGAGAGCATAATTCAGCATTACTTAAAAAAAAATCTAACATTTGTTCTAACTTCAACAAGGAGACAGAGTGAACATAGAACTGTATTTTTAATGCAGCGCAATCTTCAAAGTGCAGTCACTCTTTCAGTGCATACTTCAAAGCTGATTAAGGTGCTTTCCTTCTTACATTTGACTTCCCTGGTTTTTTTCCATAGTGGGTGGAGATAGCATTCAGGATGGGTTGATCTCGTCTCCTAGCCAATAGGAGCAAATCTGTCAAAGCTGAGGACACTCCTTCCTTCCTTCCTTCCTTCCTTCCTTCCTTCCTTCCTTCCTTCCTTCCTTCCTTCCTTCCTTCCTTCCCATGATCCCCAGCTTTTGATTCGGCCCAGTGGCCAGAACGGACGTGGAAAAGAAAGCTCCTTTCTGAATGCTACTTCAACTACTTTGGACAAGGAAAACTGAATATTTGGACTGAGACGTCCCTGTCTACTCAGAGACCGACAAGTCTGAGGCAGCCAGAGCTTTGGCTCTCTAGAGCTGCGGCCACCCCAGATTTGGGAACTGGCCAGGGCAGCGGTCACAAGCCTGACTCCGCGCCGCTGACCATTACCCATCCCGGGGCAAGCTGGCGGTTTCCTTTATCAAAAAGAGAAAAAACCGCAAACAGCTTTTAAAAGGCAAGCCGCAGCAGCAGTTTGCGTGCCACTATCGCTCCAATCAGCGCCGATCGTTTGGGATCATTTGGGAGCGTGCCCCAAGGATCAAGGCTTCCTCCTACGCTGGGGAGTGATAGGATCCCTGTCTGAAACCCAGTCATACCCTGCCTCAGGGTATCTAGCCGGAAAGCCCTCAGTTGAAACTTGTGTCTGCCTGTCAGAATTTGACAGCTAAAATGGCAGACGCGAGGGCTTCTAACGGCCAGAAAAAAACGGCACCTCAGCAAATCTGCTGTTGCTAGGCAGAAGAGCCCTCAAGGGGCGCAGCTGGGCTCCTTGTCATCTCTCCCTAAGGGAAGAGTCCCTTCCAGAGAGCAAATAGAAGCAGCAGAATCTCTCAAGGGCTCCAAGGCTGCTGAAGCTGATGCCCAGAGAAGGGATAAAGCTTTGAAGAAGCTCTGTGACAGAAGGCAGAAGGAGGCTGCCAAGGCTAACAGGCAACTAACCCCCAGTAGGGCTGAGTCCTATTCCTGTCAGAACTCTGAAATCCCTGTCAGCATGCAAGATCAGCCCCAAGTCTCTGGTATGTGCAGCAGCCAGTTGCCACCAGAGGGAGTTCCTGAGCCTCTGCTATTGCAAGCTCCTATATTAGCAATGGAAAAATATGTGGACTCCATGTCTTTATCTTCCTTCTCCAAACAAGTTTAGATCATACTAGCAGACCACTTTCCAGGCCTGCTCCTGCTACTACATTTACTCCTACTGCAGCAGGCTTATGACCTGAGTGGAGCAATCAGGTTGATATTTCTCCAGCCATGCAGATGGCTATTTTGGAGGTAATAAAGCAAGGCATGGCTAGCTCTCTACAGCAGCCTCTAAGAGCCCCATCAGTAATTTCTGAGTATTCCATTAATCCTGCTCAGCAAATTTTGCCTTCTACAGGGTTACCGGGGCCTGCCTTGCCATTCCAGGCTACTCCATCTTTATACAGCCATTCTTCTCAGCTAGAGGACACAGAGTTGAGGGAGTCTGACGTGTCAGAGGATGACTGTCATATTAGGGGCTCCTATATTCAAAGACCTGTTTCAGCTAGCCTTATTCAAGTCATTACTTTATAAGACTAACAACACCTTGCAAATGGCTGATTTATCTGCAACTTCTCCTATGGGTCCTGACACCAGGGCTATACATCCCGTATTGTTGGAACAAGTCAAGAAGGAAGCAGGCTTGCCTGCTCCACAGATGTTCCTTGATGTGGTAGCACGGCAGTGGGCTTCACTTGCTTCAGGGCCCAATCCATAGCCAGACTATCAGAAGTTTTTTGATATCATCCCTGAGCTCACTGCCCTTCTTCAGACCCCAGGGATAGACGTCCTGGTGGCAGCACTGCACTCAACCTCGGCCATTCCCAGGGATCCGGAAGAAGGCCTCAAAACAGAGGACAAGCGGGCAGGCCAGACACTCTGACGGGGGCATCAAGCTGCAGCATGGGTGGTCAAGGCCTTAACTATTGCTTCTTACTTTAATAGGGCCTCCCTGGTCTGGCTCAGGCAGTTGCGTGAGAGAATTCCAACTGATGATCTCAGAACTATCAAGGATCTCAACAAGCTAATAACTGCTACATAGTTCTCTGCTGACACCACTCTCAATGCTGCAAAGTTTGCAGCCAGAGCAATGAGCTCCTCCATTGCATCAAGGAGGCTTCTATGGCTGCGACAGTGGCAAGCTGATACTCGCAATAAGTGGAAATTGGCATCTGCCCTTTACAAGGGCGATAAATTATTTGGTGATTCCTTGGAAGCCGTACTGGCAGATCCCAAGGGCAAGAGGAAGATACTTCCATCATCTGCCAAGAAGGATGACTCCCGTCCTTCTCCTTATTTCCAACGTCCCTTTTACAGGGCAGCGGATGCAGGAGCAGGTTTTCCTCGCCTGCAAAGGCTTACAGGTTCCAACCTGACCAACAGCAAGATCGGGCAGGTAGAAGAGGGCTTCCCAGGGCAAGCGGCCCTTTTGAGGGGAAGGGGGTCGTGCATTTCGGCACTCTAAGTAACTGCCCTAATTCCCCTCCCATTGGGGGGTCGCCTAGCCTTCTTCGCCAGGTGATGGGAGGGTACAACATCAGATGCCTGGGTTCTGGAGACGGTTCATTTGGGCCTCTCCCTAGAGTTCCTCTCTACTCCCCCGAGGTTTTTCATTCCCTGTTCCATCTCTTGGGACAAGACCAAGCGGGCCTTCATGGATTTAGCTATTCAACATTTGTTGGACATCCATGCAATACAACCGGTTCTACAGGACTAGCAGGAAATGGGATTTTATTCCATTCTCTTCGTTATTCCCAAGACCTCGGGGGGATATAATGCAATTCTAGACCTGAAACGGCTCAATTGCTGGATACTGTACAAGCGATTCAAGATGCAGTCACTTCATTCCATCTTAGAGAGCGTTAGAGAAGGTGACCTCCTCACTTCTCTTGACATGACAGAAGCCTATCTGCATGTCCCTATTTTGCCGGCATATAGGCAATTCCTGAGATTCTATTATAATGGCAGGCATTTCCAGTACAAGGCCCTGCCCTTTGGCCTTTCATCGGCCCCTAGAACCTTCATAAAATTATTGGTGGCCTTAGCAGCTCATCTCAGATTACGACCTGTGTGTGTCCAGTGTTATCTGAATGATATCCTCATTCAGTCCCGCTCACATCTCCAACCAAGGTCGGACCTGGAGGTAACCGTTCAGATACTTCAGGAACATGGCTTTTTGATTAACTCCAGAGCCCTTATAGATACTATAGAGTGCAAGGTCTACCTGTCCAGGAGCGCCAAACCAGTCTCAAAGACTTGGCAAAACGGGTTACCCAGGAGAGGACGGTTTCCTTAGCCCTACTATCGCAGCTCCTAGGGAAAATGATTTCTTGTATCCACATAGTGCCTTGGGCACATCTGCATGCTAGGTTCCTGCTTCCTTATCAAAGGGCAGATAGCAGTTCCTCGGTGTCAGAAGTCAGGGTTTCATCCAAGGTCATCAGATCCTTGCGATGTGGGGTCCCTCAGCCTTGTCGGCGGGGAGCCTTTTTAAAGAACCTGAATGAACAATGGTGACTACAGACGCCAGCCTATTGGGATGGGGAGACCATACCCAATCTAATATGGTACAAGGGCTGTGGTCACAGGATGACCTCAGCCATAATATCAATTGGCTGGAGCTTAAGGCAGTACATCTGGCCCTTCATCAATTACAGCCCTAATTGTCAGGATCTCATCTGTCGATCTTGACTGACAATGTGGCAACCAAAGCCCACATTAACAAGCAGGGAGGCACTCATTCCAGAGCCCTCGTAGCAGAGGTAGCTCTTCTTCTCGCCTGGGCGGAGAAAAATTTGTTATCTATTAAGGCTGAACATATATTGGGAGTAGATAATGTTCAAACAGACTTCCTAAGTAGGACGACAGTTGATCAAGGGAAATGGCGCCTTCACCCATCTCTATTTCAGGAACTGACAGAGCACCTTGGTCAACCAGCTGTGCACCTCTTTGCCACGCGAGCCAACACTCCACTCACCCGGTTTTATTCGAGGTTTGCAGAGCCAGGGACAGAGGGGACCAACGCTCTTCGTTGTCATTGGCCTCCCAGACTTCTTTATGCCTTTTCACCTCTGCCTCTCATCCCAAAGGTGATTCAGAAATTGTTGATGGAAAGAGTTAGGGGTGATCCAGATTGTGCCTGATTGGCCCAAGCACACGTGATTTGCTGACCTGATGGCCCTATTGGTGTCCAAACCTTGGAGGATATTGTCGGACAGAGTCTCGCTGACCCAGGGGGCATTGGTGCACCCAGAGCCTCAATGGCTCCAGTTGACTTCCTGGCGCTTGAGTGGAGACTTCTGATCAGGAGACAACTTAACCCCTAGGGTCATCCATACCATTCATGCCTCCAGACATCCTTCCACTAACAGGATTTATGATGCCACCTGGAAATCTTTTTGTTCCTGGTGTTCTAAGTTGGCATGGGACCCAGCTATGGCTAGAGTAGCCCAGATCCTGGACTTTTTACAAGAGGGGCTGGACAAGGGGTTGTCCCCCAACACCCTACGATGGCAGGTTTTGGCCTTGTCATCGGTAATTTTCTGTGGTGCTAAGGAATCCCTAGCCCAACAGCCATTGATTCGGAGGTTTCTCAGGGGTGCTGCAAATCTTCGGACTCCTGTAGTTCACAAGTACCCCACTTGGGACCTGTCTAAGGTTCTGGGGGCACTAACTGGAACTCCCTTCGAACCTTTGAGACAAGCATCCCTGCGCTTCCTGACCTTTAAAGTGGCCTTCCTGATAGCCATAATATCTGCCCGAAGGATTTCGGATTAGCGACTTTATTGATCAGGAAGGACCTCTGCATTTTCCACCCAAGCAAGGTGGTCATGAGGTTGGACCCTTCATTTTTACCAAAGGTAAATACTTCCTTCCACATGAGCTTAATTTACCCAATTTCTGCCCGAATCCGGTACATGATCGGGAGATTAAGTGGCACTCATTAGATGTCAGGAGGGCACTCCGAATTTTTATTAAGCAAACTTCTGCCTTCAGGAAGTCTGAAGCCCTCTTCGTATCATTTCAGCCCTCTACCCTGGGCAGCAGGGTTACTTCTTCAACAGTGGGGCGATGGATCAGAGCATGCATCGCGACAGCGTATGAGAGGCTCGCCCTCTCCCAGCCTAGGTCCATAACAGCACATTCCACCAGAAGCACTGCCACTTCTGTGACCTGGGCCACACAGGCTTCGCTGGAGAACATTTGCCATGCAGCGACCTGATTGTCTCCTTCACCTTTTATAAGGCATTGTAAAATAGATTCATTTGCCTTGGTGGAGGCATCTTTTGGCAGAAGGGTCCTCCAACAGGTCTACCAGGACATGGGCACTCAGGACAAGAACTAAGCCCTCCTATAGGACAGCCAAGCTTTGGTATGTCCCACCCTGAATGCTATCTCCACCCACTATGGAGAAAGGGCGTTGGTTCTTACCTGATACGCCTCTTCTCATTGGGTGGAGTTAGCATTCAGACCCACCCTAGGGATGTCCTGAGGTGGTGTCTTCAATTACTAACAAGTCACTCTGTCTTTACCTCACAAAAGCTGGAGATCATGGGAAGGAAGGAAGGGAGGGAGGGAGGGAGTGTCCTCAGCTTTGACAGATTTGGTCCT
>JAOYMU010000020.1:20990336-21002688 GCA_025802295.1 Psammodynastes pulverulentus
TTGTTACCCGCCCCGAGTCCTGCGTGGAGATGGGGCGGGATAGAAATCCGATAAAATAAATAAAATAAAATAAATATCAGTTTGGGATTTGGTAAAATCTAATTGTACGTCACAACCTTGGCCTGTCTAAGTGATGTTGATGATGTTCTATCCTGGTTTCTCAAAGCTCTGCAAGACTGGATGAGGAAGAACAAACTCGGGCTCAGTTCTGACAAGATCAAATAGCAATAGCACTTGGACTTATATACCGCTTTATAGTGGTATATACAGCCCTCTCTAAGCGGGTTTACCGAGTCAGCATATTGCCCCCAACAATCTGGGTCCTCATTTTATCCACCTCGGTGTTGTGGCCTGACAGCGGCCAGTGGAACTGGCAGCAGATTCGGACAGTGAGGAGGTTGGGGAGGAGCATGGGCCCGTCCTGGAGTTTGGGGAAGGCTCTGATGAGTGCTCAGTGTCGAGGGCAGAGATGGGGCCAGGGCTGTCTGACAGTTATCAGTTGCCTTCGGAGTCAGACATCAGTGAGGCAGAAGAAGAACTAGAGCCTGTTCCCAATGTGCGCATGCACAGAGTTGCCAGATGAAGTGAACAGCTGAGGACCAAGGACTTGGAAGTAAAGCCACAGGTGGATGGTGAATGGCCCCTCCCCTAGAGTATAAAAGAGGAGCGAAAGGGGAGTGGGGCCTTGCAGGAAACAATTAGTTAATTCCAGCATGCTTGCCAAATATTGTGGCATCTGAGAGATATAGGCCTGGCCTCTCTCCAAGCCTGATAAAGGTTTGTAATTAGGAACTATTGAGGAAGACTGTTGTCCGGGACTTTGTTGGAGAAGAAATTCATTGTAAATCAAATAAAAGGGATTTATCAGGACAAGAACTCAGTCCTGCTGTTGGGAGAAGCCTAGGTCAGAACACTCGTAAGGACGGAAGGCTGAGTCAATAGTCAAATAGCTGTGGCTATTTGAGGCTCTTGGTCTTAATGACTTTCATAACTAGTCTTGTATGGGAAAAGCCCCTCTGCATTTAAGAGTGATATGCAGTCTGTGGATTTTCTTGGACTGACCCATCTTCCTCAAATAACAGATGGCATTGTAGGTCAAGAGGGCTTTTGCACTGAGCCTTTAGTCATTTGAAGCTATCACATCATAAGTTCTTATACTTTCACACAGTATGATAGAGAAAGTGCAGACTCCTGAGATTTTTCTCCTCATGTAACATTCCCTTCAATAGTAAAATCAGTACTGGTCCATTTGGTCCATTTGAACACAAACATAATAAAACCCATCCCCCACAACATATTTAGGCTGTTCCATGCCAGCTAGAATCTCTGACATCATTGCAGTCAATATTCTGGTACCTGCACCTCATCAATTTGAAGATACAAACAATATACCAATAGAGACTCAGAATGTTAAATCCCAAGCAAGGGTGTTATGAGGGAACTACTATACTTTCTAGGCTAGGACTTAAAACAATCAGGAGATTGGGGCAATCAAGAATCCTGGCAGAGGGATACAGAAGAGCGTCAGAAAAGCAATATTTGCATACTTGCAATAATTCACTTTAGAGTAATTCTAAATTATTGAGTGATTGATGAAGAAAAGCAAATATAGTATTTCTTTCAATATTGAGGAGAGCCTGCTTACTGGCAATTAGAAATCATATTTCACATTGTATTACTTTTGAGCAATGAAATTTGATATTGTCAGCATTTGCGAAAACCTGTACGTCACATGACTAAGCAGACAATTCTGCAAAGACAAGTATTAATTGGCAATGAAAAATAGACTCTGTGTAAGTTGCACCTTTACCATTACAAATCCAAAATGGGTGGGAAGAATTCATCCCCCATAGCTAAAAAAAAAAAGGAAAGAAAAAAAGAAAGAAAAAAGGATTGATCATTTTTTTTAAATCACACTGCACTGACATTATTTGAATATCAACCAGAATCTGTAATGTAAACAAATAATTTGAATACAAAATAGAATCAAATCACAAAGATGCCATTTAATGTTAAAACCACAGTAAAAAAATTGCAATGTGATTGTGCACAACAAAAATGATTGTTCCAGATTATGGTCCATAAATAATGCTAATTCATAGAGATGAAGTGAATTTTTGTGTGATCCACATTGCTAAATGCTTTGACTTAATGTGATGAAAAATAGGAGTAGCCCATTTCTCTAAATCATTCTATCTATCTATCTATCTATCTATCTATCTATCTATCTATCTATCTATCTATCTATCTATCTTCCACCTCTATTATTTTTACAAATAACTCAAAGTGATGAACACACCTTTCTGATCTTATTTTTCCCATAACAATGCTGTGTGAGGTGGGTAGGACTGGGAGAGGGCAACTGGCCAAGGTTACCCAGATAGCTTTCATGGCTAAGGCAGGATTGGCTTATTTTGTATTTATTGCATGAGTTTTTATTTTGGAAGACTCATGTATTAAAAAGAATAGATTTTGTCTGACTATGTATGAAACTAAAATTGAGTGCAAATAAATGAAGTTATCAGTCTCTACTAATTCGTTATAAGAGCTGCTTTTAAAGATTTTTTTTTGTCCACAAAATAAAATTTGAGTTGAAAAATAAACCTCAGCTTTGAACTGAAACCAAAGATTGATCATCTTGCATTAACATCTAATTAAATAACAGATCCTTTCATTATTCACAATGACTGGTCACTTCTGCATGTACTTCTTTGGTTCACATCATAAAGTACCAGAAAGCAGAAAACTTCTGTGGTTATTGGGGGAAGAAATAATGAGCTCAGCCTATTTAGCTTTAGCTGTAGCAGTAGACACCATATACCGTAAAACCTCTATTTGAACGCCATGGCGCTCTATTTTTCAACCCTTTCGCCGAGGTGGCGCTCAAATAGAGGTTTTACGGTAGATCCAGATTTACCTCCAATTTTATTTTCCCTGAATATAATTATAATGATAGATAAATTGACAGCTTCTCTCACAAACGCTGGACTTCAGGTTCTCTAAGGAGCTTAACATTCTTTGCCATCATACCAAATAACAGCAAAAAATCAATACAAATACTTTCATAAGCTGTCTCGAGTCAAAGGGTTAGGTTTACTATATAATTTATTTTTTAATCTTTTGCTTTTGTAAGCCAAACTTTAGCAGGCTTTCAAAACACAACAAATAATAAAGTATTATTGCAAACCAAAATCCAAATTAAAAATCTTACCAACACTCCCATGCTATCTCAAATATATTTACTAAAGATGTGTGCAAAGCATTCAAAACAGACGCTTTGGAGTGCTAATCATTTAAAGCTTTTCATTGTTTGCAGCACTCCGAGCTATTCCGAAGCTGCTTCTAACTGTCTCCATGTTTATGCTCACACAAAGCCACTTTGTTTCACACTAATGCTAAGTGAATATACTTTTTTTGTATGCATGTAATCCCATGATATTTCTTTGAAATGATTCACAGTTGCTGTTAGGATTTGCTCAATCTAGCAAATAGTTTTTATTTCTTTCATTCGCAGTGATGTCTAGAAGTTTCTAGTCTTTTTTACTGGCTATATGAATGCTTTACATGACAGCCATATATATATATATTTTATAAGACTTGCTAATTTATCACAGAAAATGGTGTTCTATTCTTAACTCATTCTAGAGAGAGTGAATAGAATTTGAAATGTAACAATGAATGTTTTATTCTTTCAAACGAACAGAATATTGTGCCTTTTAAAAAAAAATCTTGATTTTTTAAACATGAGTTTTTAGTAATAAATTGACGATTGGATTCGGATTTTTTGTACTTGGCAAAACATGTCAGTGCAGTATTTTCCTTATTTGGATGTTTTCTTCAACCAATACCTAATATGCTCAACATCTCTTAAATTAATAAGTTACAAACTATTGATTCAAACCACTGACAACCCAGTTTTGATTTTTTTTAGTTATAAGTACATCATGGCATATGAGTATTCATATTGAATATTTGTTAAATAAAATATTCATCATCCAATAGGCATCAACAATAATCCAAATCATTCATTGATTGATTGATTGATTGATTCATTCATTCATTCATTCATTCATTCATTCATTCATTCATTCATTCATGTCCTGCCTGTATTTTATAATAACTAACTCAACGTGGTAAACCTATGTCCTCCCTCCTCCTGTTTTCCCCATAATAACAACAACCCCATGTCACCCAGATGGCTTTCCTGCTTAAGGCAGGACTCATGGTCTAGCCTGGTGCCTTAACCACTAAACCAAATTAGCTGTCTGGTCTCTTGTTCCTTGCCCCTTTCTAAAACCACTTTTTAAGATTGGTCATTTATCTTTCTTTGTAGGGTTTTAATGTGCTTTGGAAGTTGAGCGTTACTGGTATCATACAAAATTAAAACTATTATGTGATCATTTGCACTCTATTAATCATCCAATTGATTAACAGAAATTGGTATAATTGGCCACTGTCATTCTCTAGTTTTTCCAGCATATTTTAGTTAGAACATTTACTGGTCCTCCTTCTGTTGTTTAATATGGATGGAAAGTTACCAGATACAGAACACAATGTAAGAGTATTTGAAAGAGAATTATATACAAATAATGACCATGTTATTTCTAAAATGTAAAAATTACTGTTGAGATTTGAATGGAGGGAGAAGTTAAAGAATGCATGATAAAATGGGCTAAGAATTTTGGCTATAGTGTATAGATGGTGCAATTGGAAAGAGTGTAGTAGAAGGATATAGATTTATCTCCTATAATTTAAGACAGAATTTCTGTAAAATGCTGTATCATTGGCACATGTCACTAGAGGGATTATCTAAGATGTGTACACTAAAAGTACCTTTAACTGTTCCTAGAAATGTGAAAAGCACGAAGGGACATTGTATCATACATAGCGGACTTGCAAAAAAAGCACAAAAAAAGTACTGAATCATATACAAATATATATGATTGTTTTTATATTTTATTTTAAAAATACATTATACAGATAATTAATACAGACTACAAATCAATAAAAAGAAATTAGGAAAAAAGAGAAAAGTATTGAAAAAGCAAAAGGGAAACTTTTCCTTTCTTCCCAGCAAATATATACAACTTTAGCAACTTAACCACCATATCTTAAAATACAGCAAACTTTTTCACCTGCATTTCACTTCATTCTCTACAAACGTACCTATAAATCATCAGCAAGTTCATTAAAGGTTACCAGAAATAACAATTTATTACAAACATAATCTAATAAAACCCAGCTAATTTTCTTCCTTTACATTTATATCTTCTTTTTTTATAAAACGAATCCCCAAACCTCATCAACCAAATGCAATCAATAAAACTTTATAATAACATGCCTATTTGAAACTCAATCAGATAAATATAAAATATAAGCAATAACTTATTTTCCATATAGTTCTTTATCATTAAAAGAAAATCTTAAAACATGAACCACCTAATCAAAAAAGATGAAAAATTGCTAAAAAATAAAACTTATCTAGAGAAAATTTTATAACATCTTCAAGTCATAGTCAAAAAGGATCCATTGAGGATCTCAGAATTTCTAATTTTTTCTTCGTTTCCATAGTTCTTAATTCTGTATGAAGGGAAGGATTGAACTCGTGGTTCTACCATTCTACCTGGGGTCTGGCAATGGTGAGAAGTTCTTCTGGTGGTTGTATTGAGCTCCTGAAGAGTAAATTCTGATGCTGATCATGATTTTGTGTTTCTAAATTGATCATGGATCATTTCCATATGTTTGTATATTGGTTTTTAACTCATTTTTATTTCTTGTGGGCCACTCAGTTACATGAGATGGGCAGCCAGACAAATAGAAGCAATCATGTGTTTGACTCACAATCTACAGACTTATATGAGAGTATAACAATAAGAGGGAGGTCTTGCAAACTGCATTTTGCACCAGCCTTTTCGTAAGTCATGTATTTCATTTAGATAATAGAAGTCATCTGACAACTGGCTTTTGTCTTTTTTTAGAAATTGACAAAATTCAAAAGGGTGAATCAAAGAAGGATGAAGAGGAGACCTATCTGGACTTGTTTTCTCATAAAAACATGAAATTGAAGGAACGAGTTCTGATACCGGTCAAGCAGTATCCCAAGGTGAGATACCCGTATCATCTGCAAAAGGATTTATGACCACTTTTGGATTACAATAGTGTAACAATTTTATTAGCATAAAACTATCGGGAACCAGGTATTTCCCAGATATGTTGGACCATCAATCTGTATTTGCCACAATTGTAAAGGGAACGTGAAGCCTCAGAAATTAAATTTCAAAGGTAGGAAAAAAAGTGGGCTGAGGAGTAGGGAAGGAGGTTGGCATCAGCATCCATTCCTGCAATGGCCTGAATACATGACTGGTAGAATCCAGTAACGGCAAGTGTCTGAAAGGATGAAAAAAAGGAAGAATGGCAATCCAAAATACACATAGATTTATAAGGGGGGAAAAAAGCAAATGGGCACCAAAATAATGGAGATGGAAGAAAATATGGGAAACCACGAAAAAGCGATGAGGATACTATGGAAGATACAAGACATGTAGCTTTTCAATGTGTAAGTCACAAGCAAATGCTGCGGTTGCTGATCTCCTAATTGTGACTTGAACCTGTGTTTGGTTCTATTCTTTTACGTCTTAATATAGGTTTAATAGGGGAATAAATAATTGAGCAGATGGTAATTTGGGAAGTAAAGAGCTGTGGTGGCACAATGGTTAGAATGCAGTACTGCAGGCTACTTCTGCTGACTGCCGTGTGCCAACAGTTCGGCAGTTCGATTCTCACTGGCTCAAGGTCGACTCAACCTTCCATCCTTCCGAGGTCGGTAAAATAAGGATCCAGATTGTTGGGGGCAAAAGGCTGATTCTGTAAACCGCCTAGAGAGGCCCATGAAGCACTGTAAAGTGGCATATAAGTGCTATTGTTATTGCTAAATAATGTGCTCAGAATTGAAGCAGGATTCTCCTATATTTTAATGATGAAGTTATTCTGCAGAATTGTCGTGTTGCTTTCCAGTCTGTACCAAAATTCAGAATGTTCGTTTCCCTTTCTGGTTGGAATACTGAAATCAGCAGAGTTACTATTTAAATAATAAAGTGTGCTGCCCACTGTCGTGCCAACTGAAGAAAGTTATCTTTTCTTTCAGTTCAATTTTGTGGGGAAGATACTGGGCCCCCAAGGCAACACCATCAAGCGATTACAGGAGGAGACTGGAGCAAAGATTTCTGTTCTAGGGAAGGGATCAATGAGAGACAAGGCAAAGGTAGGACTCCCTGGACAAAATTTTGACTTTGAGCATCTACTGCAGCATTTATTTATCTGTCACCTTTTGTTACCTGCATATTGACACTGTAGCTTGAAGACTAAAGGTATTTCCTGAAATTAAATGAATCTTCTTGAGAGAGTTCTACTCTCAGCCCCCAGACTTCGCAATGTGACCAAGCTCTGAACTGATGTTCATTCCTCAATGGCTTTTAATCAATACCTCATTAAAAGATTTTTCTGACTGGATTTAGCACATTGCCTGATGTTGGGTTTACAAATGGATTAGCAGATTATAAAATGCTTATTTGGATAAATAGTTTCTGAATTTTTGTCTCCATAGAAATTGAAAATTATAATTTCAAGGTGGTTGAGACCTCCGAATTAAAAAATCTTTAGGCAGTCCCAATAATTTGCAGTACTATAAATGATCTGGGCAATAATCCTATCCAGGTTTTTACTACCAATGGACATGAAACGCTTGAAGTGGCCAGTAGGAATTTGGAAGGGCTAACCTTCAATGCAACCTACCTCCCCCACCCCCAAAATATATGATTAGTATCAGTCTGAAGTAGGATCTTATCCTTGCAGAGGGCATCCAAATTAATTAGGATTCCTATCTCAATGAATTCTCTATTCTGACTACCAGCTTTCAATTATCAAGTGTGGCCAGCAAGCATATCAATGTACAGGTTCAGCCTTGTTGGGGGCAAGAGGCTGACTTTATAAACTGCTTAGAGAGGGCTGTAAAGCACTATATAAGTCTTAAGTGCTATTGCCATCTCTATTGTCTTCAAGTAGCCTTACAATGAGAAAATAATGACAACTAAATTTTGTCTTTAATTTTAAGAGGTAGAACAGTCCTAATTCTTTAATTCCTTCACAGTAGCATACGTTTTTTTTCTTGTGCTTGTGATGGATAAACATTAAGAAAAGCTTCTAGGAAAGAAGAACAAATCTTAGCTGTAATAAGATGTTAAGAACTAATGTGTGATTAAGAATGGTTTACTGTCTTATTTTAAGATCCCAATGATAATTTATTTTTGTTTTCAGGAGGAAGAATTGCGTAAAGGAGGCGATCCAAAGTATGCTCACTTAAATATGGATCTGCATGTTTTCATTGAGGTCTTTGGCCCTCCTTGTGAGGCTTATGCTCTTATGGCCCATGCCATGGAAGAAGTCAAGAAGTTCCTCGTTCCGGTATGTAACAGTTACCCTCCCCGCCCCAAATGTTATGCATAAAGATATTCAGGTACATATGACCACAAGGGGCTTATGACATCACTTCCTATTCTATCAATGAGTCTCCACAATCATTTAAGCAAAACATCACCTGACTATGACTTGCAATTTTACTTTTGTGTTCTCCATTATTTCTGCTTGTCAGAAGCCAATTGTGATGACCACAGGACACTGCAACATAAATGTCATAAATGTGAGGATTGGTCATAACTCTGTTTTTAACCTCATCATAACTTTGAACCATCACTAATTAGACAGTCAGTAAGCAAGGACTGCCTGTATTTGCTATCTTAGTTTTCTATATCTGTTTAACCTTGGAAATTAATTGAGTCAGCCCAGACATTTTCTAGAAAAATGGCCTCCGGGCATCCAAAGACACAAGAGTTTGAAATGTTTTGTAAAAAAGTTGCATTCCAGAATCAACATATCAGTGGTAAACGTCTTAATAAAATAGAGTAATTCAGAATCTTTGGATGGGAGACCAGGAAATAACAGAGCTGTAGCTAGACAGGGAAGGAAATATAATCACAGGAAAAAGGAATGGCGAGACATTTTTGTGATGTGTCTCTTCTAAAGATTCAGTTCCTCATTACGCAGTACAATCTTACTTTGGAGAAAGTGTTGGAGACTCTCCAACAAAGGATCCTGGAGGAAGTAGACTATCTGGTTCCCTTGCTGTCAGGGTTCAGAGGTAGATATGGCAACTGAAACTGCCCCACTCATTCTTATGGATGAATGCTTGATCCTCTCACCCCCACCCCCATTGTTGTTGCATCCTTCTGGACCACTTGTGAGATAAGTCCAGAGATGAAAAAAGAGCTCTTGGCCACTCCTATCTAGTGAGTCAGATGTTGGCCCTGTTCAGCATCTATATGAGATGGGTCATCCGCCAATTCAAAATGAGGGATAATCAGTATGCTGTTGATATCAAGTTGATGACCAAAGGAAAGTTCTGGTGGGCATCTGAATCTGGTTAAATCCCAGTAAAACAGTGTTGTTTATTTCTAATTTTCCAAATTCCTGCTTCATTCTTGATGGAATTGCTCTCACCTACAAGGAGCAGAACTTGTGGCTCCTGATTTAGCACATGAAGACTATGGCCAGAAGAGCCATACCTACCAAAGGTTGGTATGCCAGATATCTCCATTCCTGGAATAAGGTGCTGTTACATTAGTCATTTTGGCCTTTGTCATCTGACACTTGGATTAGTGTAATGTTCATTGTGAGCCCGTTCGATGTTGTGATTGCAAGCACTAGACCAGAAACTGGGATGCCATCAGTTTAGTATTGCCATCAACAGCTGGGTGAGTTTGAGCCAATCCTGTCTCAGTTTTGGAAGAAGACAAAATTTCCCAAAATTTTGCCAAGAAAAGTCCCTAGGAGTTAAGACTGACTCAAAGTCACAACCAACCCGCTTTCCTCTGCCTATGCATAAATTACAAATGGTTGCAAGACGACTGCCTGCTTGTTGACTGGGCCTGGCCATTGTTCAGCATAATAACATCCCTTTCATAAGAACTGGCTTGATTAGAAGATTTCCTTTATGGCACAGGTCTTTATTATCTATGGCTCATCTTTTTCAACTGGGATCTCTGCTCTTCATTCTACCTGGCAAGGTGCACAGTTCTTTCTTCCAAGATGTCAAGAGGATGGAGTTTTCTTGGATGCCAAGACTTGACACTAGTAGAATATTGCCTCCAAATCAATTACAAAGACCTTTCAATGAAGCCACCAGAAACTGAGCTCAACTGGAATTGATAGTCTTTTAAAGAAGAAAATTTTACTATTTTCAAAGGCACTCTGTTACAAAAAATACATTTCTATTTTCTACAATTATTATCTCCTTTATCTGTTTAAAATTTCCTTGAATCACAACCTTGTTAAGCTTTTTGCTTTTAAATTAAAATTCTTTAAGATAAACAGTTTTTCCTCTTAATTGCAAGAAGCTTGGTTGTTCTTCCTGCCATTCAGAATATCTATCTTAAATTGTAAATTATATGCAAAAGTGCTTAAGAAAATGAGGGTTTTGCATTATATCATAAAGGCTGCACCAACAGACCAGATCTTTTTATGGATTCTGATTGTTTGTTTTTAAGGAGACTAAATAATTGGTGGATTTGACAAAATAAGAAGATGCTGGTAATACAAGCCGGACTGTCTGACAGAAACTATATAGGCTAATTGGGGCTAAAGTGTTAAAGGGAGAGAAAAGCAAACCAGGGAAGAAGAAACTTGCCTTTTATTTTCATTCTAGTAAATGAGTGTCAGTCTCCAAGAACAACAACATGTGGAGTTACTTCTGAGTAATTTATTGTTCACATGTAGGCAGAATCTTGCCAGATTAAAGCATTTCTCTGAATAATTATAGTTAACTTGATTAACAGAACTGGTAGGGAAGGGCCGTCTTAACCCTATTAGAATTCCCATGCCTCTTTATCCTCTGGGAAAGAGCTCCTCCCTCCTGGGATTCCAGACTACATTCTACCACAATGATGTCCTTTAACTTTCTCATACTGGCATCAACAAGAAAAGCTGCAAGATTGATATATGGTAAAACAGGTTCACTAGAACAACTACAGATTAGAGCATTTTGCAAAATTTATTGCAGAAAACATTTGAAGAACTTGGTAAGAAAGTGACTGTAATGGTTATCAATAGTTTAAATGCTTTTAAAAAAGAAACGGAAGATGGATTTGCAAGAATAAATGACGGGTATGAAAGAAGAGGTTAAGAAAATCTAAGAAAGATGAAAAGATTATGCACTACAGAACTTGCTGAGATGGATAAGCTGACCTTAATGAGAAAGAGACATTTATTTTGATGACTAGAAATTCCTTGTGGACTATTTGTATAAAAATGAAAGCAATGGACATGTATGATTTGATTATTAGATAAGATAATTTAAGGGAAGAAGAGAGTCATGATGTTATTTTAGAGAAATATTCAAATATAGTCATTTTGTGCATTGATACTGTTTAATTTATTGTTAATGTTTCTAATGTTAATGCTTAATATTTTAATGTTTCTAACTTCTAATATCCTATATTGTTTTCATGATACTGTAAGCACCCAGAGCCACTCAATTGTGAGATAGGTAGCATATAAATTTAATATAAACAAACAATTGTACTTATAACTGCTGTGAAGAATATTGGAACCTACTTTTTATACCTTTACATCTTTTTAATATATTTTTCCTACTGCGCTTAGAGCCTTCTCTGTTATTTTTCTTTTCTTTTCTCTGTTCTAATTTAGTTTTTATTATTGCTTTAGTACTTTTAATAAAAAATGTATTAGTAAATTAGGGAAACTATAAAAACTAAAATTATCACTTCCGTTTTCGACTATGGAAAACACTCAGCCAATTGGACACCCGAATAAAGAATCGCTTGAGACTGGTTGTCCTGTACTGTGTGTGTATTGTGTTTGATTTGTATGGCTTCCCATCTCACCATAGTGATTCGGCTTACAGCAGATTGCTTGAAGCAATTTGTGCACCCCCAGATGGAAGAGATGTAAAAGTATACAGCAGAGCCAGAAGTGAAAGAAGCAACTTAGATTTACTGGTGGACATTTGTTCTTTGTTTAAAAACTTTGCCTTGTCTCCAGTAAGTGGAAATAATGAGTTTGAAGTAATAAAAGTTGTAAAAGCATCAAATCGATAGCAAACATAGAAATTCTGAAAAGACAAAAGAATGTTTTGCAAAAACATGATAGCCTCCTGTTTTGCAAACAGAATTTGCTGCCTAGTGCACAAACATGGTCTTTCAAATTAAAATAGCCTGTATAGGCCAGTTGGACCGGCGCACGGAGGGGGGTCAGGGACGGTGGAGGTGGGTATTGATCGGGG
>JAOYMU010000020.1:21082418-21100312 GCA_025802295.1 Psammodynastes pulverulentus
GCACAGGAGAACAGAGCTGGAAAGCAGGTCAGTGGGGTGGGGAGGGAATGGGATTTTGCAGTATCCTTCCCCTGCCATGCCCACCAAGCCACGCCCACCAAGCCATGCCACGCCCACCAAGCCACGCCCACAGAACTGGTAGTAAAATTTTTGGAATCCCATCACTGTTTTGAACAGTGGAATATGAATGCTTAAGGATAAATAAATCAATAATAATCCTAGAGAATCTTGGTTTTTATATATAATTTTTTTTTTTACTATAAAGGATTTTATAGTCATAAGAAACCAAGAGTAAATTAATGGAATTATATTGGGATGTGGCAAGAACGGGTGAATACACAGCTTCGTCTTGGGGCATAAAGGGAAAGGTTTCATTCACAAAGCAACTCCAATGAGGGAGGAAAATATTGAAAGCATCGTCTCCACAAAGTGCCTTTACTGTGTCTTAGCAGTAAGTCTGCTTCCTGGACACAGCTGAATGTGGGACATTTTTGGGAAAGCAACTGATAGGTTCCCTGCTGTTCTGTTCTCCCATTTCTTTGCATTGCCACCAATCACTTCTCTGAATGTGAGAGAGGGGCATCTTTCTAAAAAAAATCTGAATAGGTCAATATTTCTGGTCCTAGAATTTTGAAAAAAACAAACCAACGTATGATTTCAAGCTCTCCTACTTACAGAATTAGTGGTGTGACCATTTCTCCCAGTTCTATCAACCTGTCCCATTAGATCTGGCAAGAGTAGTATTAAAAAGTGCTACCTAATCGGACCCTGGAAGTGTAATAGTATGAGTGAATGACCTTGGGAGACAGGAGAGAGAGCCACAAACTGGGTAACCAGCATGTAAAAGATATCTCGGTTCACAGAAGGATTGGAGGGACCCTCCCTAGTTTTCTGGAGAGTAAAAGAAAAAGAGGAGAGAAATACTTTCAGTTTTGCAAGGTTCTGTTAATGAAACCTTACAATGAAGGTAGAGTTCTGATTGTATTTCTTGTCTACCTGGCAAGACTTACAGAACGAGAGCCTTTTCTGTTATGGGGTCTGACTGCTAGACTATCATCCCCCTAGAAACCAGACTCACCCGACCCTGCTAGCCTTTTGCAAGGACTTAAAAGGCTTGACTTTGTCACTGAACCTGGAACCCTGACAGTGTGGGCGAGTCATTTCTTGGTTATGTTAATTGTTATAATTGTTAGTGTTGGTGTGGGTTGTTTTTTTTCTTGATTGCCACTTATGTTATTTATTTCATTATATCATTTTTATTGTTTTTAGATATTGTCAGCTGGCCAGAATCATGTACTTGAGCTGAACGGCCACGTAAAACAATTAAAGAAATCTGCTGCTTTTAATCCTGCCACACTAACACGTATTCTACCTCCACTTATGCTTATTGTGGTTTATATACAGGGGTTACTACTGTATTGAATTTTAAACTGTAAATCCATTTGGGGAAAAAAAAATTTAATTTTATTTTTGAGAGAGATGTGCAAATTGATTGTGATATACTGCTGTTTTGAGAATGGCAACAAATGTAATAAAATGCAGGTATAGCAGAAGTAGCTTCTGGAAAGATACAGATGTTGTGGGGGAGGGCAGAGAAAATGAGACAACTTGCACTGTAATATTAAAAGCTATGTAACTTATATACTTGCCCATATACTTGACGTAAGAACAAAAGGCCATTGCATTATAACATCATATTTCATCAGGTTTTTTTGGAGGGGGGTGCTATTGTGATTTACAACAGAAGAGAAGGATCTTTTAAAAAAGGAACAGATGGAAAAAAATACAGGATAGAAATGGTCAGTTCCATCAGATAAAAAGGGAAGGATCTAACCCAGAAACAAATGGTTTAGTGGTTTAGAATATACTTTTTGTCACTTCTATTTGTGCAATAGAAGTAGAGAAGACATCGCCTGTTTATTCCATATGAACACTTGTGACATAAAAAGAAAACCAGATACACTTAGTATGACCTTTCATTATCCCAGCCTATTTATGTATGCAAAGCAAGCTCCTGATAGAAACTTAAACCCAAAAACTGCAATTACTGTATATAGAATAATATAAAGCAGGGGTGTCAAACTTGTGTCGTGATGACAGCGTCATGTGACATATCACAATTCCCCCTTCGCTAAAGTGGGTGTGGGCGTGGCCACCATGTGACACATCTGGCCCGTGGGTTGCAAGTTTGACACCCCTGATATAAAGGAACAGTTCTCTTACCCATCGCCATCAAGGAAAACCTGTGTGTCACTCCAAAGTGGAAGCACCATACCCAGTGTGCAGGTAGCCAAGCTGAGAAAAAGAGAAAGAAGGGATTAGAGAGCCTCTAAAACAAGCATTATATAGCATGTTTGCTTTGGAGACTGATTTTTTTGGCCCTCATCTATATCCTTTCCTAAGCTTGCAATCATTTGATAAATGCTGTAAAAATAAATATATTATCAGCAAGTTTTCAGTCAAACAGATGTTTCACAGCAGAGAAACTATATTATGCAGGCAGGAAATATTTGTGGTGGCTAAGAAGAAAACACAAAACATTTTTATTTTGCTTCTTGATTTGAAATTCTGCAGTAGCAAACTTTACTTGCTTCCAGCTGAACTCATAAATGAAAGAACTCACTTTAGAAAAACAGTAGAGAGAAAGAGAAAAAAACCCTCTACGAATTGCCAAACTGGTTTGACCAGGGAATAAAATACATATAGCAGGCTGCAAATGCACGAAGAACAACTGCAAAACTAAGGTTGTTCTAATGAAGGTTTTTCTATGTAACTACTTTTATGAAGAGAACAAAAGGATTATGAACTGGAGCACAGATGCATTTGTTTAGTTCTAATAATAGCACCAAATTCCAAGTATGACTCCTATCTAGTTGTTTACCCAAAACAGTAAAACACAAAATCAATAAAAGAATTAAACTGCATTACAATAATTATCCCCTGGTACCCCTTCACAATGTTGATAATGACAATTACCTATTGAAATCTCTGTGGAATGGTAATGTTCCTAAATTACATCAGGTGGCTTCCAATTGAACCCCTAGGGGAGGGTACTCCAGAAGGAAGGGTCTGCAACAGAGAAACTTTACCACCAGGTTTCCCCTCAACAACCTCCTGTACACAGGGGGCCTTGAATATCCTTCCTTGGGATGTGCAGTCAGGCTAGGTCAATTGTAGACTGAAAACCTGATTCTAGAGATATCTAGAAATCAAGCTATGTAGACCTTTAGAAAAGTACCATGGTGTTCTATGGCCAAAATGGCTTTCACTTCCCAGCACACAGGCCAATCCGTTTTATATAAATTGCATTTTAGTTTCTGCATAGTTTTCAGAAGCAGCCCCAAGTAAAGTACACTGCAGCCATTTATGTTCCATTTGTCAATCCACATTGTTAAATTTGGCTTTTGAATATGATTTAAAGTAAACACTCAATATTATCTCTATTTCTTCCACTTTTTCCACAAATCATTATTTAGAAAGTGGAATTATGCGGCATGACAGGCTAACAGGCTAAATTGGAATCAATGGGTTGATTTGCCATAGACAGGCAAGGGCATCTGACTCTGTTGGGGCCCACCAGCGGCCAGCAGAGCTGGCAGCAGAGTCGGACAGTGAGGAGGTTGCGGAGGAACATGGGTCAGTCCTGGAGGCTGAGGAAGGCTGGGATGAGGACTTTACATCAGAGGCAGAGATGGGGCCAGGGTTAGGGTGGTCTGGCAGTTATCATCTGCCTTCAGAGTCGGACAGCAGTGAGGCGGGGGAGCAGCTGGAGCCTGTGCCCAGCGTGCGCATGAGCAGAGCTGCCAAAAGAAAAGAACAATTACGAAATAAAGGTCGACGTGGGAGTAAAGCCACAGATGGAGGGTGAATGGCCCATCCCGTAGGGATTAAAAGAGGAGCGAAAGGGGAGTGGGCTTTTGCAGGAAACAATCCATTCGTTGCAGCAGTGTGAAGATCTGTCCGTGCATCTCTCAGACTCTGTGCCAAGCCTTTCCTTGTCAGCACTGTGTTTGAAAATATTTACATTGCAGCTCTCCAAGCTAGATAAGGCCTGTGATCATAACTACACCTTTGAAAGACTGTTTGCCAGGCCTTTGGCTGAAAGTGAATGAGAGGAATTCATTCATTTAATAAAAGAGGTTTTGTCAGGACAAAGAGTCTACTTAGTGCTTTTTGGGGAAGTTTAGGTCAGAACAGACTCCCAGTTCACCCTAACAAATCAAAAAATTAACCTCCAGGGTAATTTAGGTATGCAGGTATGGTTAATAGGGCCAAATAGATTTTGCTTTCCAGAACATTTTCTGTCATTACCAGCCAATGGATTCCCATGGCAGAGAAAACTGCAGCCTCAGTTGTAGGTAGAGCCGAGTTAATCTACTGTATTAGCCAAAGTTCACTGAGAAAACCAGAATGGATGAAAGCCCAGAATTAAGGTTTATAAATCAAGGCTCATTCACATGCTAAGACAAAACTAAGTGTTAGTGTGATGTGTGAAACCCGGCCATTCTATTTCTCAGTATAATACCCCTCGTTTTCCTGAAGCCACTATACCCTTTTCACCTCACCTTTCATCAGGGAAGTCCACCCCCAAAAGCACCATCTCGCTCTTGCTCTCCCTCTCCGTTGCTGAGACCACCAACAAGTATCGGATTCTATGAGCTCGTGCTGCCTCGAGTCTCACAGCCTGCAGGGAAGAAAACATACTAGTCTTGCATGTTTGCCTTCTGGTGTTGCTTACATATGTACATCAATACAATCTCCACCATGAAACTGTGTGGGTGCTGCCCACAAATCCAGGAGAAGGATTTTGTTCAGAAGCAAAGGGAAGCTGTTAGGAGCCCCGAGTCTTGACCACACTTCATGTTTATGCTTACATCAAAACTAATGTGATTTATGCTAAGTCATGGTTAACAACACCTATGTACACAATCTAGCTTGTCCTAGAAAAGAAGACCCTCATTCCTTCTTGGCAGCTATTGGCTCAAGTTCCTACAGTGGAATTTGAGCAGTGGTTTGAGAACTTTTTAAAAAAACAATATTTATCTAGAAAAAGAAGCATGTTTGCAAGTAAGCTGAAGTGTGCTTTGCATCGCATTTGGTGTTTATAAACTAATTTCCAAAACGTATAAATCTTATCTGTAAAATCATGCTGTATCAAGATTTAAATTTAAATTTAAAAAGTCAGACTATGGTATAGAACTATAGAAGTTTGTAATTCATCTCAGTTTTCATCCTTAAGAACTTTTGTTGTTTTTTTCTAAGTGAAAATGCCTCGAATTTTAAAGTACATTCACACAATGTACTACACTGATTGTGTATCCACAAGCTAGTTTTTACATTTTATCCCCATTTCGAGTGATTCCTTAACAGTCTTCTGTGGCTAAGCTAAGCTTCTAAAATGATGAATATCTGCAAGACATTTAATAGTATTAGCACGGCAATGGCTTATTTGAATTGTTAATTGCAGATAGACAGGGAAAGTTGAATTCCTCTATCAACTCCTTAGAAATATTATTTAACTTTTAAATAATATTTATTACTGTATTTTATACTTTTCTCTCCAGTCTGGCTATTGATATCTTGCGCAAATATTGATAATCAGGCAAAAATCACACTCTGCAGTTGTTCCTGGCCACGCTTCAAAAATGGATTGGGCCAAGGTCTATTTGGGGATGATGTCAGAAGTCTTAGGGGTTGAAATGGGTCCTTTAAGTATCTGCATCTTCAGAAAACAAACACAAAATGAATATTTTAAAGTCCCCTTTGGGGAATCACTACCACCTTAGGATGAAGTGTGATTCCAGCCTAGATTTTACAAACACTTTGGTGACGGGTTCCATGCTAGCAGCTAACATGGAAAACCAGCAGCTTAAGCTAGATGTGGAAGGGCTGGACAAAAGCCTTGGGGCTCCTGAACTGAGAGGACCCTCAACAGATGTTCATTCCTATTTTGATTCATTTTTCACTTGGCAAGGGGAAGATCCACAATAGAGAACCAACTGATGTTCAGAGTAGTAATGCGTCCACCATAATTTTTTTTCTAACTGAACAACCCCTGGCAAGCTTCCAAAAGGAGTCAGAGTCTATCAGAACACAACTTGATAGCCTCTGCCTGAAATAAATTGTTCCTGATGCTTGGAGGCTGCTATGACTCACTCCTTAGGAAGATGAAGGAAAAAGGAAAACAAAAGTTATTTAAGCCCATCTGGAAATCTCCCAGCAGAGGCCTCAGAGACAAAACTTGGATCAGGCTCAGCAGAGACGCCAGCTCTGGCTGCCCGCCCAAGAGACGAAGAGCCCCACAGGCCATAAATGGGGAAGTGGCTGAGCTCCTGGCTGAATGTCTGAAATCGAAATTCCAAAAGGGGAGGAATTCTCCCCCTCCCCAACCCGAAGGACAATGAGCACCCAAAGAGAGTCCCAGAAGGTGGACAAGGCTGAGTTCATTTCTCACAAGACTGCCAAGTAGCATCAGTTCTTGGTTTTGTATCACAACAGGAGATAGGAAAAAGCAGGCTATTTCAGGTCATGAACAAGTAGTAATATGAAGAAGGAAGCAACTTGGAAAGTCTGAATCAGCCTGGGAAGCAATCCGGGTTCTCCAGAATTTCTCTTGAGGGAATAAACTTGTGTCTCCTGCAATTTGTAGAAGGCAACTTGCATGATGGAATGTGTGTGTGTGTGGGGGGGGGGGAGCACAACAGAGAACATGAGGACAAAACTCTTCTGTATTTTCTAAATGGAGTTAATTCCAGCCATCCCAGAGGTGCATTTAGCTACAGTATATGAAACCTCACTTGCAATTTGAGTGATATGGTTCAGACGCAGGTTTTATGGCATTACGGAAAAACAGGTAACCAACTAGTCTCTTATAAAAAAGAAAAAATGTGTCTACAGTACAAAGCCGCTTCTGTCACTACTAATTGCTGTATTAGCCAACATGTTAAAAGATCAGGGAAATGTTCCTTGCTATGTCACAGAGAAAAGCAGAGCACCCTGAATGTTGAAGGGGGCTCAGCGGGAAAGGAATCTCTTTGTTTCTTAAACCAGATAGGTCAAGGAAGACCTTATTGGCTTCCTAGTTTAGTTTGATTGACAAAGTGAGCTGGTCTGCCAGGAATGCCAAATCTTAAGTAATCAGGCAACAAAATGGGGAATTGAAATCAGAAACATCATTGGAATGTGAAGTTGCAGAAAGATATGTGAGAAGACATTACTGCCTAGACTTCTGACTTCCTGAGACTCAAGTAGCAATGACTTTCTGGTCTCTACCTCTACAGTTTTCTTGGTCACTTGCATCCCTTCTTCCTGTCATTAACAATCTTACCAGCTGGATGGCGTCCTCTGGCCGCAGCAGCCCCACCATTTGCTGTAAGTGCAGTTCTTGCTGTCCAGCAACAGCATCTTCACTTTTAGGTGTTTGGTCTAGGGGGGTTGCTGGACCCTCCTGGACGGCCTCCAACTTGTCTTCTTCTGGCAGGAGTAGAGCAGCTCCCTTGACCATGACAAAGCTTTGGCTGAAGAACAGGTGATAAAAAAGAGACTAAGTTGAAAGACCTGCTTAGGTCACGCTAGTTGGAGAATGGGGAGAATGGCTGCTTTCAGGAAGAGGGGAAGTTTAGAAATGTGAAAAAAAGGGAGGGGAAGGGAAGGAGAGGGGAGGGGAGGAAGGAAGGAAGGCCTGACACAGCCAACAGCTAATTCGCAAAGGACCAAGCTGGGCATGACTTGTCGGCAGTGAGATGAAGAAAATAGTGAAGGTCAGCTGGTATGGCAGAGTGCAGGACAGTGAGGCCGGCTGAACTGGGCCTGAGACCTCTGGGGTGAGGGGAAGGGGGCAGCTTCTTTGCATCATGTCATTGGAACTTCTTGGGTGTTTGGTGCTTCCCTGGCATGGCACCGTTTTGCTGCACTATGGAGGCTTCCCAGGCATTTGGTGCTGGAGTGGGCGGGAGGCTGCTTTTCAGGTGTTCAACACTTCCTGGAGTGTGGCACCTTTTCATTGTGCTGCTGGACCAGGCTGTATCACTGAAGCTTCAAGAGGTGGCTATGCCTTCTTTCCCTGTCCTCCCTGCACTTGTACCACACCGCAACACCCCCAATTCATGCACGGCCTGTGCTTGACCTCCCAGAGCCTCCCACATGCACCCGAGACATCCCTGTGCTCCTTACCTGGGACTCCATCTGCTTAACAACCTGTTTTTCTCACTTAACAATGGCAGCCAAAAATGCCAGGATTTTGGTCACTAAGCAAAATAATTACAGAATGCCTCATCTAATGATTGTTTCATTTAGCAACCAAAATGCGCCAATTATAATCGCAAGTCAAGGGCTGCCTGTAATCAGTCAGCTATTGTGTACAGAGGAAAATGAATAAAAACTCTGCTGGCTTGACGCATTAACCTCCATGACCGAGAATTTAAAAGAACAGTTGGTTTTGAAAATAAAATAAAGCCAAAACAAAAACAAATAGTTTTTCCTCTAAGGAATATATTAAAAAGTCCAAACATAATTAATAATGAAGATTGAAGGAGCCATATTAAATACCTATGTATTATTTAGTTTTAGGTTGTATTGTTTGACATTTCTTAAAGTTATCCAAGGGGTTATAGTACAAACCACCCTCATTTGGGGCACTTATATTTCTATAAAAGTACGTGGGGAAAAACAAATAAGAGAAAAGAACTAAAGGGCTTCCTACAGTGACACACAGGAACGTGGGCAACTATGCCTCTACATCTTTTTAAAAGCAGAGCTATTTGGAAACAAAGATTTAGAATAAAGAAGCAACATTAGTCTAAATGGTTTCATTTTTTCACTGATCAACACCTACAAGAAAAATAGTCTATTTGAAAAATAGTAAATATTGCTTCAGAGGGGGAGAGATAATTCCATTCTGTTTTGATTAGGGATTTTTCTGATACTGTTGGAAATTGAATATAAATGTATTTCCATATATATAAATTGGGAGGATATGTTATCCTATTTTCTATACTTGTCTCTAAGAATTTCCTTTCGTAGTATATAGCAATAGCACTTAGATTTATATACCGCTTTAATAGTGCTTTTTACAGCCCTCTCTAAGCGGTTTACAGAATCAGCATATTGCCCCCACAGTTTGGGTCCTCATTTTACCCACCTCAGAAGGATGGAAGGCTGAGTCAACTTTGAGCCTGGCGAGATTCGATCTGCCAAATTACAGACAGCTGGCTGTAAGCAGAAGCCTGCAATTACTGCACTCTAACCTCTGCACCCCCATGTAGTAGTTATGGTTCTTTATATTCCACAGTTAGTCAGTTAGCTCCATTTATACAGTCAGGGGTTTTCCAGGTCGCTCCTTAAACCCACTCTTTGAATTGCTAATTAATTCCAGTATTCAAATGTCATTCCATTAGATATCCTCCAGGTTTTCAAGGTTGATCTTCTGGTGACCATAAAGTAGATGAATATAGAACAATAGATAATACAGCAGACCTCCAGGTGTTATTTTCTACTCTTATCAACATTTTCCAGGGTTGTTTTTGTTATTCTAGGAGTATGACATAGTATGTATCCATACATAGTGGCTTCAGCTTAAAATTCAACATTAAAGCTATTCTGACCATTATTTATTTGAAGTTGGTTCAAAAAAATATTCAATAAACAGTCAAATATCCAGCCTGTTTAAAATGCCTGTTCAAAGCCATGCCAGTAAAATTTATACATCCAGTCTTTCTGTATTTTATAACTTTTACTTATTTCCTATTAGGGTGCAATTTTTCTCTGCCTCTCTTTAATCGCTGCTTAAAAACATTCCAGAGAGCCTCTTTTCCCAGATTTATTTTCTTTTAGGGTCAAATCCTAGGCAAAAATTAAAAATCACCTCACCCATTTCTAATCGCTGTCCATTCACACTGCTCCAGCACAATCTTAATTTCTTCGGTGGCCCCAGCTTCACAGCAGCCATAATGGCTGCCTCAACTTCATCTTTGGAAGAGAGGGAAGAAACCCTCGGTCCAGCAGGAGAGTCGCCACTCTCTGCGGCTTACAGGGTGCCCCTCCTTTGCATGTCACCCCTACAGTGTGACTTTAGCCCCTTGGGAGGCCCTCTGACGAAGAGGATTTAGTGTGGGGATGCAGAGCCCCACTTCCCTGCGTTAATCTTGCCACAATGTCAAAACCAGAACTCTCAAACTTGGCAACTTTAAGATGGCTGGACTTCAATCTCCCATCTCGGAGAATATTTTTGGACAGAGGTTCAAAAAAGTCACAATGGTAGCTGCAGCTGTGCTGTTGAAGCTCTGCCCCCTTTTAAGTGCTTCACAACCTGTAAGAAAGGGCTTGGTCTTTGATTGCAGGGTTGTAGCTTCCATCTTGATTTTTTTTTTACCCTCCCTATGAATCTTCCACACAATCACCTTCATAGGTCCCCAGAAAATGGCCAATGAAAAGGACAATTATACATACAGGTATGGTCCACTCAAATTCCAGAAGTCAATTAAAGACACAGTGACAATTACCTGTAAATCTCAAAAATTAGCATTGTTGATGTCTTCACAAATCGGTGGAAGAAAAAAAGTGATCTTAAGAAAGAAAGAGAGCTTTGAGGGAAATTCAGAAAATGAAACACATAAAGAATCTCAACCATCTTCTAGGATGTATATATAAATTGCTGTTAAAACTTGACAGAGATAGAGAGTAAACAATCCCAAGTGGATACAAAATCTAAAAGATAATTGCAACACAACAATAGTAAGAATTATACAGGGGAAAAAAATCAATAAAATTTACCCTAGGTTACATTGTAAGACAAAAATTGGTATGGAATATTTACAGATGATACATAACTCTCTCAGTATTGATAATAAATAAATAAATAAATAAATCATATAGTACAAGATGTTACAAATGTTGTGATATAAAAAGAACATTCCATTATATTTAGTTATGTAAAAAGAAAACAACTGAAACATACTGGAAAGAAATACTGAATAAAAAAAAATCTTAAGTCTTAAAAATAAAGTTTGAATTGAATCTTCCATTTTATATATATAATTAGGATTTCTTCTGGAACACAAAAATAAAAAAAAATACCACAATCTATTGAGATATAAACTGATGGCACAAAAACAAACATTAAAAGAAACATTTTGTCAAAGGTACCAGACTGGGAAGCCCAATTGGAAATACACAGCAAAGCCAAAATTAAAAATCCACACTCAGAAGAATATCGTGACCAAGTTTAAGCTGGAAAAGCTGCTTGTGTATCACACATCATACAATGAGATGAACTTAAAGACTGTGGGTTTTTAAGGGGGAAACAATTAACACAAGGACTGTAATCAGAAATAATTTTGAATGTTTATAAAATATGTTGATTATAATTATCATTTGGGGCTTAAGGAAGGGAGGAAATTTGGAATTGAGTAGTATTTATTTATGTATTAATCATTTTTAAAAGAAGAAGAAAAAGAAGAAAAGAGAAAACGAGCAAACAAAAGGAAAATGATACAGAAATATATCATCAGTAATTGGACAAAGGAATTACCAAGTTTATCTGATGATAATCTAACCACAAAAAAACCAAAATACAATTTGTATAGACATTTGATATTTTGTTGTGCTTCTGATATCAGTTCTCTACAGTAAACAGTTCTTGGTATCCATTTATACTCTAAATATTTACATTTGCCTTGTTGTGTAATATTTTGATGGGCTGGGTCTAGCAAGAGAACCTTCTCGGCCACTGCCCTCTCATTACGGAACATCCTCCCCCAGAGGTGAAGTGGACCCCCACTCCCCTGGCCCTCCTAAAGGGGTCACAACCTGACTCTGTGGCCTTGCTTAGGGGACACAAAGGTCCAGGCAACCGTGGGGCTAGCTAGCTCCATGAAAGACCTCCCGCCACTTGATTAAGTGGATTTTTTTTATTTCTTTGAAATTTTACAATGCTATATAAACTTACAGTTTTTAAAATGTTTAATCCTAAATTAAAATTAACATTGTTAATTTCTTATGCTGTTTTATATTGATTAGATTCCGAGGTGGTATTCAGCAGGTTCTGACTAGTTCTGGAGAAGCAGTAGCGGAAATTTTTAGTAGTGCCAAGAACTGGCAAATCCCACCTCTGACTGGCCCCGCCCCCATCTCTTCTCTGCCTCCCAAGTCCCAGCAGATTGGCTGGGTCTTCTTTGGTTGCCTGCACAGGAGAACGGACCTGGAAAGCAGGTCAGTGGGGTGGGGAGCGAATGGAGATTTTGCAGTATCCTTCCCCTACGATGCCCACCAAGCCATGTCACGCCCACCAAGCTACATCCACAGAACCAGTAGTAAATTTTTTTGAATCCTACCACTGATTGTACACTGCCCAGAAACAATCCTTGAGTTTCCCTGGGCTGTCTAGAAATATACAATATAAATAAACGAATGAATGAATGAGTGAGCAAATTAATACATACATACATATATGCATGCATGCATACATAAATACATGAATATATAAAATATATATTCATATATTTATAAATACAAACAGTACATGCATGCATGCATGCATGCATGCATGCATGCAGAAATAAAGAAATAAAGAAATAAAGAAATAAATATGGTATATATAAAAGCCAGTCTTGTTTAAATTTGGATTGAGTAGTTTTTTAAATAATGTTTTACAGATAGTCCTTAATTTACGGTCATTCATTTCTTAGTGACTGTTCGAAATTATGATGGCACCAAAAAAGTGAGTTACAACAGATCCTTGCATTTACAATTGTCGCAGTGTCCTTGCGGTCATATAATTGTGATCTGGGGGTTTGGCAAACATGGCTGGCTGGGGAATTCTGGGAGTTGAAGTCCACAAGTCTTAAAGTTGCCAAGTTTGGACTTCCCTGAATTAAACTATGGAAATTCCTGTCCCTCCCAACTGTGGTTGTAAGTCAGGAATGACCCATATAGAATTTTTTTCCCTCATATTTCTCTTAAACGATTGCATACATGTATCCTTAGAAATAAAGATAGTGGTGATACTCGGATTCAGAGTTTTATAGAAAAAGGAAGAAATTGCTGAGTTGCTCACCAGCTCACAATTCCCCACAAAAATGTTTACTCTCCTGAGCATTTTGTAATCTAGAAATCCCTCCATCTCACTCCCAAATGCTCCCACACATCTCGAATATCATAGAAAACGTCTGTGGCAGACAGGAAGGGGTTTGGAAACACTGTTGTTGCATCTGAAATGTTGTGCTGCAAGGCGTCTCTCGTCGATAAAGATGATGATGATTTTTATTTGTCAAAGTTACCATCGTAATCTAATAAAAATATTTTTAACGTGCTCCTTATCACAAAAAAACCCCACACCTAACATGATTTAAAATGTAAAGATATATCTGTCTCAAATTGCTGACTCCATGCAGTTGTTATGACAACAATTATCCAAAATTGCAAATTTTTTGGGCAGCAATGCATGGATCAAAGGATGAAGGTTCAATTGCACCATTGCAGCTGCCACCTTGATTTACACACACACACACACACACACACACACACACACACACACAGAGGTTTTCATCCCACTGATTGATTATACCAGCAGGGCCCGTGTTTCCTGTGTAGGGAAGTGGGATTGAGGGGAGTGGTAGTCTTAGATACCCTCAGGGTGGCGACCTGGAGAAAGCTGCTGCAATTGGTCAATCTTGATCAAGCTCAGCCATGCTTCCAGGCCAGGACTCTCTCTCTTGATAGCAATAGCACTTAGACTTATATACCGCTTTTTAGTGCTTTACAGCCCTCTCTAAGTGAGTTACAGAGTCAGCCTCCTGCCCCCATCAATCTGGCTCCTCATTTTACTGATCTCAGAAGGATGGAAGGCCGAGTCGACCTTGAGCCTGGTTAGATTTGATCTGCCAAATTGCAGGCAGCTGGCTGTAAGCAGAAGTAGCCTTCAGTACTGCACTCTAACCACTGTGCCACAATGAAAGATCAACAACCTCTGATTCAGACAAAACTGAGCCTCACCACACCAAAACTGCTTTCTTATTCAGAACTCTGAACCTTCTGTTCTCCCAGGAGATGCAAGAAGAGCCTCTGGGCAGCTGTTCTTCAGAATCAAAAGCTGCACATTAGTAGGGTGCATTCTCCTTGCCTGATGCACCGGGCTCTTTCTGGGCTCAGGAACGCAGGTCTGGTGCCCCCAGGGGGTTCGGCTCCAAGGCGCATCCCCTACACAGCCAGCTCAAGTCAAGAAAAGCATCAGCACGCTTCCAACACAGGCACATAGCCAGAAGCATGAAAGGATGGAAATGCATATTTTGGGAGGAACGTAAAATCAGACGAACCAAGCCGCTGAATCAATGCAAAACGGAGTCCCAGTGTTTCATATCCTCTCATGGGGTTCAAATCTTCTTTCGTGCCTGGTCTGCTGTTCTCCTGTCTGGGCCCTTCGCTCTCCTGAACAGTGCAGGAGGCCACATTCAAGGTTGTATCGCTGTGGCAACCGCTAGAACTGTGTTAAACATGAACTGGGATTTTCTAAATCTTGCTACATTTTTGTTTGAAATGAATTGTCCACGTGACCTCCAAAGAAATCCTGAGGTGCGATCATGGGGATGTTGCAATGGTCATAAGTATGCGAAATGGTCCTAAGTCACCTTTTCCAGTGTTATCGTCACTTCAAACAGTCACTAAATGAACTGGTGTAAGTTGAGGACTATCTGTACACAGAAATCATATTGACTGTATTTTGGTACAAGCCAGTGGAAGACAATACAACAATAAAGAAAAGGCCAAGGACTGACCGTGAAACAGATCACAAATTGCTCATGCGTAAATTCTGTTAATCTATAGGTGGTCTTTGAATTATGACCATAAACACACCCAACTCAATTTTATGAACTTTATTGAACCATTAAGTCAACACTGTAACCATTAAGCAAATCTGTTGTTTGTATGGGCAAGGATTTGCCAAACACCGGAAGTAAATACTGGTTTTCAAAAAAACTCAAAACAAGAACACAGGACCCTGCCAACCAGAGGTGGGATTCAACAGGTTCTGACCAGTACTGGAGAACCAGTAGCAGAAATGTTGAGGAGTTTGGAGAACCGGCAAATCCCACCTCTGACTGGCCCCGCCCTGATCTATTCTCTTCCTCCCGAGTCCCAGCTGATCGGCTGGGTCTTCTTTTGTTGCCCTGCGCAGGAGAACAGAACTGGAAAGCAGGTCAGGGGAGGGAATGGGGAATTTGCAGTACCTTCCCCTGCCACACCCACCAAGCCACACCCACAGAACCAATAATAAAAAATTTTGAATCCCACCACTGCTGCCAACAGCCCTAAATGTAGCTGTGTTGCCAAAAGTCCACAAAGTTCAGTCACATGACTTGGGGGTGGGGAGGTTGGACCTTTGAATCCAGATTGTAAGTCGCCCCAAAAAGGGTCGGTCGTAACTTTGAATGGTTGCTAAATGTCCAGTCGTATGTTGATGACTTCCTGCAAAATAGAAGAAAGACAACTTGTTTTCAGGATGTGACCTTGACCATCTACCCCCAAGAATCTCTTTGAAGTTCTGAATCTTGAGGATGGAGAACCAGAATTACTGGGGAAAGTTGTTAAGGAAATAAATTGTCAAAGAAGTTGTTCAGGATAAATATGAGAAGCGACTGCTCAAGACCAAGAAACACAAGAAAGCAAAGTGAGCCCCCTTCCTTTCCCTCGTCCTCTTTACATGAGCTCCAAACTGAAGCCAAGTCTTCTCAGATGAGCAAAGTTTCCTCTGGGATTGTTTTTTAATTCTTCCTCGCTTTGGAAACTCCAGAATCTGTTGTTGGGTGTTCCATTTCTACAAAGTAAGTTGTCATCTGGAAGCAAAGTCTCCATATCTGGATGGACAGGAATTGATCATTTATTCGGTCGAAGGAGCCTCCTGGAGTCACCCAAGGGCACTTTCGCTGTGACGTCTTCCCCCTTTTGAACTTTGCTGCTGCTGCTAGTTGTGCACTGCCAGGGCTTCTCTCTGCATAAATGAGGAACTATTCCTGCTTCTTTAGCACATTGCTACACAGAGTTTTCCTTTCTGCTGCTGCTGGGCCAGCCCCATTTCCTGCGATCGGGCTTTCCCTCCAGCTGTTTTACTGAAAGCCCTTCCAATTCTCGTTCTTGCAACGTTCTGAAGGTTCCTTGGTGGAATTCCCCCATTTCACTTTCTTTTTCACTCCGGGATGTCAGGTCCCCGGAGATCCCCACATTGGGCAAGGCTTGTCAGAAGCTAAGCATGCTGCATCAGCTTTCCAGCACTGCCTTATTTCCAGAAGATGACTTTTGCTGAAGTGGCAGGAAGAACTGGAAAGTTGCCTTCTTCACTGATAGACATGGACAGCAGGGAACAAAAAAGTGAAATGATGGAAGCGTAGGGAGTGGAAAGGTGAGCTGAGGATAGGTCAGAAGCCAGGAAGGCTGGAAAGGTCTAGGCCAGGGTTTCTTAATCTTGGCCACTTGAAGATGTGTGGACTTCAACAAATCTCTTCTACTACTTTTCTGGACCTAACGGGTCAGGGTCTTCTGTTGCCAATTAATCCAGGGATGCCCCTGGAATGAGAGGGTAAGTCCAGATGGACAAAAGCACCCTAAGATATGCCCCACATGACACTATGCGGGGCGTGGATTGGACATTCAGCCTGGGTTCCTGGGGGGAAGGATTTGGGGAAACTTTCCATATGTAACTTTCACATCTTTGGGCTCAGATCTTGCCTTGCTTTTGCTGCTATCATTTCAAACTCAGTAAAAGTATCTCTTCTCTACCTCCATGGAGTCGGGTTTTTCTTTCTTGGGTTTTGAATGGAGGCAGGCCTGACAGTGATGTTGATGCTGATGAGTACAAAGCCCCTGACTTACTTGGCATCAGGAAGATAGAAACTTCTTCAGCACTTGCAATGTCAACAGTGGTCACTAATGCTTGGTGGAAAGATGTAGGAAGGTGCAGAAGGCATGGAAACTGTGTGGCCCGCCACTGACCCTTTGGCTCCTACCAGGGTTGGGGGCAGAGGTTGAGGTCAAAGGTTGTGTTTTTTTTCCATATGGAGGGATAGAGGAAATGCCTTGCCAAGGCTTCCACTACTGGTAATCCTTGCTTAGCTCCTACATCTGGGACCAGAAACGTAGTAATTAAGCGAAACGGTTGCTAAGTGAAACAACAATTGTGCTCATGGTTTGACTTCAGTTTTCCTTTGCTTTACAGACCTGCAAAGATCATAAATGTTAGGATTGGTCCTACAGTTACTTTTTCATCACTGTCAATTACTGCTAGATAGTCACTAAACAAGAACTACCTCTACCCATTTTTTCTTCTAAATGCACCCAGTTCCCAATCGTAATGACCAGACTTACTTTGGGACCAGCCTTATTCACTTCTGAAGTCCTTCCTCCAAGCTGGCACCATGTATAAATAATAGGTTGAGGTTGGAGGTCTTCAGATGAAGCTCTTTGTACAGCCATCATAGCAGTATTTATGGAATTTTGTTGAGCAATAGAGATGTTCCAAAGTAGCAGTCTTGTCTGTTTTCTAACTTTCCTAGCTTTTCCCACCAATTATCCATTATTTTCATCAGCACCAAAAATCCATGAAGGAGAAAAAGATGGACATGTGTGTGTTGGAGGCAGAAGTCAAAGAAGCCAGAAAAAAACCAGTAAGAAAACACAAGAGGAGGATGAATAGAAGACAAAGATGACTGTGCCCCCAATGAAATTCAACAAATGACCCAGGGATTGTACAAGATAAGCTACAACTGAGAAGACCCAATTATTTTGTGTTGGTAGTGCTCAGAATTGTCCATTAGAAAATATCCTGGGGAAACTACAAACCATCACGTTGAGTTCAGATCTCTCTCTCTCTCTCTCTCTCTCTCTCTCTCTCTCTCTCTCTCTCTCTC
>JAOYMU010000020.1:21216027-21226253 GCA_025802295.1 Psammodynastes pulverulentus
GAGAAAAAAGACTGAAAGTAGGAGAAGGAAAGAAGATCGAGGGGAAGGAGGGAAGGAGGGAGGGAGGGAGGGAGGGAGGAAGGAAGGAGGCAGGGAGGGAGGAAGGAAGGAAGGAAAGGAAGGAAGGAAGCAGGCAGGGAGGGAGGAAGGAAGGAAAGGAAGGAAGGAAGGAAGCAGGCAGGGAGGGAGGAAGGAAGGAAAGGAAGGAAGGAAGGAAGCAGGCAGGGAGGAAGGAAGGAAGGAAGCAGGGAAGGAAGGAAGGAAGGACGGAAGGAAAGGAAGGAAGGAAGGAAGGAAGGAAGGGAGGGAGGGAGGGAGGGGAAGGGGAAGGGAAGATTGAATTGCACTTATTCAAGAGGCATTTTCCTAAAAGCCCTCAGCTGAAAGGAAGGGCCCCTCTGCTGGCAATTCCTCTGGGCTTGGCACTCACTGGAAATCCGTTTGTCAGGATCTTCCTCCTCTTCATCGCCACTCTCCTCCGGCACAGCATCCTCCGGGATTGGCTGCATCTGCACACCGGGGGCGTGGGGGAGCATCCTCAGGTTCTCAAAGAGACGCTGCCTGCAACCAAGAAAGGCAAGTCCAGCAGAGGCCCTTCGGCAGAAATCCACCCACCCGCCACCCCCAAAACAGACGCCTGGGCTTACTTAATCTTTTCCAGGTATTCGTTGGTGTTTTGGTTGGTCATGTTGGAAGGGCTGATGTGGAGTTTGAAATCCGGGCCAAAGTATTCAAAGTAATCGTTGTAAGGAAGCTCTGGGGAAAGGTTCAAAGGCATGGAGGTCGGGGTGCTAGATCCGCATCAAGGCAAGTCAAAGGAACATGGAGGAAGGCCGCCCAGAGGGCACCCACGGCCTCAAACTGATGCTGCCGAAAGGGCAACCTCTAGCAACCCCGTGACTGTGAAAGCCTCTCTGGGGACTGGCACGCCTTCCCAGCTCAAGCAAAGCAGGAGGCTGGAGGTTACACAAGATGCACTTTGGCTCCTGTAAATCAACGAATCAACCGAAAACGATGCCCCCTGGCAATTACTACGCATTGCTTAAGCAGCACCCCGGGGCCCGGAGGGAACTGAAGACGGGCCTCCCATACCGTTTGGGATCTCGGTGTTCAGCGCCACAGCCGTCTCATACGTCCAACACCGGGCCACGTTACGGATCGTGTAGCCGCCCCCTCCCAGCATCAGCATGGGCAAGTTAAAGCCTTTGATGAACTCCACACACTTGGCATGACCTGCGGGAAGGAAGGAAGGAAGGAAGAGCCTCCCATTTGGCAACAAATCAGCAAACCGACGGAGCGAAACAACCCAAGTGAGCCACGAAACAATGGGAAGAGATGCATTTCGGAGCACCTTGTGCTAAAGAGAAACCTTGATCCTCATTGTGCCACAAGACACAAATACCCAACCTTTAAAGATGCCCCTGACATCCTGAAAAACACGGAGGGGCCCCTCAGAGGACATGTGGCTGATTTGGATCTGCAAAGCATCCTGGGGATGCCCAGAGTAAGACACGACCCGCCCCCTTTCCAAGCAAGGCCTCTTACCTTTAATGGTCAGATTAAAACAACCCAACCTGTCCCCCGATAAGGAATCCGAGCCACACTGCAGTGCAACGGCACTTGGCTGGAACGTCTCCATCACTTTAGACATCACCTAGCCAGTGAAAACAAACACCTGAGCCTGGTAGTAAGGTAGCAAACATGCAGAAGCTGAAGGGTCATCCACCAGGACCCCTTTCCTTCCAGCACAATCTCTGGCAGAGGGGAAAAAGCCATCCCAATGCCTTCAACGAAGCCCCTTCCCCAATGGAAGCCACCCAGAGTTCCCACCTAACATGATGCTTCCATGCAGATCGGGGACAAGCCCCCCACCTCCTCCCACCAGCAGCACCTGAAGGGCTTGTCGGTGCTGAACGGGTAATCTGAAACTTGCTCTTTCATGCCTGAAAGCTCGTGTTCTCCCACCTCCCTCCCTGCTCCTCTAGGTTGGAGAGGACATCGAAGACCCTCTGATCACCACCGCCAGAAGTTACAGCTTTCTCCACCATCTGCAAGCCTGCAAAGCTTAGCGAGGCAACTGCAGCACCCGCTAAATGAATTGGAAGCATTCAAGGACTCAGACATTTACCGGCTTGAAAATGGCTTCATAAGATTCATCATCGATTCCATCCCGGAGAGGATAGTTGACAGCGTAGTATTTTCCTTTACCTGCACCAATATCCTTAGGAAGAAAAGATGGCACCTGAAATACCAACCTTCAGAGGAGGCCTGGAGCCCAACAGTGGCGCACCCTTATCATGTCACCCGGAACACCCCAAAGGGGTTGCCCACAAGCTTCCTTGACTCCCTTAGGACCAAGTGTCTACGGAGATTCTCAGCCATCCCGTCAAAGTGCTTTTTCAAAAGACAACTGGACTCTCTGGGTTGTTGTTGTTGTTTTTAAAGATGTCTTATTTCTCATCCAAGAAGCTGCTTCAGCTCTGAAGAAGAGCTGAAGAAGCTTCTTGGATGAGAAGAGAAACATCTTCAAAGAAAAACAAGGAAGTCCAGTTGCCTCTTGAATAAGCACCTTTGGGACTTTAGAGCTAAGGCATTTCCCAATGTTACCTCCCCCCAAACAGGAGAATCAACCACCTTGTCTTGCCCAGGAGGGGAGGGGGGAGAGGAGGATGTGAGCTGGTGCTGAATCCAAAATCTGAAATAAGCCACATTCAACCAGTATGTCAACCAGCTCATCCGATCCCAGAAGATGAGTGGAGGAAGGGCAAAGAGCAACATGTGGGTATCTACTTCTCTTCTTCCCCAACAAGATTTTGCCCAAATGTTCCCTGGTTGTTCCTACGATTCACATTATGCTTGCAGGGTGTGTGGCCTTGGTTCCCTCAATTGCTTAGCCGAAACAATGTGTTTCTCAGGCAAGTTAGTTTTCCATGGGAAGGAGAACCGGTTTGATGGGGCGGTTAAGGGAATGTTTCTTCTACCTTAGCAACTTGGCTAGATTTTAACTCCCAGAATTCCCCAGCCAACTTAAAAGATGTGTGAATTTTAACACCACATGGTGGCTGAGGAATTCTGGGAGTTGAAGTCCACACAACTTAAAATTGCCAAGTTTGAGAAACACGGGGTTAAGGTGTCGGACTATCCCTAAAGGGAGACCCAGATCACAGTCCTTCTTTAAAGAAGTGACCTTGAATCTAATAATAAGTACACAGGGAATGGAAGAATGTTAAGTTTCACATTTGAATTGTTTCAAGCTCAAAACAGCATTTCAACTCTCCCAGAAATGTCCAATTTGTTTCAAACTCAACAAGGCTGTATTTCCGTAAATGTTTTATTGTTTTAGAATTGTAAGCTGGCCAGAGTCACTTGGCTCAGAAGGGCAGTCATAGAATAAATAAAATTTAAACTGAAAACATTTTGCACACCCCTGGAGGCATACACCGTTTTTTCCTAGGCCAAAGGCCCTGCCTCTCCCAGCACACAAAAGAGAAGGAAACGAGAAAGACAAGTTCTTTCATCAAGGTGTTGTCCTTTTCAAGTCAAAGTCGACTCCTGAGGATTAATGGCGGCGCTCATGTAATTTTTGGAAAAATTCTGGGATGTCCTTCAGTCTGGACCACAGATCTGGGATTTGTGGGTCTCATTGACCTAGCTTTCGAGCTGAAACCACATCAGCCAGATATCATCCTCATCGGGGCTTATTTCAGTTATAGGAACGGTCAATAACACTAATGAGATTATTCTCTCTCTCGCTTCCATGCGCTAGCATTATGACACAATTTATATTGCATCACACTTTTCAATCTGGGAATAGGCATGTTAGGACCTCTGACCCAGGGAATGCGAATCACCTTGTTTTAGAAGGAGAGGGGATCATGCAAAAACTCTGCTCCTAAGAGAGCCCGGAAAATGCGCGAGCCAACCCAACCCAAAAGAAGGAAGAGGGACTGGATGCCCAGGAAGATGCATCTCAAGTTCCCATTCTCACCCGCAGATCCCCAGTTCCGGGGAAATATTCCCCATACTTATGGAAGGATGCGGTCATGACACGGTCTGTGGTGTAGAAGGCTTCCTCCACACCATCGCCATGGTGGATGTCGATGTCCACGTACAGCACTCTCTGGTGGTACCTGAGGTTGCAAAAGGTATCAGGTTGGCACCTCAAAAGCAGAGTTCAGCCATCCATCCCACAAAAAAAGTCAACGGACAATTAGCAAGTTTTAAAATTCAGTCCCCAAAGCCACAATAGGCTTTGTTGAGAAGCAAGCAAGCTTGTGTGATTGACAGCCGGTCAAACGGTCATCCCAAGATAATACAGAGGGGCCAAGAAAGGTGGAAACAGCTGCCAGAGGCCTCAGGGCACCCTTAGCTGCTGAAAATAACCCAGCCAGGGTGTTGAATATGTTCTCTGTGTTTGAATCCTATATGGGGCAGATGTTTCCACTTCCTTCATTTCCAGAAATAATTATTGTCATCAATCGGCCTCTTAGGGAAGCTGAGTAGCTGCCAAGGATCTTGGTTCCAAATCCACACCAAGGCTGTTGGGTGTCAGGGTGGATCCTTTTAAAAGGATGCATCCTTGAAAGACAATTGGGAGCTTCCCTTTTGGCCATTAGAATGAGCGGAGAGCAAAACTGCATCCCAAAGCATCCATCCCTGTCCATCAAGACTCAGTTTCACGTTGGGCTCAGATTCTGCACTCAGATAATAGCAATAGCACTTAGACTTATATGCTGCTTTATAGTGCTTTTTACAGCCCTCTCTAAGCAGTTTACAGAATCAGCCTATTGCCCCCACAATCTGGGTCCTCATTTAATCCACCTTGGAAGGATGCAAGGCTGAGTCAACCTTGAGCCGTGAGATTCAATCTGCCAAATTGCAGGCAGCTGGCTGGAAGCAGGAGTAGCCTGCAATTACTGCGCTCTAACCTCTGCACTACCAAGGCCCACCGAAAGCCATTATCGGATCAAATAATGCTTCTTGGACTTGCCTATTCAAACCTGTGCCTCCCTGTCTGTGTCATACATAAATTCCTTTCATGATGGTTAAAACAAGAGCAAAGCCATCAAAACATCTGAGATCTCCCTATCCGAACAGCTTATCCTACACAGGGCGAATATGGTATTTTTGACAAGGTGAGGATTTCATTTAGGTCCACAATATAAAGCACCGTTTCTCAACCTTGGCCATTGTGTGGATTTCAACTCCCCAAATTTCTGGCTGGGGAATTCTGGGAGTTGAAGTTCACACATACATACTAAAGTGGCCGCAACTGAGAAATCTCGGTATGAAGATGAGGATCTCATTAAGGACCAGCATACACAGTGGCAGCTTCACATACTTCAGCAATTCTAAGATAGCCAGGACGATGTCGTTGACGTAACAGAAGCCAGAAGCCTCTGACTTCTTGGCGTGATGTAAGCCTCCAGCCCAGTTCACCGCGATGTCCGTCTGCTGCTTGTTTAGTTTCACTGCGCTGGCTGGGGAGAGAATGTCAAGACAGTGAGAGAACACAAATGACAAAGCAGCCACCACAACCAGACTCATTCAGAGTGCACTGATGATGTTTTCTAGTTTGGTAATGAAACGTCTATAAGAAAACCATCAAGAGCGCACCCTCCACACTGCAAATATTCTCCTCCATCGGTACCATTTAGAGATACCAGAAGGGCAAACTGCAGACAAGATACCCGGAATCGACAGCCAACAGAAACCATGCTAGTGGTAGTCCTTAAGTTAGGATCGTAACTGAGCCCAGAATTCAATGGTAAGACATGCTGATCATTAAGCGGGTCGTCATGTGGCTATGCCTGATTTTACATTTTTTGCAGCAGTCATTAAACAAGCACCACAGTAATTACGAGTTTTGTTTTGTTTTTTGCTGGAAACCAGAAGTAAACCCCAATTTCAGGGGAGAAAAATGTTGCAAATCATGATCAGTCGTAAATGCACGCTGGTTGCTGAGCCCCCACAAAATCATGTGACCAAGGCAGGAAGGGTGGCCATCAGAACCCCAAACTCTGGCTTTCCCTCTTTGCGGGTTTATCGTAACTTCAAACCATCATTAAGCAACTAGTCATACAGGGATGTGGGTCGCACAGAGTGACTCCCTCTGCTTCTGCAGTCACGATGGATAATGTTGGGTTTCAGTGAGTAAGAATGGCCATCCCTCACAATACCTGCGATTTCAATCACTTATTTGCAAGTGTTGTGCTGGGGTACAATTTCATAGCTACCTAACTCATGATAAAATGCTACTCTCCAAAACAAATGTGCAAATTACAAAGCCTGGAACTATAACCCCTTTACACCCATTTATTTGAGAACCATGCACCCATCTAAAGGCACATGCACTCTACCCTCCCGAGTCAGCCTCCTCAGCTCACATGTTCTCAAAGTGTGCTACCGAGGCAGGACCGGCCATGTGGGTCACGATCCCCGCCCCCCCAACCCTGATATGTTTTGGCAGTAACAAGTTCCAACAGAAAAATACAGACTGGATTAAACAAGATTCCCATAATAAAATAATATAAAACGATCAAAATGGGGGAAGGCAGAGAAGCTGGCAGACACCAAGGGAATTTGCTCTGGATTCAGGGATCCATAAATCTCTATTTATCCAGATCGGTGCAAACTCTATTCTGAGATGACTATTCATGGAAGCATGAGAGAAAACATTCTCTAGAAACATTCATCCATTAACTTATTGTGTGGAATGTTCAAAACATTTTGATGCGAGTTATTCTGAATCCAAAAGCCTTCATTTAGGTGTGGAAACAGCTGTTCTGAGCATTTTGAAAGTGATCTGAGTGTGGAACAGAAAGTCTCAAGTTCAAAACAGCTCCTTTAGCGAAATGCTTAATGGGAGAATAAAAAAGAAAGCAGGATTCTGATCGCCTCTTTTCCAACTAACAAATTTTCTTTTTTTTAATATTTTTTTTATTTTAATTATTTACAAATAGCCTCGTTGTGTGAACAATGTGAACCCAAAGTGTTCCAAATCTCGTAACAAATATGACAATGTTTTAACACTTTATAACTTTAGTATAAATCTTTTTGTATTAATACCTCTTTATCAGTCTTACTATCAATTATACCATATTCCCATATACAATTTTATCACTATATTACTCGTTGTATCTGCAATATTTAACAATTCATTCCCATATTCATTCATTAATCCATATTTAATTTAAATGTTTAGCTTTATCCCCCTTTCCAATTCCAGTTCCAACTAACACATTTTCTTAAAAGGCA
This sequence comes from Psammodynastes pulverulentus, assembly GCA_025802295.1. Classification (NCBI taxonomy): domain Eukaryota; kingdom Metazoa; phylum Chordata; class Lepidosauria; order Squamata; family Psammodynastidae; genus Psammodynastes; species Psammodynastes pulverulentus. Next base: position 21,223,285 of record JAOYMU010000020.1, read on the forward strand.
TAAGCTTTTGTGAGCTGAGAGGACAACAGACAGTCTTTGACTTACAGTCAATTGTTTAAAGTTACAATGGCATTGAAAAAAGGTAATTTATGACAGGTCCTCGCACCATCCTCACGATCACAGGACCAAAGTTTGGGGGCTTGGCAACAGGCATGTATTGATGATGATGGTTTAGCATCCCAAGATCATGTGATCACCATTAGCAAAGCCAGCAGGGAAGGACGGATTCTCTTAATAACCATGTGATTCATTTAGCGGCAGAAATTTGCTTAACTATGGCAAATAAGGGTAATAAAATTGGGCATGACTCACTTAACGACCAACTGGCTCAGCAACAGAAATTCTAGTCCCCATTGTGGTTCTGAGTTGAGGAGGACCTGTTATCAGTAGCCTCCTGATAATTTTTCAAAAGTGTCTGAAGTAGGTTTGCATTCAAAGGGACGTTTTAAATTCTAGAGCCACTTTGCACATCACATTTGGCCTAAAAGGAGCAAGGAATCAGATGGCAGGACACGCAGCCTACAATCCCGTACTAAAAGTGAGATCCTCAGCAGAAGAAGCAGCGCAGGTAGAACATCCTTTTTGAGGTTTTTATTTTTAAAGCTGTGACTGCTACGTACCAACAGAGCCTCCTGTAGAAAGTTGGCAGAACTCAAACAGTCCATCAAACACAGGGCAATCTTCCCCAACGTTGACTTGAAAAAGAAAAGGATTTCAGCCAAAAAGAGAAGTAGAAATATCGGAACTTGAAAACAACAACAACAACAACCCAGAGCAACCGAGATTTGTCTGGGAATGCGTTTGGAAAACTGATTTAAGGAGGGCAAGGAAGGGGAGATTTAACTGTACATCACCCAGAGTCGTTCTCTGAGGGAGATGGACAGTCTCTAAATGTGATAAATAAATATGTAGTTTGTGAACCCTGTGCAATAAAGCGGCCCTTCCACGGGAGCTCAAGTGATCTAGGAACAGGAGGCAAAAACTGAGCAACTGCATTGAGGTATCTTGCTTACAGGGGAAAAAACACACACAAGCTGCTCAATTAATGGAAGTGAGAGTTGTTCAAGCTGTCCATTGGCATTTAACAAGGCTAGGAGGTGGCGCCACCTGCTGGAGCTCTAGTGAACAGAGAGCTGTAAGGGCTTTGCAGAACTCCACACTGGAGCTTCAGAGCTCCGGGTTCAAGATGATTAGCACTTGGGCAGGAGACCACTGGGAAATCCCAGGGCAGCACAGGGCAATCCAACGTGCTGGCTGGGAGAATTCTGGGAGTTGAAATCCACACAAGTTAAAGTTGCTGTAGTTGAGAAATACCGTCTTGAATAAGAAGGATGGACATTTTTACCTCGCTCAACATTTCCCAAGCTTTAACTCAATTCGAGCAACAAAACGTTACAAGAAAGAGCTATTCCTTGTTAAGCCTCAACCTGTTTTTTGCGCGACTGACCAAACTTTTCCTGGCACACAAACAGTGGATATTAACAAGTGACCCTTTGAAGGGTCAAATGTATTGAAAACAAGGGGACTGCTAGTTTTCCCTTCTCATCCACAAAGAGGCGGCAGGTCCCAGCAACACCAAAGCAGAGGTGGGATTTAGCAGGTTCTGAGCAGTTCTGGAGAACCGGTAGCGGAAATTCTGAGTAGTTCGGAGAACTGGCAAATCCCACCTCTGACTGGTCCTGCCCCCATCTCTTCTCTGCCTCCCCAGTCCCAGCTGATCAGCTGGGTCTTCTTTAGTTGCCCTGCACAGGAGAACTGAGCTGGAAAGCAGGTGAGTGGGTGGGAAGGGAATGGGGATTTTGCAGTATCCTCCCCCTGCCACACCCACAGAACCGGTAGTAAAAAAATTTCAATCCCACCACTGCACCAAAGGCTTGTTGGTCAGAGTGAAAAGCCAGTTTGTCATCCCACCTGAAAGCACACCTGCTATGTCAGGCCAAACCTTTCCCAACTGGGATCAAAAGCCGATGGATAAGATATTGCAAGTGGATTTTACCGTGATATCGAGCATTCTTAAAAACCCACCGAGGGGCCCATTTTTAGCCAAGCACGTCTGAGGATTTCCAAGCAAATATAACCCCCTCCACTTTCACTCACATCGCTGCATCTGCTTGCTGTATTCGGACATGTTATCTGGGCGAATTGACCGCAGAAATTTGATGTAATCGTCGCTGTGGTATTTGGTCATCTCCTCGGCACTGGCTTTGTAAGGCCGCTGAAACGACAGAGAAGGGAGGAGGACAACGTGGCAAGGCCATCGCTTCCGAAGGTTGTTCAGGCATAGCTCTGACTTTAGTGGGGTTCTTGAAAAGGGCCGCTTGAGCAGCCACAAAAAGCCTCAAATAAAGAGGTGACCGGGACCACTTCCAGTCGGGATTCAGCCCCAGATGGGAGCAAAATCCATTGGTCCTTCTTGATCACTGCCTGCAGTAGGAGGGGAGGGCAACTTTCCTCTCATGCTAAAGGTGTCAAGGCCCCCGGATCCTCTCGAACAAAATATCCTCTGGACCAGCTGGGGTGGCTGGGGGGGGGGGGAGGAGGAAACCCTCCCTTGTAGTAGCTCTTCTTCTTCCTGAGCCACAGGCCCCAGTCAGCAACAGCAGGTGAAGAGTTACAGTTAACAGATAATCAGAGTTGGAAGGGACCTTGTAGGTCATCCAGTCCAACCCACCCATCCCCCGCCTAAGCAGGAGACCCTACGCCATTTCTGACAAGTGGCAGTCCAGTCTCTTCTTGAAAGTCTCAAGTGATGAAGCTCCCACAACTTCCAAGGGCAACTTCTGTTCCATGGGTTGGGTGTTCTAACTGTCAAAGTTTCTCCTTATTTCCAGGTTGAATCTCTCCTTGTTCAGTTTCCATCCATTATTCCTTGTTTGGCCTTCGGGTGCCGTGGAAAATAGCTTGACCCCCTTCCTCTCTGTGGCAGCCCCTCAAATATTGGAAGACTGCTATCATGTCTCCCCTGGTCC
>JAOYMU010000020.1:21317943-21329499 GCA_025802295.1 Psammodynastes pulverulentus
TTACCCCCTTTAAGCTAGGGGTGTCAACATGGCGTGTCAGGGGACGCCTGTGGTGGCCCCGGTGCTCTGCCAGCAAAAATGGACTCCCAAGCTCAGTTTTCGGCTGGGACGGCCTCCTGCAACACTCTGCCACGCGGCCCTCGCAAGCTCCATTTTTGCTGGCAGAAGCACCACAGGCCAGTCCTTTGCTGTTTCCATGGCAGCCCTGCGGGCCAGACCTAAGCACCCTGTGGGCCGGATCCAGCCCCCAGGCCTTGAGTCTGACACCCCTGCGTTCAGCCCCGGATCCATCTTGACTTTGTCTTGGAGTTTTGAATCGCATGGAGAGTTTAATCGGAACGCTGACATCTGCTCGAAGCGGTTCAGTGTCCGCATATTGCCCCCAACAATCTGGATAGATGCCGATTCAGGCGAGGACCCCCCCACCCCACTACAATTTGTAAAAAGGTTTACAATATCCACACCTGAATCCTAATGTTGACATGAGTTTCCAGATGCAAATTCTGTATCAGAACACAAAGCCAAACTCCATTTTTCTCCCACCTAACATTACATTTTTCACCCTGCGTTATTCAGAACCTTCTTCCTACTTCTCACATATTGACGTTTACCTGTTTCACAGTCCCAGAGTCGACAAGTGTTGTCTGCTGAGCCGGTCAAGACATGTCTTGTGTCCCCTGAAAGAGCAGTCAAGGAGCCACACAAAATACAAAACGAGGAGCAGCAGGAAACAGAAATGAATTACTACATGATTTAAACAAATAAACCCTGTGAATTAAATACACGAACACTACTAAAACTTTGTCTGTAACCTTTAACTGGGCAAAACAGTGCAGTGTAGAGCAAAACTTTTTCAACCAAGGAACCTCAAATGGTTACAAAAATGCATCCAAAAGCCACAACCCATGATTCCTGTGAAATTGACTTTTGGCAAATTATGTTATGACAAACATTATCATAAAGCATTTTATGACAGAATGTAAAATGAAATAAAACATTTTCTGTGATCAACTACTGTCATTTGACTGTGCTATACAGTTCAACATGGGTTACTTCCAAGACATTAAAGAATCTGGTAGGAAAATGTCTCTGAAAACAATGACACAATGATTCATGAGTTGTGTGCGTGTGTGTCTGTGTGTGTGTGTGTGTGTGTGTGTGAGAGAGAGAGAGAGAGAGAGAGAGAGAGAGAGAGAGAGACAGACAGACAGACAGACAGACAGACAGACAGACAGGAGGATCAGCTTCAATAAATACATGAGCTATTCTTAGGCAACGTTTAAAAAATGTGATTTTGTACACTAAAACCAAAGGATACAATCAGCGTCTACACACCAGACTGCACCAGTGTGACCACTGTATGTGCCAAGTCTCTCACCATTGACAGAGTACCAAACATTAACAATCTGATAAAAGAAAATATAATAAAATACTGGTACAGATTAACAATTTCCTGATTAAATGTTTGGATTAGTCAATAACTTATAGACAAATTGACTTGGAATTGATTATATAATACACTGAGTAAAATTAGAAAGTAGTAAGGTATTAATTAATAGCAATATATACCAATAGCACATACTTATATACCGCTTTATAGTGCTTTTTACAGCCCCCTCTAAGCGGTTTACAGAATCAGCATATTGCCCCCACGATCTGGGTCTTCATGACAAATGAAGGACAATCTTTAATACAACTAAATCCATTGACAAACAGGTTTCACAATTATTACAGGTAGTGAAGAATATTGTGAACAAGCCATTCTGATTAGATTTTAATTGATTATGGTGATCAATATTCACTGAAATAAAACAAAACCAATAAAGCTTTTAACTGTGTCTGACACTCATCCTATGACCAGCTGTGTTATTCCACCACTAAAGAAACATATGCACCTTTATTTAAGGTGAGAAAGATTTAAAAATCAGGGTGCCAAAAATTCATGATACGCAAAAGATACAGATTCATTGCTGGTATATAGGATGCAATTGATTTTGAAGTAAAACATGTCTATTTTTCTTCCTTCCATTTTTCTCTCCTATCTATTAGGCTAGTCGGAAGAGATGCTCTGTTAGGCTAACTAAAAAAAACACATAAACTAAGGTAACCATTCAAGGATAACATACCGGATCTTTTGCTACTGTGAAAAGCAAATCACCTTCCCGATTATACTTGATCTGAGTAATTGACCTCTCATGGCCTTGCAACAAAATAGGTTTCTGTAAAGAGAATTTAAAAAAAAAGATGTTAACACTGCTTACTTGCCAATGGCACAACGTTAGAAAATATCCCTCTCATTTATAATGCTGCAGCTGCTATTCAGCTGTGGAAAGATGGATAAAATAATAACATGCCAGGCAACAGGATTGAAATTCCAGGTGTTGGTTTTAAGGGGTGAAACAGGCAACAATTACATTTCTTCTATAAGAAAATAATAAAGAAATTAAATGAAAAGATCAAATTTGAAGATACACTGGGTTTTTCTTTTACCGACCCTGTAATCCAGGGGTGTCAAACTGGCTAGTGGGCCAGATGCGTCACATGCAGGCCTGTAATGTGGTCAACTTTTGACACCCTTTGCATCGGGGTGGAGTTGAATGACTGAATGGAACTGAGGCTTTGCTAGCCGGCTGCCCTTCTTGATACCTATGTGGCATTTGCGGCAGGTATTTTCTCTTTGTGCCCAGAGACAGAGCCGCTACCTAAGATTGAACTCACAGCTTCCTGATTGTGAGGCGAGAGTTCCACCTCCAGGCCACTCTAAAGATGTACTGTAATATCTTAACTGTATAGATAGGTGCTAGGGCAGGTGAGAAAAGAAGTTTAAAAGAAAAGCGAAGTATCCTTTAAGAGGTTTAACAACTGAGAAACTAAACTGACCGTACATTTACTGTGAACTTCCTAGTCAATAGACCCAGAATTACAACTTGAGTATAATGAATTTCTATTTTTGTGCTCATTCTTTCCCCCAGGAAAGGGGAATGAGATGCCCAAAGATGTGCAAGATTTTCCTAGCATAGAGATACATACAGTGGTGGGATTCAACAGGTTCAAAACTATTCATGAGAACCGGTTGTTAACTTTCTAAGCAGTTGGGAGAACCGGTTGTTGGAAGAAATCTCCTTTTGTTTTTTTCCACTTTACAGGGCTAATCCTGTAAGGAAGGCAGGAAGGAAACCTTCTGGTGTTGTTTCTAGCCTAATCTTTACTGCCCTGCTTACAGAAACTGCCTCTTGGTTAACCCATAGAACCGCTCAAGGTTCTTGGCAGGACGCCCAGACTTACTGTTGCCTGAGCTCCACCCAGCCACGTGATCACCCAGCCACGCCCACCCAGCTGGTCATTAGGGCAGAGAAACTGTTGTAAAATTATTTGAATCCCATCACTGTGTGTGTGTGTGTGTGTGTATGTGTGTATGTATACACACACACACATCAGTTTATGACATTTAGTTTCATTATTTTTCGTTATTTCTTTGAGCTAGTATTAATTAAAGATACAAAATAAAACGTTTTTGATTGCCGTTATATTGCTTTCCTAAGCAGTGATTATTATTCAATTTTCTCTTTTCTTTGCATTGGTTTTATGGAGGCAGGTTTATTTCATTTTATTATTATTTTATTTATTTTATTTTTTATTGTTTTATTTATTTTATTTTAATTTTCTTTTTTATCGAAAGCACCTCTGGATCGAAGCACAGGAACGACGTTTGTAAAATGTCTTTTTAGCCCCGAAGGGAAACGTTCCTTCTTTTAGGGAGCCTTTTCTCGTACAGAGGACCCCGATCCGTTTTAGGTTTACACTGGAAGTGCCGCCACGGAGTTCAACCGAGGAACCTCCCCGTAGACCTGTGAGATCTTTTCCTAATCACCTTTTGAGCCCAGAAAAAGTAGCCTTCCATCCCAATGGGAATCGGCCAACGTCTGAATTAATTAATTGACTTAACTACTGAATCTAATTAACTACAGTAAATATTTATTCGCATTAAGGAATCCAAGAGACTCACCATGGCTGCGGAAAGCACGAGCGGAAGGCACGGAGAACCATTTCCGAGGTGAAGGCCGAAGGCATCGCTTCCGGGTCAGGCCTAAAAGGAAATGGCCCCTCAAGATCTAGAAGAAAGAGAAGCGTATTGGCTATAGGTTCACTTCCGGTGCTGTTCAGAATACTTCCATTGGCGGGACAAATAGAGTTTCCAAATAAAAAAAAAAGACTAATAATTTTGATCTGTCGGGTGGCTGGTTCTCTTGGGCCGCTACTCCCGTCTCCCGAGCGGCGCTTGAACCTTAAGAGAGCGGAATGTAGGGCTGAGCCATAGAGATGGATGTAGAGCAGGGGTCCCCAAACATGGCGACTTTAAGACTTGTGGACTTCAACTCCCAGAATTCTCCAGCCAGCAGAGTTGAAGTCCACAAGTCTTAAAGTTTCCAAGTTTGGAGACCTCTGATGTAGAGCAACACCGGCTGACGGCTGTTTTCCACGAAGGATAAATACTTTGCGGGACTTTATGGTGCCCCAGTCGCCATGGCGTCGCTGGGTGAGGGAGTTTCTGCCTCTCTTGAGTTTCTACTTCTCTTTTAGGGGGAATATTCTGCATTTTTAGTATATCCTTAAATATGCCATTTTTCTAGAAGGGTGGGTTTTAACTTCCAACAAAACGAACAAAGGCATAAGGCCTCAAGGTAGATTTGTTGTAACTTTGAAGTTACAAAGTTCAAATAACCGGTCATAAGTTGAAGACTGCCTGTAATAGGACTTGATACTAAACAAGGTGCCATTTACTTAATGCCTTCAAATCTGTAAAACATCAATATATTTGTATTGAAAGGGAAGGGAAGGGAAGGGAAAGATGATTATTCATTGGTTAGCTACTGTCTTTCTTACCAAGAAATACAGTGGTAAAGAATGAATAACTCCTGTGAGTACTTCATTACACAATTTGTTGATGGGATATCCTCTTCTTGCAGGTGATGTTGCAGCTTTGATTTTGGTAGCAATTCTTTGGGGAACCACCAATCCATTTTTGAAAAGAGGAACTGAGGGTCTGGAGCAGGTAAAGAGAGAAAACAGACTTCAGCAGATGCTGGCAGAAATAAAGTTCCTTTGCCTGAATTACAAGGTATTTGCCATTTTACACAGCACTCTTGACGCTGCTTTTTCTAATCTTAACTACTTGTAAGATGTGTGGCTTTCAATTTCCGGAATTCCCCAGCCAGTTGAAGTCCACAGGTCTTAGCCACGACTGCCACCTGCTCTTTGAGCAGGAGTTGTGAGTCCAGGAAAACCCCCAGATTACAGGCATGTAATTACGCCATGCCCTTCATGATAGACATTATCTCTTCATGCCCATGAAACAGATTCAAAATGTTCCTATTGACCCAAGAACTAAGTGATCCCTGGACAGGTTTGGGGGAAGGAAATACTATGGAAGGTAACTAGACTGCAACAGCCTGTTCATATCACAAGATATTTTTTTTTCTAAATCTTACATGATACTGTAATAGGACACTATTATGGTATTAAATCTAATTCTTTTTTTTACTTGATGCTATTATAATAATCAGGCTTTGATTAACTGCTTCTTTGGTTACAGCCTTTAGTAGCTTTCCCAATGGAGAAGTAATTTCTTGTCTAAATTTCTTTTTCTCTTTAATTCGGAATATTTGAAAAATAATGTCCATTTTCTTCCCAGATAGAAAAATGTTCAGAAAGCCACTAGTCAGCAATGATCTTTTAAAATTGATTTGACCCAGGAACACGTTTGAAAAAAAAGTATATGATGCATTATAATAATTGATCTGAAACTGATTTAAATTAAGTAACCCTGAAGCTCTCTCCCAACCATTTTTTTTTCCTTACAGTACACGGTACCATTTATAGTAAACCAGTGTGGTTCATTTATCTACTATCTCGCATTAGCATCCACAGGTTGGTCCTTAATTAAATTACTGCCGGTATCAAGATTTGGGGAGGAGATGATTTAAAGTGGGAACTCTGATCGTTGTGGGGGATTTACTCAGATATCTACTGCAGAAAGACATAATTTTAAAAATCTAATCGATGACTGTACCACCAAAATGGGAGTAACTCGGTTCTTAATAGATTTCAGAGCAGGATTACCTTCATTAAAAGGCAACACTGAGAATTCTGATGCACATTCAAAAGGAGCATGGCTTTAATCACATGATCAGATACTATCTGGATTTCTTTGAGCCCTACCGTGGACACCTTTGGTGCCCTCAAGATATGTTGATTGCAGTTCTTGAATTCCAATCCAATATGGTTAAAAGCAGTGGTGAGATTCAAAAAACTTTACTGCCGGTTTTGTGGGTGTGGCTTGGTGGGCGTGGCAGGGGAGGGATACTGTAAAATCTCCATTCCCACCAGTTCTCCAAACTACTCAAAATTTCCACTACCGGTTCTCCAGAACTGGTCAGAACCTGCTGAATACCACCTCTGAATCTGATGCAATGGTTAAGGCATTAGGCTGCTGGATGACTTTGGGCCAGTCATTTTCTGAGACCTAGGAAGCAACCAAAGGCAAGCCAATTTCAAAGACTAGTCGAGGCAGTTACCAGGAGTCAATTCTGACTCAAAAGCACTAAAAATATACCAACTATTTGAGCCAGATCAAATTCCGGTCCTGTACAAAGGAGAGAAAAGGAAAGGTGCCAGTGTGTCTCTGCCTCTGTGTTTTTCTTGTTGGTCTATGATTGTACTGATTTGATAGTATCTGCATGTTTTATTGTTTATGTGGTGTATTAGTTTTATGTCTGCCGTTAAGGAAGAAACTTTACTTCAAAATGGCAAAGAATGTCTATGCGGAGTTCTCAGGTTATGTTTGGAATCAGAATTCCTATCACTGAGCAATGTGGTTATAAAGTGTGATGTCACATATCTGCATCGCTTAGCAACAGCAATCCCAGCAGTCTCCATTACTATCATGAAGTGAATAACTCACATGAATACAATTTGCAATTTCCTACCAGCTTCCAGCAAGCAAAATCAATGGAAAAGTTGGCAGGAAGTCACAAGTCCTGGGAGGCTTGTAAGCAGGCTTGTAGGTGGGTAAATGCTATGAGGCAGGCAGGTAGGTGTTGTTGTGGCCATGGAACGTGCTGACGAGCCAAGGAGAGGTAGGCATGTACTATCGAAGGCAGGGCGATACTGGGGGTGGGTGCACGCATCACAGAGTACAGTATCTTGTACTCCATAGCCAATTCCTTAGGGAAAAAACAGGAGTGGCATGGCTTTTTGTGCCAACTTCTCTGATGACTTTATTTGTGGGAAGTTCACAGGGAAGTTTGCAAATGGCAATTCCATGACTACAGGACACTGTAACCATCATTAGTGTGAGCCAGGTGCCAAGCATGCAGATCATGATTATGTGCTGTGAGGGTGCTCTAATGGCCAGAACCTCGGGATGCAGTCATAAGTACCACTCATTAAGTGCTGTTGCAAGTTTGAATGGTCACTGGATGAGTGGTTAATTGAAGACTACCTATATTTATAGTAGGATAAAGAGTACATACATTGGTGCCTAATACAGGTTTATGTTCTCTTGTTTGTTTTACATTCTAGTTCCCTATATTCAACTTTTATTTAGAGGCTTTAAAACTCGTCATTTCAACTATTCCACACTCAACATTCCAATATAGCATTTAAGTGTATTTTCAGTTTAATACTTGTGCATATTGATAAAGGGATTTGTTTTTCTGAATGGTTTCCTCCAAATAAATGTACATAGAATATCATCATTAAAAATCAAAGTTTTGAAGTTCTACAAATTCAAAAATCGTAGAATCTTAGACTCAGAATCAATCCAGATAGCGCTTGACTTATGACCACAATTAGTATTGGAACTTCCATCACTAATCTATGTGGTCATTTGAGTTGTGTCTGATTTTGCAACCTTTTTGGACACAGTTAAGCAAATCATCCCCCCACTAACTTTAGTTGTCAGAAGCCTCCTGGGAAGGGCACAAATGGCAATCATGTAATCTTGTGACACTTCATCATAAATACATGTCAGTGCCACGTGCCCAAATTAGAATCACATGACTGGTCATAAGTTACTCTTTTCAGGACCACAACTTTTGAATAGTTATTTAAAAATGGTCATAAGTGCAGGGCTGCCTGTAGTACTACACAGTTTACAGTGTTAAGATTTGTTAAGGCTGTTGGTCAGTTTATCAAAACTATGTGGACTAATTAAAAGGGCACTTCCTGAGATGGAAGGCAAACAGTTCAATGTTTCTTGATATTCTATTTGTTTCATTTTTAACATAAAAGATAGGTCTCAGTCAAAAAAAAAATTCCTTGTCACAATTATGATTTAATATAGCTTGATGAAAATCTAGCCTCCACATCAAGACGTATGATTGTCTCTATTGATATAAAGTATTTTCTATGAATGTAATGGAAGAAAGTGTCTTGGATTTAGAGTTCTTTCCAGTAAATAGCTCTTGCCTTATGAAAGGCTTTTAGACTAGTGCTTGTATGGAAAGATAGGAAGTTTTTCTCCATTGTAAGTAGACTAAACCAAGTGGAATACATATCTTGTCATAAAAATGAAAAAGTCAAAAGAGATTGCTCTCCGAGACATCTAGTCACAATTATGTGTGTGTGAAAGAGAAAACACCATATATGCTGTATAAGTGTAACATTGTTGGATGAAAATGTAAATGTTTCTATTTGCCGTTTGTAATTTGCACTTAAATATCGAATTTTTTTAAAATAATTGTTTAAGTTCATAAGGCTGATAGTAAAGGCCTTGTCTATGAAACACAACATTTGTGTTACTACTGCTCAGAATCCAGCAATTCACAGTTAATACATTTCTTTTGTCCTGTTTTCTGTCTTAACTGAAACATGTATTTTCTAAAACAAGAAACACGGCAATAGCAATTTTATAACAAATGCTTGCAAGCTTTGTTAACTGCTAAATAAATGTTGGAAGAAATGTCCATCTGGGTTCAGTTCCAAGTGGGTAGAAAGTCCTTCCTGTTCCTGTGAAAGAAATATATTCTGATTGGTTGTCAGATCCCATGGGGCCATGCAGGAGTAACTTCGTAGTCTTGAGTCCCAGGCTGATTGAATCGTGCTGGTGATCATGTAATAAATAGGGTTGTGTTCTCAAAGGGTGTTGGGCAATTCCTATTATGGCTTATTGGCTTTGTCCTGGTTTGGATCTTGAGTGATAGCTAATCCTATCACCCTGGAGCTGAAGGCCTTTTGTTTTGTAGATAAGATGGCCCAATCTTTTGCCTTGTAGATAGGATGGCACAGTCTTTCTGGGGCTATTAACAAAGGTGGGGGCTGCTTTCCAAGAGCATGTTCCTCCTTTTCTCATCCAGGGAGGTATAATATTCTGCCTTTTTAATATTTCCTATAATATTGCATTCTTTTAGGGAGTGAGTAAAGAAATACTTACAACTACCTTTAAAATCAAGCACAAGAGAAACTATGAATTAAAAATCTTTAATATCATAAACAATACAATGCAGTTTTAGAATAGGACTTTCTTGTCTCATTGCTTAGTATGGAAAAAAACAAATGGCTGTAATGTTACTGCTTTTTTATTGGAATATGAAATTTGCAAGCAAATTAGAACATCATGAAGGAACAATTTCTATGAAATTCATGTGAGGGTTTGGACTCTACATTATCTATTAAATTGATTTTAGTGTAGAATAGAATTTTAGTAATTGTTAGAAAATTCTATTCTGCTTACTAAGAGCCAATTTGGTCTAAGCCCCGATCTGTGGACCGGTGCCAGAAACAGGGCCGTGCAAACAAGCAAAGCCCCATCCACAAGATGCAGGCAGTACACGAAACCATGTCCCCTCTGGTCCACGGAAAAACCTCCCTCCATGGAACCAGTCTCTGGTGCCCAAAAGATTGGGGGCTGCTGGTCTAGTGATTAAGGCACCAAGTTAGAAAGCAGGAGACCGAGTTCTAGTCCCACCTTAGCCATGAAGGCCTTGGGCCACCCAGTCATTCTCTGCCCTCACCTCACCTCACCTGATAGCTATTGTGAGGAAAATAGGAGGAGAAAAATATGTTGGATATATTCGCTGCCTTGAGTTACTGGTATTTGTAAATAATAATAAAAGCAGGATACAAATAATAAACACAGGATACAAATAAATAACATAGAATGAGTATGGAATCATTCAAATTATGCTGTAAAATAAAGAAACCAAATAAAAACTAAATCTAGATTAAAAAGTTTGTTTTGCACACACATTTTATGAAGGTACTTGCAACATTTAATTAACAAGAAATAGTGGACCCCATACAAACAAGTTACTGAGTTTTGTGAAACAAATAAAATCTTATGCAGAAACAGAGACAGAAGTAAATTGTTTTTGATTATTTGAGTTCTTTTTCAGGATCTGTTGGAAACAAAGGGGTGGAAACAAATTAAAATATATTTCAGGGTGTATTGTATTCCATGTGACAGTGTCATTATATCATAATAAATGCAGCACTAATCAAGTCAATCTAAAATGTTTTGTTTCAGTGATACAGTTAGTCATTTAGTCATTATAGTCTATTATTTAATAAAAACCAGATATTTATTATTAAATATAAAAACAAATACTTCAGTGAGGGAAAATATTTTTTTTAATAATACTCTATAATTAAAGATGGAAGTCCACTCTTGCTTTGCAGTAGTATTGGCATGTTGACTAAAATATTGAAGACTAGCTTTTGGCTGTTTCTCTTTAATAGAAACATTAGCCAAAAACATTTAGTGATTGCATTACTCATTTTACCATTGAAGATTATAGGATTATATAGGACTTAAGAAACAATTATATTTGCATCTATTAGTCAGTCATGTAGTCCTATTAAACTAAATAGGAACATGAGAGACAAAAGTACCTGCTCTAGTCTATGATCCATGTGGTATAGTTGAGCATTATTGCTAGAAGGTAAAAGGTCATACTTTCTTATAGTAAAAAGCTAAAATAAATACTGAATAAGGAATTAAATCTCATTATAATATATCCATTTACAAGTAGAAGCTAGTACTTTATGTAGGAGCTGGTAATGACTAAAAGATTGTGGAATAAAGAAATTTCATATATAAGATTTCCTGTCCAGTCGTGTCTGGACATGGTGTCCATATCTCTTTCTTGGCCGAGAAACGCGGCGTTGTCCAAAGACATTTTCCACAGTCATGTGGCCAGCATAGCTATACTCCAAAGACACATGGAATGCTGTTACCTTCCCACCAAAGTGGTACTATTAATTTACTTGCATTTGCATGCTTTCGAATTGCTAGGTAGGCAGGAGCTGGGGCAAGAAACAAGAGTTTACCCAATTGCTTGGTGCTGGGTCTTGAATCTGGACTGTCAGCTCCAGCTGACAAGCTCGACAACTTTAATTGAGGTTGTTGAGGAGGCTGAGAGCCACCACATGTTTATTGGATCCGTGTCCCTCCTGGCTTGTACTGGCATCCTGGGAGGTTACACGAGGCTGGCTCCAGGGTATTATAAATGCCTCCTTGGGTGAGGGGTCTGTCCCCGCTGCCTTGAAGGAGGCGGT
>JAOYMU010000020.1:21829152-21857095 GCA_025802295.1 Psammodynastes pulverulentus
TAATTGTTCACCGCCCTGAGTCCGTGTGGAAAAGGGCGGTATATAAATTTAATTAATAAATAAATAAATAAATAAATTTCATGAAATATTTTCGGTAGTATGTTCCTTTTCTTCTTATTTATATCCATACCCTTGTAATCTTGCTTAGGGTCCAACACTGCATTAAAGTCCCCCATTAGACATACATTTTCATATTCCATTTCTATTAACTTTTTGTATAAATTACTATAAAATTATTTTTGTTTCTCATTTGGTGCATATATCATTATTAACAAAAATGTATCTGTTGTATTATTACTTCTACCATACGAATGTATGTAACTGCTCTTTGACATAAATCACAATTCCTCTTTTTTTTGTTGAGCAAGAGATACATATAGTTTTTCTCAATTTGGCTAATTCTAAATACTTTTCATGATTTTGTTGAATGTGTGTTTCCTGCAAGTATATAACATCTGCATTTTGTTTCTGTAACCTGGTTATTGTTTGTCTCCTCTTCGTTGGGGCATTTAAGCCATTGATGTTTATCAAGAGGATTTTTAATTTCATCTTCCATTCTACATTCTATATACTATCCTATTCAGCCTTATTTCCCTCTGTGGTCTTGCTCTTGCACCTTCTTCCCCTCTGGATTCATTTTGTTTCCTTCCCTCTTGCTCTGTTTCTCTCTCCTGTCTGTTGTTCTTCCTGACTCCTACATTCCACTTTCTCTCTCTTTCCTGATCTTCTTCTGCTATATATTGGTCAAAAAACTCCTGTGCATCTTCAAAGGAAAACCAACTCTAAATCTTTTGTGCAGTTTCAGTGTAATTAAAATAGTAAATAACTCCATCATTCAAGCATCACAGGACATGTTAGCCAATTGGGTTAATTTGCAGGCTATCCAGGCACTCCTTCCCTGACCTTATCCATTGCCATTAGAGATTACCTTGGTTTTCATGAGGAAGCTCTCTGTTGTGTCTAGTAAGGCATTCCAACTTCCTTCCTTCCTTCCCCCTCTGTGGAACAGAAAAATGGCTGCTGCCAGATTTGGTTCGAAGTTGACATCATGTTTAAATGATCATCCACTAGGACTCCAAGATCCCTTTCACAATTACTCTTTTTGAGCCATGTTTCACCTAATCTGTACTTGCCCCTTTGGATTTTCCTGCCAAGTTGTAAATCCTTGCTTTTCTCCACATTAAATTTCATGTATTGGATAGGGCCCATTGTTCAAGTCTGTCTTTTTGGATCCTGAGCTTATCTTCTGGGAAGTTGGCTATTCCTGCCAGCTTAGTGTCATCTGCAAATTTGATGAGTTCTCCTCCTATTCTCTCATCTAAGTCATTTATGAAGATATTGAAGAGTACTGGTCCTAAGATGGAATCTTGTGGTACCCCACTGCTTACTTCTCTCCATGTAAATGTAATACCATTAAGGGTTAGTTACAAATCCATATGGTGATAATGCTATCTATCTCATATTTTTTTAGTTTACCAAACCGTAGGTTATGGTCTACTTTGTCAAATGCCTTGCTGAAGTCTAAGTATACTATGCCCACAGCATTTCACTGTTCTACTAATTTAGTCACTTTGTCAAAGAATGAAATAAGATTTGTTTTGCATGATCTGTTTTTAACAAACCTGTGCTGGCTATTAGTTATAATATTTATTTGATTTTAGATGGTCACAGATCTGTTTTTTATTATTTTTTCCAGAATCTTCCCAGGTATTGATGTTAGGCTGATTAGTCTGTAGTTTCCTGAGTCTATTTTTTTTTCTTTTTTGAAGATGAGAACCACATCAGCTCTTTTCCAATCCTCTGGTAGTTCCCTAGTGCTCCAGGATTTTTAAAATATAAGATACAATGGTTCTGAGATAACAACTGCCAGCTCTTTCAGAACCCTGGGATGTAATCCATGAGGTCCCAGTGATTTATATTTGCCTAGGTCAGATGTCAACTTTGAACCAAACCTGGGAGCAGCCTAGTGGTGAAGTTCGACCACCTTGCACCACCTCGCGTGAAGTGGTAAGGATGATTGGGTTTGGTTTGCCGAACTGAACAATCACCCCTGGTTAGCCCCACCCACACCCACCCAGTTGCACCTGTGTCAGCAACAGGGGTGATACCGCTGACGGGTGGACTGATGCGTGTGGGGAGTGAGAGTAGTGCAAAGATTGCAGCATTGGAGCCCTTTCTGGGTGTTCCCTGGCTTGCAAGGTGAGGGCACAATCTCCCGCCCCCCCCTCAGGAGCTGCAAAGTGCTCGCCACCCCTCAGTGGGAGGAGGCAAAGCCTCCTCCCACTGCGCTTCTCTTCCTCCTCTCCAGAAGCATTCACACACCCAGTGGGAAGAAGGAATTCTTTTTCCATTTTTCCCTTTGTTTTAACAACCCAGTGATTGGTGCTGTCTTCATTATTGCTTTTATAGCTGCAGTTCCTCCTTAGCAAAGTTCTCAAGCACTTTGCAAACACCAAGTTATTACAATGAGCCAGCTCCAATTTATAACTCCTAGCTTTGCTTGTGTGTTTGTGTGCGAGAGACAGAAGGGGGGAAACAGACATTTTAATCACACAATAAGCACTGGATTCATTTGCAAAAGCCAAAGCTAGTGGTCAAAACAACAGTGGCCCTTCCCCCCCTTAACCTTCTCAAACTGTGTGTGGAGGCAGGTGGCAGGAGGCAGCAGCCACAACATGCTAGGGAAACTACAGGATTGCCCCACCTCCCTGCCAGCCATCTGGTCTTCAGCACGTGGATCGTCGGCTTCCAGACATCGATTCCCACCACTCAGCACCAGTTCAGACTAAGAGGTTCCTTTCCCTCCCCCCTTGGGGACAGAGAGAGAGGGGAGGAAGGAAAAGAAAGATTCACCTCAGCTAGAGAAATGGAGAAAATGGGATGTTTCAAAGAGGAGGGGGGAAAGAGAGAGAGAGAGAGATGGAAAGAAAGAGAAAAAAAGAAAGAAAGAAAGAAAGAAAGAAAGAAAGAAAGAAAGAAAGAAAGAAAGAAAGAAAGAAAGAAAGAAAGAAAGAAAAGGGAAAGAAAAAAAGATTAACCTCAGCCAGAGAAATGGAGGAAATGGGATGTTTTAAAGAGGAAGGAGGGGAGAGAGAGAGAGAGAGAGAGAGAGAGAGAGGGCAACAACAACAACAAGGGCAAAGAAATGTCAACTTGGCCACTCCCACCCAACCAGTCACATGACCACCAAGCCACGCCCACCAAGCCACACCCCCAGAACTGGCAGGGAAAATTTTTGAATACTGATAATTTTGGGAGGCAGATCCCAATATATTTGTAGATACCAGTTTGAGAATCTGTTTCAGATGAACCACCAACTCAGAAAGAAATGACTCATCTTTACTATCACATATCATTTTACCATCATACATCATTTTAATTTCAAAAAAAAATTTATGAATAGAAAGGTTGCAATTTTTTAACATTCTCTAACACAGATTATACTTGCAATTTATTTGATGAAAAGATTAACCTGAAAGTGAAAATGATGACTGTGAAAGGGAAAAAAATGATTTTAAAAATGTGATACTAAGTTTCTGTCTTCTTACAGCAAACAAACAAACTTATATCTCATTTAGACTCAGATCCAGTACTGTATTTATTTTTCATCTTATGTATACAATATGTCTTCTTATTACTAAGAACTACTTTTTGAGAAGGACCTCCAGTCTCCAACGGCGCCAGACGCTGGAGAGGCTTCTTCTTGCCCCCAGTGCCCGAAACCCATCGTCGCGGAGGCCCCCAGGGGCCAGGCGCCCGGTTAGGGTGCCTGCCGGTTTAGGGCGGCTCTCCAGAGGTCCCCAGCCCGAAATCCAGGGGCTGGGAGGCCGATGCTGGAGCGCCCGAGGCTCCGCGAGGTGTGGCAAACTGGCAAACAGAACCTTAAAATCCATTAACAATATTCAAAGTTAGATGCAATCCTCAGTGAACAAATGCTCTTTGGGGGAGCTTATTTTTTTTTAGCACCAACTGAAATGAAACCAAAGAAAGAAGAAGCAGGATCTCAATAGCACTTTGAATTGTGCCTGAAAGTTTAGAGTTGGCCAATGCAAAGCCTGTATCAAAGATTTAACATGCTTTTGACATTTAGACCTCCAAATGGTGCTCTTTCTTGGATAACGCTTCCCCATCAAGAAATACAGGGGCCAACAGAGAATCTCAATGTACAAACAGCAATTTCATCTTCCTTGGGTTCACCTTAAGTCTGTTTTGTCTCATCCAGACTCTTACAGCTTGCACTAAACACAGCAAGCCTCAACTGCATCTCTAGCAGAACTTGGGTATGAGTATGTGTGTGCTATAAAGCTAAATATCATCAGCATAATGAAGGTGTCCTGATGAGCTTTCCCAGCAGCTTCATGTACAATATTTGAGGCAAGAAGACTGAATCTAGAAGAGTCCCAAAATGAACACCAGGTTGACCTCTTTTTCCCTCTCTAGAGCCGACTGGGTTGCTATCTAAAGACATAATGAAACCATTGAACACTGCTTCTGACCTCCAACCCTTGCAGATAGTCTAGAATACTATGTTTGATGATATCCAATGGGAGGTCATGCCTCCCCAATGGAAGACTTAAAAGGATAATCCACTAGAGTAACCAGTTGTCACCTCTATCCCAAGCTCAGGACTGGACTCTGATGAAAATGCGTCCAGATAATCTGTTTCTTCATAGGAACAAGGTAGTTGTCTTCTGATAATTATGTCACAATAACCTTATTCCAGAAGGGAAACAATATTATTGTCCAAAACAACTGGATTGACCGTGGGCTTCTTCATCCACAGGAGAAGGCCACCAGAACTTCTTTCAAGGCTGTAGCATCATACTCTCTCAAAGTGTGGCGTTGATGATTCCCCAGATTGCACTGAGCATACCCCCCACTCCACTAAAAGTACTAGGAAAGGCATGAATGAAGCCTGTGAAGAACCGAACTCATTCTAGAGAGCACCCTATTTCTATTTCACTGAGGTTCAGTGATCAAAAGACATCTCTGGATGATATATGCAGATATTACCACAATCACATCCCTCTGCCCGTGAAGTCATCTCTGGGAAATCTGAGTGATATGATCAGCAAAATCCCGGGCAAAGTGGTCTCCATGGCAAGCAGATCTACATGTTATTCCTTTGTAAAATGAAATTTCCCATTCTTCATTACGAAAGCTG
Source organism: Psammodynastes pulverulentus (assembly GCA_025802295.1). Classification (NCBI taxonomy): domain Eukaryota; kingdom Metazoa; phylum Chordata; class Lepidosauria; order Squamata; family Psammodynastidae; genus Psammodynastes; species Psammodynastes pulverulentus. Next base: position 21,834,317 of record JAOYMU010000020.1, read on the forward strand.
GGAAATATCCTGCTCATTCAATGAAAAGAATTGAAGGAACTTTGACCCCCTTGTTCCCAGAGTTTGAATTTGGTTTGTACTTGTGCCTAGTCAGATTCATTTCAGACCAATGCTCCAGGGATTTTTATTGCCACCTTCTCCTGGAGTCCCTAAGTAAAGGTGTCTTCCAAGATGAGCTAATAGAAAAAGACTGGTTGAGAGCAATTAAAGCGCCAAGGAAGTCTCTTATTGATAGTGGCCAAATAGAAAGATAAAATTGCCCAGCAGATGACTGAGAGGCTGTGCAAGCATCAGCTAAAAAACATTTGGATCCATTAGACATCAGAGAGTAACTGAATGGGCTCTTTCATCTTAAAGACTTGGGTCGCAATCAATTGGACCAGGAAGTAATATGGCTATGGAAAGGGCCGATACTCTCCGTATGCCTTTCATGAAACTGCTCCAAGGGAAATACGAAGTCTAACGTGTGTATTCCTATGTGTGACAAACCTAAGACTGACTCCAGGTCTTTATGTAAGTTATGAATTCCTGAGCTCTCCTAGCCAACAGTGCATGTAGACTGAAACCTCCGAGCACAACTGTGAGCAAAACTCAACATTAATCCAGACCCCAAGCCCAGAAAGGCAGGTGGAAACTCTGGTGGGCAGGATGGTTACACAAGTAAGTTTCCTGCTTTGTCCTTAAGGCCCAAGCATTCGTACTCCATCATTTCAGAAGCAAAGTCCCTAGTCAAGCTGAAGTATCTTTAAAGATCAATAGCATTCCCACCCCAGCCCCACTTGATCTTTATTTTGAGGCTTTGAAACTAAGGGCAAATCTCTGAGAATATTGTCCCCTCTGCCCATCCAACATTTGCCAATAGGTATTTTGTCTGCCTAGTTGTCCATGAAACACTCAGAAAATGAATCTATAGCAAATGAATCTGTTTGTGATTTGAGTTCAAGGTCACTAGAGTGAAAATGAGATTATCAATGAAATGGTTTCCTTTATTCTGAAATGGACTGTAGGGTGCTCCTCTCAACTCTATCTCAATGTAATACAAACAAGAACTAACCAGTTTCCCTTGTTTTCCTGCAGCTCCAGGCTCTTTCCATCATTAACCCATCATGACTTCCACCCAACTTCCTCAAAAACCAACCAACTAGTTAGCTAGCAGAGCCAACTCAAGCTAACTAACAGCACCTTCTATTACAATCAATATCCCTCCTATACAACCCATAAGACTTTCATAGCAATGGGCACCCTCCGTTGCCCTAAAACCAGCCCACACCCCCAATTTCCTCACTGCAAATGGTCCTCCCACTTTGCCTGACCCCCAAGTGGTTGACCACAAATAGCCCTGCAGTTGGAATCTCCTCTGGACTTCCTGAACCCACTTAGTCAGCAGCATTGGTGACCCCTAACATCATTGAAGCCTCTCAGTTTAACCTATGACAGGATAGATTGTAACATATCAGACCATTAAAGTTGGCTTTATATCTCAGGGTATAAAGAGAAATAGGTTATAAAATGGAATGGGTTGAGCTACTGCCAAGCTGATATACAGGACTGGTCAAGACAAACCAGAAACACTTATCTGAAGTTACTAATAGTAAATGAGATCCCATAAATTATTATATCTAAAGCTTCACGTACCGTCCCAACAAAAAGTGAATGGTCCAAAAAACATGACACATGACAGATTTGTGTATTTTTACCAGAACCTCTTTATCTACTAATATAGATGAAGCTCAAACCACTTAGGCCACAATATTGTAAGGTTATGGATATTTTCAAAGGTTGCACAAACTTTTGACAGGTTCACAAACTTTCACCACTATATTCTGCTATTAATTGGGGGAATATAGAACCCTGAAATATCAAAAACAAGCACAGGTATGACAGACTAAATCTCTTCAGTGAAACTCCTGGCAAGCTGCCATTTATGGCTTCCATCAATAAGATTCATGTAGCTATTTCAGACTATAGAACTGAGCACTGAATGGAGTTACTCTACATCCAGCAATGGGCATAGCATTTAACATCAGACTTAATTCGAACTTTAGATACCATTTTAAGAGGCTCAACCTCACTTTTTGATATACCTGTACAATGTTTAGTATCTATATTGGCAAAAATATGTAAACTGTGTTTTGAAAACAAACATTGTGGGAACGTATATCCATTAAATCCGAAAGATCTGTATGTAGATGAAAAAATAAATGAGCTAAAAGTCTGGCTTGTCTTACCCAAGCCAGACTTTCAGCTCATTGGAATGAAAACTATCAACTTCCATTTGACAAGGTCTCAAGAGGTCTTTCATTCACCATCCACTTAATTCTTCTAAGTAGGAATGCCAGGGAGAGAATTTCGGAACTTCAAAGCTTTGGTCCACCCCCAAAGAAAACCTCTGAATTTTGGTCCATGAAAAAGCAATTATTTCCTCCCATCAGAAAAATGTTTATATACAACAAATTGCAGTTGACACACTTCTGGCAATGCTTTTCACAGCTGCATTAATTCTAAAAAACCTTTGTGATGCAGATTTGAGCACAAACATTGCTTAAGATTCTTTTTTTTTTTCATAATAACATTATAAAACTGTTAAAGGAGAGAGAAAAGAAAGATTTATTAGGAAGGCTTTCAAAATTACAGTAGTTTGACCTGTCTCTATCTATTAATTGAAGTTAGTAATGTTATTCTACAAATATCTTCTCCTGAAGTACTACTTATCCGTCCATTTGTTGTACCGCGTTTTATGTACATTTTTAAGCCTTTTTAAGCCAACTTAAAAATAAAAGTACCATCACATTTGTTTCTGCCACAGAAAAAGAAGGGGATCCAGTCTTTTTCAGTGAAAAAATTCAGACTTTGCCACACACATTTTCACATTAATTCACCCATTTGTCTGAACAAAGCCAGAAAAAGATTCCACAATTCCTTGCTTTCAAAAGGTGAAGCCTATTATCAAAGAAAATACCATATACTTAAAGGTAATGATCTAAGTTCGTAAATTCCATGTCTTTTGAAAACCAGCGTACTGTGGGGGCAAACACACATGCTCCTTTGTCTACAAATGAATGAAGTCTTCAAAAGAACCTACTTTATTTTATAAAAGGAAATTTCCGTAGGATTCAGAGTTGCAAAGTACAAGTAGTCCTCGACTTATGACTACAATTGAGCCCGGAATTTATGTTGCTAATTTCAAAATTTGTTAAGAGAGTTCCATTTTATGACTTTTCTTGCCACATTTGTTAAGTGAATCGCTGCTGTGGTTAAATTAGTAACACGGTTCAGTGTATCTGGCTTCCCCATTGACTTGGTCAGAAAATCGAAAAACATGATCATGACTCCGGGACACCCCAACCGTCATAAATATAAACCAGCTGCCTAGCATCCAAATGTAAATCACGTGACAATGGGGATGCTGCAACGGTCATAAATGAGAAAAGGTCACTAAATGAACGGTTCTAAGTCGAGGACTATCTATACTGGCAACTCATGCTTAATTCCCAATGTCCAAGTGAAGGGATGTGCTTTCAAAGTACGGTACTAAAATAGCCGATTAAAGCCATGAACTACTAATATCTTCTAGCCTTTCCCGCCTCCCCTGGGATAAAACTCCCTCATCCCAGTTTTACATTGTACCCAATGAAAGATTCAAAAGTGACGTGGTAATTTCCTAATTTTCTTAGAATTAAATTACTCCATAAATACAATATTAGAACACTTCTGAACTCTGGAAGAGCTCAATTATAAGTAATAGCAATAAATCCATCTCTACCATGAACTGCTTTGTTCCAATTTACACTTTTTCCTTTTATATTCCAGCACACAAACACATATGAACTTCATAAATAGTGCATACATTGACATTTTAATACCAAGAGTTTTCTTTGAGTAAAGGAACTGGGGACTAGAAAATGACCTGTACATATACCCAAATATTTTAAACACCTATAATTTGTTAAACTCCAAACCGCTCTATTCCCTTGCCCATTTTTAAACCATTTCCCACACTTATGATTTCCAGCGTCAGAAAGCTAATAAAACCACCTCATCATTAATACTTTTGTTAACCTTAAGGAAACAAATAATTTAAGCTCAGTGGCTTTATACTCCCCTAAAGTAAGCATTCCCTCCTCAAATAACTTCCATGTTTTGCCTTCAGTTCTTCTGACACTACCCAATGAAGCTCAGACACTTTGAGTGACAAGAAGCACTGAAATTATTTCCCTTACAATTTATTTACATACTTCCCATCAGCACTGGTGACCCTGATGTTGTAAATGAACTGACAGCTTCTGTATCATTATCATAGCACCTGGCTGGCACCATAATCATTAATCCCAGGAGACATGATCCAAAGAGAAACCACGTGACAGAGAAATAAACAAAAAAGTGACACATATTTAACTTAGGTAGTTGGTCCAGGAAGGGAATGGATTCAACGATGTAGTTGGTTTTGAGGTGTCCCAAGAGTTACATAATCAGTGTATTAGAACAGAAGTTACGTGAGAGTGCCAATTTGGCTTCTTCTAGCTTCGCCACAAAACTGTCAGTCGTACGATTTCAACAGATGAGAAGTCAATGGAAAAAGATGGAATTCCATCAGGAAAAGACTAGGGAAGAGCAGGCATGGAATGGTAGAGGGGGCGATTAGGGGGAATCAGTCTATAGGGTTTCATTTTGCACTGGGTGGTTTATAGGGCTCCAGTAGAAGACTTGAAAAGGTATTGACTTTATCAGCTCCTCGCACTTCATGGGGTAAAAGTGGCAACTTTACAATATGAAAGTCTTCATAAAGGTCTTCCATCTGGATAAAAGAAAAAAAAATGAAACAGTCAAACAATCCTAAAAACCTAGGAATCAGGATTAAGAATTACAGCATTTTCTATTTCAATTTATCCTGTTAGGTTAGAAAGTTTTACTGTGTTTATTCTTTATAATCCTTCTTGTACCATCTTAATTCAATGGTAAGTTTAAATTCTAAATATAATTTGCATTTCAATACATTAAGCATGCTAAATTTGAGGTTCGCTACATTTTTTATCGCAGATCAATTTTTTTGTGTGCAAGTTATTCTGTGGAACTACTAACGTTATATCCTAGTGCGATTCCACTTACACAACTAACTCACCAGATAATCCTTTGTATTATTACTATCTGTTCACAACAACATGAAGTCACAGCTGCTACTTGTTTTGTTGGTTAGGCCTTCATATATACTAAGTTCTTCTCAAGAACCTAGGATATCATAATTATAGGTGCAATATATGTGTGGATCCAAACAGTGTGGCCTTTTGGAATTGACCGATGGAAATTTTGGCAATGTGCAGCTTTCCTAAGTGCTGTCCAATATGTTTTGTTATATCATCCACTGGGCCATACTACAGCCATTTTATGCCATAATGTTTCAATTTCGATTTACAGATGTTAATAGTTCGTGATTTTCTCCGATTCTTTGTGTTCTATTCTATTATTCCCAGGAATTGCCAAATCAGTTATTATTAGGTCAGCCAAAAGTTTAGATGGTTATTATTATACCTTCCAGAGTAACACTGGGCTTTAAATGCTGGCCTCAAGGAAATTCTATCTGAGGTCAGTCATCCTCAGAGCAAGATTTAGTGAAACAAGAGTCCTATAAAGTCATATAAAGGGAAAGGAAGGAAATTATGAGAGAAAATATTAAATTAGAGAAACACTTGAAAGGAAAGTGGTCTGGGACTAAAAAATAGAAAGAAAACATTCTTTGAAAGCTGTGAAGAAATTAAAGAATAAAAAGGGAAAATTACAAAATGCTGATGCTAAGTTTAGAAAGACAGAAAGGTTGAGAACTTAAAATAAAAAACAAAAGAGAAGGCAAGGAAAAGTTTTTAAAAAAGGAAACAGCAGAAAAAATAGAAACAGGAGAGCAGTTTGAAAATAAAGGCAACTGGATCCTAACTTATTAAATATGACAAAAACTACCATTCAAATTAGTTATTATATACATCCTTTATATTATCTAAAACGTTTATAATCATAAGGGGTTACAGAAAAGAATAATCTACATACCCCACAGACATATAAAAACAAGACAAGAGCTTGACATCCTAAAAACAGCATATCCAGAAAAATAGCTGAAACATTTTCTGTCACCTGTGATCAGTCAAATTTTAAGTGCTAATGAGTAATGGACAATTGGATTTTATAATACCTTCAAAAAGGCTAAACATTCACTGTGAAACAAATGCTGAGAATGTTCTACAGAACGATACTTAAGCCTTAAAGGCTGAAACAGAATTGCTAACTTCTGGCTATTCAATCCTTCCTAATATAAAGCAAACACCTATTATACAGATCAGGCTTACGCAACTTGGTAGTGGGAAAGGGCTACACTGACACATTAAAAATCATTGCAGGCTGCACAGGGATACCTGGTGCTGGTGCATTAGAACTGGTGCTGGCCTAGAAAACCTGAGTACTTGGCTCAGAGACAGCAAATTTATTATCACATAAGACTACTTGGAAGACTATGCACACCTAATATGGATTAATATGTCCCCAGTTTATCAGGGAATTTGCAGTGCTTCTAATCATACCTGATCAAGGTATTTAGACTGGATTTTATGCCGAGCCTCACACATCTTGCAAGGCTTGTCAGGGTCAGGAAAGACCAATTGATTGACTATGATATTGTGGGTGTCAATTTTGCATTTGGCCAACTCCTGGATAAGCCGTTCTGTTTCATACAGCGATAGGAACTCCGCAATGCAAACACAGATGAAAGTGGTTTGTTCCTGTAACACAGACAAGATATAATTAGTTCAGTGATGTGAACAGAAGTGCATGGCGTAGTTTTGTTTCATTTGATCTCCCCAGAACCCATCGTCAATGCAGATGCCTTTTTCTCCATTCCCTCTCAAGTCTTATGTCATGTTTTTGAAAACAAGAGAGTTAGTGCCAGAAATCAAACCTGAAGAACAGAAACAGAACAGAAACAACTTCCCCTAAATACCTTAAGTTTTATTGAACTTTTAATAAACATAGAAAAAATTAATGCAAAAAGAAAAAAGAAAAAAGATAAGTTCAGAAGACGCAGAAGAAAAACAAAATTATAAATAAAATACAAATAAAAAACTTTTTTTCCCTATTGCCTAATTGTCATCTTTTCAGTATTGTTTCAGCAAAAAGTCCATTAGGAGTTGCAAGAAATATTGAACAAGTAATTTATCCCTGATCAAATGGTCCAACTTTATAGTTCTTTTTTTTTTGCTCCTCACAATCTTAACGTTTAAGTCATTCCAGTGGCATTGTAGGATTTGATCTTTCATCAATCTCTGCTATTCAAGAAGTCTTCAAATCTTTCATCAGCTTTATTCAACTTTATAAATCCCATAAAGAGACATTATCCAGAATTTGTCACAGCTATTCCATGTCTAGATCCTTTTCTTGTCTTCTGTATTCTCATGTTGGTTATCTCAAAGTTATCTTCCATGCCTTCAAACGCTATAATGCCTATTTTTTCTCATCATCTTCTAAAAATTTATCCCTGACATCTGTACTCTTTTTGAGACATTGCCTATTAATACTTCAATCTAATTATTAAAAAACCCTTCAAAGTAAGATTATAGCTTGCTTAGCTATTTTAACTCTTTTCTGCCTAGTCCTTTACTTCCCTCTAGTGTCCATTTGCACCTTCAAGCCTCAGTTCTTAATATCAGTTCAGTTCCATTTTTGTCATTTTCTACTAGTATATTATTCAATTATAGACTTGTTTTTCAAATCTTGTAGCAAAATTAATATGTCAAATATCTTTAGTATTCCCTTCCAGATAAATAAACACTATTAGTACAGTAAGCATGAAGCCAAGCCACAAAATCTGTACAATGTACAATCTCAGAAAATGTCTGGAAAAGACAGCTTGTGGGATAGTTCTTTTGTTAGTCATTTTTGACCTATCTCTAACAACCCGTTTTTTTAAATATCCTGCTTGAGGACTCTTCTTGGCAACACATCAAACTGATATTTTAATTGGAATATTCTGTTTTCAACTTGTTCAGCTACAATCAGAAAGATCAAATACATTACTCAAATAAATGATACATATGAAAAACAGATTAACTGCATTTACTTGTAACTGGCTAATTAATGTTTCTCCCCATTATTAGAAGGACGTGGAGGGAGCATCTATGACTTTTTTGAAAAGCAGAGTGAGACTGTAACCATGTAAACTAGCCTTGATGGCCAAGCACCAGTACTTTTGCTCAATTTGTATGCTGTTGAACCCAAATGCATTCTATGCTTGATTTTTTTAAATAACTTTTATTATGTTTTTACATAGATAAAAGACAAATACAGAAATATATAAAGAGAAAATGATGCAGAAAATAAAAAATAAAATAAAAAGAACTGACTTCTACCCTTCTTCACAGAATTACAAACTCTATCCCTCCTCCCTCCTAACATTACAATAATCCCTTCAATCCATTCTTCAATCAAATCCAGAGATCACTATTTCCTTTTTTCTATTTTCAGCAAGAAGTCTATAAGCTTTCCAATCTTCAAATTTCATATATGAAAACTTGACTCCAGTCCTATATATATTAATTACACCAGTTATAACTGATGCCCTGAAATTTTACCTAACATTATTTACATGGAACTATACCTGAAAACTACTCAAAAACGTCAAGAAATAGGAGATTGTTCCTGAGAAGAGCATACAAATCAAATAACTCTTTGTGTCACTTGTACTAGTTGCAGATCTATTTTCAAATGCATTTTAGGATGCTGGCTATCATTCTTAAAGCCCTAAGTGGGTTAGGACTTGCATGCTTCCTTCCATGTCAGCTGGCATGTCCCTCCTGGATGAAATCAATAACAGGGTGACAACATATGATAGTAGTGGCGTTGCCTATGTGTGGAATTAAGAAAAGATTGGACAGCCATTTGTCTGGAATGATATAGAGCAGGAGTGTCAAATTCTATTTCATTGAAGGCAGCATCAGGGTTTTGTTTGACCTCAGGGGACCAGGGTGGGCATTGCCAGATCAACGGCACTCGTCTCAGGGACGCCTGTGGTGGCCAAAGCACTCTGCCAATGAAAATGGGCTCTCGAGTTCCATTTCCGGCTGCAATGGCCTCCTGCAACCCTCCCAAGCTCCTTTTTTGCTGACAGAGACACTGCGGGCTGGTCCTTCGCTGTTTCCAGGCTGGCCCGACACACCAAATCTAAGCACCCCCTGGGCCGGATACCCCTGGTATAGAATCTCCTGCTTGAGAAGGAAGGTTGAACCAGAATACCTCCAAGATCTCTTCCAACTCTGGTATTCTGCATTCTGTATTTAACCTAGTGAAAACATTTGTAAACAAAAATAGTTCTAGTTTAAATAACAGTTATTCTTTGAGAATCTAGATGTAGGAAGAATCATCCATCTTCCCTCACTACCACTAAAATGAATGTTTCTCCAATTTCAAGGAAAAGTGAATCTCTTTCAGGTCTGCTTATGTCTAGAGATGACATCATCACTATTTTTTTTTTTTTGCCATATACTTACAGGATCTTTGAACTGTTCACTGACAGAGCGGATGACAGGAAGTGTTTCTTCTAGTTTGGAAGCCAGCTGGTCAGCATTCATGTCTCCTAGGCCAAGCATGTTGCACATCTAGTGAAAAACAAAAAGTTGCAATGATGGGCAACATCCAACTGAGGGCAAATCATAATTGTAGTATAAGGCAAGTAAAAGAGAAACTGAAATAGGCTAACCAACTCAGGGCAGGATCAGCAAGCACAGCAATATACTTTAGTGCTACTGCATCTTGCTGGTTTGTCAACAGAATAAACAACATTTTGTTTATTATTAATATTTCCATCCTAGAAGCCTTGGCTGTATTGGAAGATTAATACTTCAGGCAGGGACAGAGAACAGGTAGAATTCAAGTCAGATACTAGTGTAATATTTTTAACAATAAAATCTTATGCTTTTATGTTGCTGATGATTCTCCTCCTTTACCTGGGATATGAAGGGACTGATTTGATTCTTTATTTGCATCAGTCGACCTAGCCCCCGCTCCACGATTGTGGGGAAATTGAGCAGCCGCAACGTGTGTCCCGTGGGTGCTGTGTCAAACACCACCACGGAAAAATTCATTCCTTTCACCAACCTGTTCAGGCCAGAGAGAGAACACTATCAGCATACTCCAACACAGTATCATTCCCAGATTGCTATTTCCTATTGTTGTAGCCACCAATTAAAATGTACTACAAATCTTTCTCCTACAAATCAAAGGAAATCCATAAATATGAATTTTGGTTTTTCATCCCATCAATGGAAATGTGTTCTTTTAAGGCTGAAGCAGAATCTTGGCAATTTGAATTCTGGTCACTAGACATACACAAGATACATACAAAAATCAATAGTGTATTTTATAAAGCTCTTATGTACTTTGTAAAATATGGTATTGGTTTGTGTTCATTTTGCAACATCCAGGTAGTTCTTACTTCAGCGAATGTTCAATTATCCCTGAGCTGAAGGAAAGATTTAGTCAGTCCATAACTTACTACCCTAATTGGGACAAAAATTTCTATTGCTAGTAGGAGGCCACAGTGGTAATTATGTGACTATAGGACACTGTGACCATGCAAGATTCACCCAATGACAACAATGGGACTGCTCGAACTGCTGCTGTAAGCTGGTGCGGTCATTTGAAATAACACCTTATGAGCATCGCTTAAGAGTTTCCAGTCCCAATTACTATCAGTAAACAAGGACTCCGTACATATTGTCAGGCCCACAGCTTGCAACATATAATGACCATTCAGTTATAGTAATGACTTTTTTTTTGCCCTGTGAGAATTGTATATTCATAGTAGGCCATGAGTCTGTAAACATAAATGAAATCAGCATCACAAATGAGAACTTGACATCCACATCACATTGAACTTACTGCTAAAGGAAACTGTAATACATGTTACATTGCTAAATGCAGGCAAAAAAGTTCAGCCTTTGCTTCCAAAGGGAAGTTTTAAATACATAGCAGGGTAAATGATGAGGCCAATACTTCAGTTCACAAATCTCACCTCATCACTTCAGCGTAACTCATTGCTTCATCGATACCAGGAAAGGCACTCATTGCCTCTTGCATCATCTTCTTGCCCATACTTAGCATATTATCTTCCTCAAAAAATTCATCAGGAAGCTCTGCCACAACCAAGCTGGGATCAATCTCCTAATAATAAATTATGGACAGAATAATACACCACCACCATGTGGAAGTTGCCTCATTAAGCCACTCAATACAAAATGCTTTGAATGAAACAACAGGATTTAAGATATAAAAAAAAAAAACCTACATAGTCCTCGACTTTGTTAAATTTTGCCCCATTTTACGACCTTTCTTGCCACAGTTGTTTTAATGAATCATTGCAATTGTTACGTTAGTAACACGGTTGTGTTGACTTTGCTTGTCAGAAGGTTGCAAAATGTGATCACATAACCCATGGATATTATATCCGTCATAAATTCTTGCCCCAAGCACACTCTGGTACAATGAAGAATTCACACTGGATTCGATGATAGTGAACTACTCAACTCTGATACAGCAAAGCAGCCCCAAACCATAACATTTCCATCACCATGCTTTACAGCTGATATCAGTTATTCTGTTGAAATACTGTCTTTGAGTTTTTGCGAAATATGTCCCTTGGTATTATGGACAAATAACTATCTTTGCTCTCTTTGTCCAGAGCACAATGTTGCAGAAGCCTTGGTTTTTGTATACAGGTAAATTTATTGTTGCCCCAATGTTCTTTCTAGAAAGCAAATGTCTCCTCTTAGTACATCTCCCATGAAGATCTCATTTGGGCAGGTTCTTCCTAATGATACTTACACACTTTCACATATCTAGTGGCAAAATCTACCTGTAGGCCGCATGATGAAACTTTGGGGTAGAGATTTTTTTTCAGCCACTGGCATTCTGTCTCAGGCCAAATTTGTAGGCTGGCCTGGCCAGAACAAGCTGGCAGTTATTTGAAATCTTCTCCACTTGGAAATTATCTTCTTGAACAGATGATTGATGGTCTAATCATTTGCAGCGGATTCTCATTTTAGGCATTGAGGTTGCAAAAAAGATGTGCACTTACTTTTTTCATATGATAAATTTGCTTTTATAGTTAAATTACAGAATGGACTACAAAATGTAAACAGTGCATGTGTTAGATTTCCTTTATCAATATTGTTGAAACAAAGATCAAATATATGCTGAAATACGTTGCAGAAGTTAAAAATTTCAATGGGGTACACTTACTGTTTCATATGACTGAATAGAAGTTACATATCCACTATTGAGGTTGGAGGTATTTATTCTGTTTGAGATTTGTATATATTTTCGTTTTAATTATGTTTAACATTGATATTTATATTATTATTATTTTTTAAACTTGAGGATTAGTTTATTGATAATGTACAGGATCTTTTAGGTGGTTGCCACAGCAGCTGCCTGAGTTCTTTGCACAGACACTCTGGTGGTGTGGGTCTTTGCCAGATGATCAGTGAACTCTTGATAAGGAGATTTAGTGAAGACAGTTTCTTTCCAGAGATCAGGGGTCAGGTAACTGTAGGTCTTGGAGATAGCATCAAAAGTGGCTTTAGCAAAATTGCCCAAGGTAGCAGTGCAGCCCCTGGCCGAGGTGTAGCAGTCATCAATTCCTGCCATCATTAGTAGCTTTTTGGGAACGGGGGCAGAGACAATCCCTGTGCCACGTGGGGCAGGAATGAGGCGGACCAGGACAGACCCACACCGGCCTGTGACTTTGCACGGCACAGTATGAGGCTTGCCAATCTTGTTTCCCCAATAGCCTCGCCTCACTGGCACGATGGAGAGTTTCGCCAGGATGATGGCCCCTCGAATGGCCGTGGCAACTTCTTTAGAGCACTTGACCCCGAGACCAACATGACCGTTGTAATCCCCAATGGCAACAAAGGCCTAAGGAGAGATAACCCATAATTGCACAGTGGAAATACAAAATACCCTTGCCATAAATACACACAGCCCCTGCACACCAACCATCCTGACAGCTAGCCCAACTTAAAACTATGTAAACACCTGGCGAAAACACCCGATACTGAGCACAGCTTACCACAGGCAGTCCTCGAGTTGTGACCATTACAGCAGCATGAAAGAATGATGCTTGACTTGTCCCTCAAGCTATGGCACTGCAGTACCCTTGTGGTCAGGTGGTCAAAATTCAGGTACTTGATAACCCACCCATGTTTACAGCCAAAAAGGTATTTCAGCTCCCCCCACCTGCCCATCTCCTTCCTCCCTTGCTGCCCTTTTGGTTACTTTGCACCACAGCCTTCTCCAACAGCAATGCTGGGGCTGACATAGAGGCTGGGACTTTCAGCAGTCTCAGCTGGACAGTTGCCCCCAGGGCTCTATGTCGCATCCAAGCTGTGGCCAGCCACCCCAACTCCACAGCACAAGGCCCTCACCATCCTGCAAGCCTTGTTCCACTGATTGTTCTCACTGAAATGTCACCTTAAGTCTAGGTTGGATCTCTGTTAAGCTTCCATCCATTACTCCTTGTTCTGCCCTCGGGTGCTTTGGAGAATAGGTCAACCCCTTCTCTGTGGCAGCCCCTCAAGTACTGGAGGACTACCATGTTACCTTAGTCCTTCTCTCTTTGTTGGCCTAGAAATACCCAGTTACAACAATTATTCATTGTACGCTTTATCCTCCAGTCCTTTAATCATCTCTTTTGCTCTTCTCTGCACTTTCTAGAGACTCAACATCTTTTTGTACTGGGGTGACTGAATGCAGCATTCCTAGTGCAGTGTTATACCAGTGCACTATAACACTTCACATGATCTTGATTCTATCCCTCTGAGGGTTTTCTGGCAGCTGCAGCACACGGCTGTCCACTGGGACTTTTCCCCCCCTCTCCCTCCCGCCGTCCCTCATATTGTCCATTCTATACTGTGCATTTGGTTTTTCTTGCTTAAGGATAAAATCTCACCTTTCCCACCACTGAACTGCATTTTGTTGGCTAGGGCCCACTGTTGAAGTCTGTCAAGATCCTTCTGAATCCAATGTGTTTGCTATTTCCTCCGGTGTTATCTGTTTTTTTGACAGGTTTACCTTCTATCCTCTCATCTAGATCATTTATGAAGATGCTGAAGAGTCCTGGGCCCAAGACAGAGCCTTGGGATACCCCACTGCATGCTTCCCTCCAGGTCAATATAGTTCCATTGAGGACCACATGTGGAATGCAGGTGGTCAGCCAGTTACGAATCCCTCTGATGGTGAAGCTGTCTATCTCCCATTGTTCTCTCTTTGTCAAATACTTATTGAAATATAATATATCCACAGCAAGAACACTATAAATTTTGGAATCCTGAAGCACTTTTCTTTTGCTACTTCCAGTCCTCCGGTAGTTCCCCAGTGCTTCAGGATTTTTAAAATACGATTCAGGGGTTCCATCAGGAAAAGTTCAGTCTTTACATTGAACAGACAAGCTCACTTTCCCAATTTGATGCTTATTAAATAAACCAAATGAATCCCAGATTGGGAAGTTTGCTTTAAGAACAAAGTAAATGTACCAAGAAAAAAGGAGGAGGGTTTAGCTAAGTCACATCAGGAATTTCTGTTGCCATAGAAGCTACACATCCCAAAGAAGCAAAATGCAACTGAGGTTACCTTGAACCTGGTGCGCTGACCTGCCCTTGTTTGCTTCTGCACTGGCATGATTTTCAAAACCTCATCCTTCAGCGAGGAACCCAGGAAGAAATCAATGATTTCAGACTCCTGAAAAATCAATACATGATAAACCACCTCTCTATGTACTGCAAGAAATTTCACAATAGCATCAATTCTCTTCATTGTTGACTTGGCTGACAAGTCAATCCTGGTTTCTGCAGACTACCAGAACAGTACAATTTCCTTTGCAACACTTCTGGAAGTGGCCTGCCAGTACTTCTTCCTAGGGCTGAAAGTAACTGGCCAAGTCATCCAGATGATTTTCAAGATTAAGGTAGAACTAGAAGTTGATCTGTAGCTTTTGAGTACCTTTATGCCAAACAAGCTCTCACTAAAATGGATTTTCTCTAGCTCCTTTTAAAACCCAAAACTAATAATACACCATGCAACAATAACTTAAAGAGAACAAATTATTTCCAATTTTGTCTGGATTGTCTCACCAATTTTATTGGGTGACTAATACAGGGTGCACAAATGTGTTTACCCTGTCCCCATCCCTGCAGCTATCTATGTTATCCTCTGAGAAAGTAATGAGTTCTCCAAGTTTTTAAGAGTAATACCTTGATTGGAAGAGAGAAAAGGTAGATCTCTTCCAGAGATTTGATCTTCATGTCCTTTACCAGTCGGCCTAATTTGGTCACAGGCATCCACTGAAATAGAAATGAACCTACTAAAGAACCCAAACTTTCTTCAGCAATAACATACGTTTCATATATAAAAGGCGACCAGTTGGAGCCTAGTTACAATTTTAACAAGGTAGCACATGGTACTTGGAGGATGGTATGCATTTTAACAATCCATCCCCTTCCTTACTATTTGCAAGGTTTTTTTGTTATGCAAGTGACACCCAATTATATGTTCCACTTGACCTGAGAACCAGGTCCGCTTCTGTTGTACAGGAACTAATCAGAACCTTTAATTTCTGTAATTGTCATAAATGGAGAAAAATGTATTGACATAACCAAAGGTTTTCTAACTATAGTGGCCTCTGCTGAATTCTGTCTGGCTTGAAACAGAGCAGTGCATACATCCAGAGGGCTTTATTAGATTTGTTGGTTGCCCATTTCAGTTAAGTATTTTGACTTTGATTTATTCAATCCTAATAAAAAAGTACTTTATTTATTACCATAGAATGGTGTGCCTGGAATTGCATCTAAAAAAGCAGTCTCCATTTGCTTCAATGTAATTACAGGACTTTCTCCAGACTTCAAAAAGGGTAACAGAGTAATTCTACTCACTTCTTTGTCCTCAGCTTTGCCTCCTCGGGCCCCGCGACCACGGCCGCGACCACGGCCCCGGCCTCTTCCACGGCCCCGGCCTCCACTGCCGAAGCCGCCTCGGAAGCCTCCCCTGGCAGCAGCAGCTCCTCCTGCTCCTGCCCCTCCTGCAGCACTGGCGTCATCCGCCATTTGGTGCGATAGAATAGCTGTAAATTGCTTTTTAACTGCTTTTCAGCTAATATTAAACTTTGGATCAACAAAGTTTATGTAGTGATGAGTTTCTGTCAATCCTTAGTGAAAGATGTTTTAACTACAATGTTAAGTACATTAAAAATCTTTTTTTAAGGAATAAACAGCAAAAGAGTGATTAGACTATTGATTTTAGAAAGTTAAAAGGGACTAATGGCCCAGATGAAAGTCAAATGAGATTTTGAGATTTATTTTAAGAAAATGCTATTGTTTTGAATTCTTAAAAGAGCATGATGGGATGAGACTTTGAATGTTGGACATTAGAGGAAACCAGAAGGAAGTAAAAGTTACGATTAAAGGAGAAGAACACTTAAATTTAACTCACTAAAACATAATGGAGCTAAATATTTTTAAATTGTCTATATTGAAGGAAATCTGTGAACAATGAACCCAGGAGTTAACTTTAGGAGTATATGCCATTATACAGAGACTGTGTTTAAAATATGCTACCGACAAGGGACAAGTTTTCCTGGATAATATTGCATCAAGAATGACAGGCTATATAAGAACGATATGGAAAAAGATGCTACACTCAATGTACAAATGAAACCAGTTGATGTCTTCATAATTCAAAGGGATATACAAATAACAAATGAAAAAGTGACCTGAATAAGTTTTCTTTTTATGCTGGATTTACAAAATAAACCTGTTAACATTTTGAAGGAGTTTCTCAGAAAGAATAAAGGAAAATAAATCAAGTTCTAGGACATTTTTTGAAGATCAAGATGGTTAAAAGGAAGGGATAACAAGTTGGCTTATCTTATCAAGGTTAAAATAACCTTGGTAACCCTTAATGAACTTTTGCTGACAAGAATTGAATAATAAGCCTGGTTATAGATGTGAAATGAGATATGAGATAAGTAGTGATCATGTGCTGTATTTTAAAAGAGAGCATGATAAGTTACTAAAAAGTTAATTGTTGTGATGAAGGGAGAAGTTATTGTTTATATATTTTTCTTTACTATATTTTTCTTTTGCTACTAGCAAAATGCTTACATATATTTGGGTCCTGGATGCCGGAATCTGCCTGCCATCGTTCTGTGTGATTCCCCATTTCTGGTATAGTACAAAGTCTCACTGGCATTCAGTTTATCCAGCTGCATTTTTAATTATTGTTTGCTTATTTTCCTATCTGTTTACACATGTTTTTAATATCTAGCAGCTCTTCAAGGGCACCTGCACTGGGACATCCTACAAGAACCAGAGTGTCAGGTTGTTTGTTTTGCTTAGTCAAGAAACAATTTGGGAAAGACCTGGAGAAGAATAATTTGATTAGATGCAGCCAACTTGACTTGCATAAGTGGGGTCTACCTTAACTAATCTGCTGGATGCCTTCCAAGTTTTCATGGCTGCTGCACTGATTCACAGTTGTTGTAGTGGAGACACAAAATCCTGGGCAGGAATATTAGGAGAAATTCATTAGATAACCTCTGGCTCAGTCAAGACAATTCCTGGTCTGAGCCACAGGCCTCCTTTGTGCTAAGTGAAGATGCCATTTTACATCTGATCCCAGTTTGTGCATTCTGAGGTCCTCGTAGAAACAATTTGAACCTGAAAATCCCGAAATCTGCTCAGGTAGAGGGATAATGCCCAGACAAGTCCATAGTACTCTGTTTAATGGATTTTGCAGAGTGATTGTGACAAAACCATCATGTACTGGGAGTCCTTGACTTATGACCAGAACTTGGACTTGAATTTCCATTGCTAAGCAAGGCAGTTATTAAGTAAGCTGTGTCCAATTTTAAGGCCTTTTTGCCACAATTGTTAAAGTGAATCACTGAAGTTGTTAAGTGTATTATATGATTGTTAAGTGAGCTTCCTCATTGACTTTGCTTGTCAGAGACCAGCTGGAAGGCTACAAATGGTGATCGCATGACCCTGGAATACCAGGGCCATTTCTGTAAGCAGGGCAAGAAAGATGAGGCTAGAAACAACCCCAGAATGTTTCCTTCCTGCCTTCCTTATAGGACTAGCCCCGTAAAGTGGGGAAAAAGAACAAAAGGAGATTTCTTCCAACAACCGGTTCTCCGAACTGCTTGGAAAGTTAACAACCGGTTCTCACGAATAGGTGCAAACCTTTTGAATCCCACCACTGGTTGGGGGGGGGGGGCAGGCTGTATTTCTCCATTCAAGGGTCTCTTTGGCAATCACAGACAATATCCCTGTTTATAAAGGTACTTCTATGCAGAGGGCTTATTTCTCTCCTTTCTCCCTTCTGAGCTATAAGGGAATGAAATGGGGAAAATGCTTCCTGAGATGAGAAAGCTATATTTGTGATGGGGGAGGGCAGAGGAGGTGTGCATTGCCACTCGTTCTTTGTGGCAATCTGGGCCCACCAGGAATTGGGCCTCCTTGAATCTAGCATCCTTTTCCAAATGAAGCAGGGATGGGTTCCAACTGGTGCTACTACCGCTTCAGTGATAGCATGCGTGCGTGTGCACCTAGCGTGCGCCGCACCAATCAGCTGCGAGGATAAAGAAGAAACAAGCTTAGGAATGACCCTCCCACCCTCCCATCTGCTTTGCTTTTATCCTCTCAGCAGATTGTCAGAGGAAATGGTCCAACTGAGCCGGTAGGTCTTTTTGATACCGGTTCGCTTGAACCGGGCCGAACCGATAGCATACCACCACTGAAATGGAGGTTCCGAGATGAGGCCTGGCTGATCCTCCTCAGACTCATCCCTCTCCCTCTCAGCTGCTGCCTCCCTGGCTTGTTTACAGCTGGGCTGGTATGTCTCTGAAAAGAGGCCAGAAGGCTCTAAAATTAGCCCCGTCCTTGGTGCACATCAAAGACAGCCTTTCGCTTTTGCTCCCTTTTATGTTAAAAATATCCCAAGTCTCACATTTCTTATTAAGCACAGACGAAGCATGTGGGCGTTTCCCAGAGAATGCTGGGGTTGCTATTGTGCTCAGCTTCTTATTTAGGCTCTTCATCTTCTTCCAACAGCCTTGCTCAGGAGCCGCAGAAAACAAATGGCTCTGCCTTCATCCCACAGGATGCCTGATTCCAGTGGTGGGATTCAAATCATTGAACAACCGCTTCTCTGCCCTAATGAGCAGCTGGGTAGGTGTGGCTGGGTGATCATGTGACTGGGTGGAGCTCAGGCGATAGTAAGTCTGGGCATCCTGCCAAGAACCTTGAGCTGTTCTATGGGTTAACTGAGAGGCAGTTTCTGCAAGCAGGGCAATCAAGACTAGGCTAGACACAACCCCAGAATGTTTCCTTCCTGCCATCCTTGCAGGATTAGCTTTGTAAAGTGGGAAAAAATAAAAAGAGATTTCTTCCAACAACTGGTTCTCCAAACTGCTTAGAAAGTTAACACTGGTTCTCACGAATAGGTGCAAACCTGTTGAATCTCACCGGTGCCTGGTTCCTTTCCTGGGGGGCTCTTGGGCTGCCCAGATGTTCACTCCAAACTCTAGAGCAGGGGTCTTCAAACTTGCTAACTTTAAGCCTTATGGACTTCAACTGCATGGCTGGCTGGGGAATTCTGGAAGTCCACAAGTCTTAAAGTTGCCAAGTTTGGAGGCCCTTGCTCTACAGTTCAAAGTTCTGCTCTTCAGATTATAACCAAATTCACCTATTGTGCCATCCAGTGGTGGGATTCAAATTTTTTTACTACCGGTTCTCTGGGTGTTGCTTGGTGGGCATGGCTTGGTGGGCATGGCAGGGGAAGGATACTGCAAAATCTCCATTCCCTTCCCACTCCAGGGGGAAGGTTACTGCAAAATCCCATTCCCTCCCCATCCCACTAACCTGATTTCCAACTCTGTTCTCCTGTGTAGGGCAACAAAAGAAGACCCAGCCAATCAGCTGGGACTCAGGAGGTAGAGAATAAATGGGGGTGGGGCCAATCAGAGGTGGGATTTGCCAGTTCTCTGAACTACTAAAAATGTCTGCTACCGGTTCTCCAGAACTGGTCAGAACCTGCTGAATACCACCTCTGTCTTGTATCCCTATCCAAGAATAACCAGGCCTGTTGCTATATAGTTTCCAAGTCATTTTGGCAAAACTTGGTTGTAAAGATGAGTGTTAAACATATTGTTGAAAATAAGAAGCTTGTCAAAACAAGAAAGTAACCCTAATGCATGTTTGGAGACTTAAGGAATCAGATCTGGATTTTGCTGGCTTAAATTCTTATAATCTTCAGACCAGCTAATAATTCTGAGAGTTTTGTTTTTATTACACTTGATCCTTTTTTTTTAACCTCAAGTTATTTACAGCTTGGTGAGAAGTAATTTACTTCTCTTGGTAACTTCCTATCTAAAAACCACCTGAATACAATTCTCTTTTGTCTCTTTTACTAAATCACTTTGAACAATGTTGGCCACAATCAATGTTTGGATAGACATGTAAATGCGTGAACAACTTCTGGGAAAGTCTAGACACATATAAAAACAGGAACCATTACTATAGGTATAATTTTCACCTGGCCACCGAGTTCCAAAAAATCCCAACAGTTTGAAACTCAGCATAAGGGGCGCAGATGTTAGAGTGCAGTAACTGCAGGCTACTTCTGCTGTCGGCTGCCTGCAATTTGGCAGATCGAATCTCACCAGGCTCAAGGTTGACTCAGCTTTCCATCCTTCCAAGGTGGGGGAAATGAGGACCCAGATTGTTGGGGGCAATAGGCTGACTCTGTAAACCGCTTAGAGAGGGCTATAAAGCACTATAAAGCAGTATATTAGTCTAAGTGCTATTGCTATTGCTATAGGAGCAAGTCATGGGAAACTCCCTAGGAATTACGACATCCTAAACACCTTTCTCCATCTTCCCATAACAGTTTTAAACTTCAAACTAAAACTGTTAGTTGTTCAAATCTGTCCTAGAGAAATTTAGGTCTGCTAGTATTATATAACATCAATTCACATCGGTTTCAGCCAATGTGGCCCATATCAAAAACAAGTTCATTTTTCTGCACTTACCTTTACATAAAAAATATGCCTGTGTGTTCAATTCCACATTCCCATTTGCAGGAATAATTTCCAGAGACTCCTTAGCACCCTGTACAGCCCCTTGGGAGAGAGAAAAATATGTATCCATGAAAAACTTCCATAAAAATCTTATTTTTCTGATAATAATGAACAAAACCATTTCAGTAAATTAGACAATATTTTCCTCTAAAGATATCCAAAGGACTGCAGCTGAATACCACCCTTGGCAGGATAGTAAACTTGTAGGATTTCCATCCCATAAAGCAGGTAGGGATATACGGGGAAGCGGATAAGAGCTAGATTCAACAGAAATTGAACTTAATTTGTTCAATTTCTGTTGAATCCTAGCTCTTATCTACTTCTCGGTATGTCCCTATCTGCTTCGTTTGAAAAACTGTTCACGTAAGTATCAAATGCAATATAGAGTAATTTTGCACAATCACTTTAAAAAGTACAGCTAAACAACTATTCCTGAGGACTATACCAAGTTTTCAGAGATCCAGGTGTTCTGGAGGTATGATGTTTTTGCACCTGTTTTTAAACTGTGGTTTGCAATCTGTACTAAGCAAACTTTGCAACCAAGTAATCATTTGGGGTTAACAATAACATTTTTTAGATTACCCCTGGATTTTTATTACTAAATAGTACCCATACTTTAAATCTATTATTATTAGCCATTTTTTACTATGAGAAACAGAAATGGAAACATTTATCTATGTATGGTAGCCCCTATGACTTGGAGTGTATCTAGTGTGACCAGATGTGAATGCCCTTCTAACTTTGCACAATAATTTACATGTGTCCTTTTTTTTTAACTCAAAAATATTTTGAAGCCAAACAAAATATATATTTATCAGGTATTGCAGAAGGCTCTACATGCCACCGCAAAAATACCTATAGGATTATAGGATTAATGTGGAAACTTCTCCTACAGAACTTGCATTCCACAGAAAGGATTGTTTTGGAACCAATATGCTTTAGGAGAGGAGAAAAGGGGAACAGGTTAACAAATCTGATAAGCAATGGGAAATAGAATATTTTCCCTCCAAATCTAGGTATTGTATCTTTAAAGGTAGCACCCCCTGCATTAACTATGGCTTGTCTCTAAACACTTGGGAATTCTCTTGATTACAGCAGATTCTGATGCCAACATTTGCGTTCTCCAAAGTTACTTTTTTTCTCCAGAACTTAGTTTAGTTGGATGGAAGTATCTGACTGTCCCAGGGTGCCCTAGCTATCATGGATGAATCCAGACAAGAAGATCCAAAGATTCAGAGATGTACCAACCCCTTCAACAACTGTCTGTAGAGTTTCTCAGCCATCCAGGTCACAGTTGTCCCAAAGGTGCTTTTTCAGGAGGCAACTGAACTTTCTTGTTTTTTCTTTAAAAACATTTTAGTTAGTTCACTTTATTGTCATTGTACCTCGTACAACGAAATTAAATACCTTCTTCAGTGTACATTTGACTATAAAATAAAATACAAACACAAACACACATCCTTCACGTTCTATACAATTGAATTGAAAACCCCTGATACTGCATTAATATTGCACTAGACAGTAGAATTCAATAGAGTCACTGCCCTGGGATAGAAGCTGTTTTTCAGCCTGTTTGTCCTTGTTTTTATTATTATCCTGTACCGGCTGCCAGATGG
>JAOYMU010000020.1:21889635-21899844 GCA_025802295.1 Psammodynastes pulverulentus
CAGAGAGAGAGAGAGAGAGAGAGAGAGAGAGAGAGAGAGAGAGAGAGAGAGAGACCAGATCTAGCTGGTTGAGGAATTTTGGGAGTTGAAGTCCACAACCCGTACAGCTACCAAGTTGAAGACCCCTACTCCAGGGGCTTCTCTCCTGCTCTTTTCATCCCAGTCTGCCAGACAATGAAGCAGCTTTCTTTCTTTCTTTTGATGTTGCCTTATTATACCCCCATGGAAGAAGCTTTTATCCCTCTGAATCTCAAAATCTGAATGGATTCAAATACAGTCTTCAGATTTCAATTGAAATTGGAGCATAAAAGATTGCCACCTGCTCTCTTCTACGTGGCATTACAGATTGATTCTTTTCATTGACTGCTTTTAGATCCATACTCCAAAAACAAAGACAAGCAAAATTAAAACAAAATGATGAAGAATACATCGTGTGTGGCTGAACACAGAGAGCCACTTAGTGTTCTGCAATGATGGAGACACTGATGGTCTAGACCAGGGCTCTCCAACCTTGGCAACTTTAAGACTTGTGGACTTCAACTCCCAGAATTCCTTAGCCAGCAAAGATCTGTTATAACTCAAGGCCTTCCTAGGACAGAATTTGCCCTGTATATAGTTAGACTGCACTCTTTAACTCTGCCAACTCTTGGCTGGATGCACCATCTCCCTTTCCCCATTCATGAAGAGAACTTCTGTCCTAAATTTCTTCAAGCTGCTGCAAACTCTGGTGGTGCAAGCTGAGTCAAAGGATTCTACCCTCTCTAGGGAGGGTACACTATTGCCTCGCCTTTCTGCTTTTCTGAGTTATTCCTCTACACACCATTATTTGCGATTAGCCCAGGAGTATTATCAACATTTCTCCTGACTGTTCTGTTCTTTGTCACACTGTCATCATTTTGTCTCATGCAGCTGGGCTGTAACTTGCTCTCCAGGGAGCTGAAGAAGGGGAAAGCAGAGTAGCAATGCCACCTACCCACAGGGCGTTGAAGTCTTGGGCATCCTTTAGCTCCACAGCAGCTGGTTCTCCCTTATTCCCCACCCTCCCCAACGTAGCTCCCAAATATGTGTTTACTGGGCCCGGCACAACGATGCTATTTTGATAACACTATTATTATATCCTGGGCAGATCTTCTGGAGACCAGACAAGATCTGAGGTTGGGGAGAGCCAAGCTCTGACTCGAATTCAGTCTTCTTCAGCAAAAGAATCTGTGTGCCACCAGGAAATTATGAAGAACAGGAATGGCAGGACCAAAGTTTGAGATCAATAAAAGTTTAGAACGAGTTTGTCTTCAGAAGCAAGTGAATTACGTTGTGTGGTAAGAAAGGAATTCAACTGGTGACTTGTCCAAATGCTTGTGTATTATCTTCGAGCAATACTGTCAAATACATTTGATCAAGGCAAACACAATATTAACCCTGCATGGACTTTAATGAAAAAAAAATGAACATGATTTACAGTTTTGATGATTTGACAGGACAGATTATAAGAAGAGGAGAGTCATGTTGTAACCATGGAGTAAGATAAAATTTTAATTGTACTTATAAGTGCTGTAAAAAGATTGGAATACACTTCTTTGTATCATTTTTCTTTTTCTATTTTTACCTTTTTCTTGAACTTTTAGCTTTCTCTGGTTTATTTTTCTTTTCTTCTTCTTACTTTATATTAGTTTGTATTAGTTTTCATCTTTTTTTAAAAAAACCCTTTAATTAAAAAAAATGTTGGCATATATATGAAGCACCAAATGATTGAAAGAAAACAAATGTGCCTGTCTTCATAAATACAAAAATAGGCTTTGGTCCTCTGCTTTTAAATATTTTTATTCATATCTGGTTGAAAAAGCAGAGAGGGTGTTTATCAAATCTGATGACACAAGAATTGGTGGGTGAGCTAATAGCCTGGGAAACAGAAATAACATATGAAAAGCTTAAAGCAGACAAGTGCCAAATTCTTTCACTGAGAAAACCAAAACTGAATGCTCAAGTATTTGTCAAAAGGAGGTGGCTGACTCCAAGCTGAAAGGGAGCGAATGTAAAAAAAAGTGGTGATGATGATGATGATGTTATTCATTCAGTTGTATCCGACTCTAGGTGATTCTAAGGGCCAGGTCTCTCCACATCTTTCGATCTTACACTACTTCTTTGACTGGCCTCAACCCAGATCCCCAAAAGGGTTTTAAAAGACTGCAATGAAATGCAGTGGAGCCTCAGGTTGTGACTGTAATCCAATCCAGGACTATGGTCGTAGCCCGCTTTTGGTCATGACTGGAAGCATGACTGACAGCACATGTGTGGACAGAATTTGCATGCACTGTGCATGCACGGAAGGGGAAATCAGCTCAGAAAGGGAATCTGCCACAGCTGGGTTTGTTCACCACCTGGTTTCTGAATCGTGACCCGATTCAAAAATCAGGTGGATTTTTTGTTCGGAACCCAATTTAGTCTCGAACAGTAATAAAGATATACCTCCTAAACAGTTCACTGCAAGTGAGGTTAGAGCATACAGTGTCAAGTATGAACCCCAAAGGTGCCAGAAGATAATGCCATTACCAGAAAGGAAAACGGCAGTAGGGCACAAATGGTGTTACACAGATGTATTATTACACATTAATGAACTATAGTATAAAGCACGGTTCGTTGCACATGGTTTGTTATATAGTTTACTGACACTGTAATTGGAATTATCTTATTATGAACATTTGTTAAAGAATGCAAATGTAAATGTACAAGTATTTGTAAACTGATAAGTTAAAAAAGCCTGTAGCTGTGGAAAGTATAATGACTATATTAAAACACTTGGATTATCAACTGTTCAGCTTTAAATGGGAGAAGTGTTAAGGTATTTAGATTTAAGATCTGACCAGTTATAAAAGCTGATGCAATGAGAATGAGTCAGCAAGTGCATTTCCTTTTTAATAATACAGTGGGGTCCCCAGAAGTTGTTACCCTTTTAAGAGGTGTTTATATAAGAAAGGCCAAGAGAAGAAGTCTCTCTCTCTTTCCTTGTGTCCTGTCTTCATTGTAGAGTTCTCTGTGCAGAGTTAAGAAGACTGTTTGCTTGTCAGGTATTTGCCTACCACATATATTTCTGTATATGTCTTGTATATAAACCACTGTTAAATGTCTGTGTGCTGTGTTTTGCTCCCGGGTTGTCTCCTAATAGTAGTCACGCTACAACCGCTCTGACACACCACCATTCAAACAGGACAGAGACAGTGTGGCCAAGGCAGGAAGACATTTGGAAAGGGAGTCCAGCTGGAGGATCTGGGGCTGTATTGCCTATAGCAAAGACCACTCAGGAAAGTTAGGTTCGAGTGGCTTCTGATGGATCTAAAGGATCAGTAGATCAAAGCTTGTTCTTAGTCACCCAGAGGGCTGCACCAGAATCAGTGGGTTAAAATCTCACAGAAGAAGGCTCAGACTAGTTATGAATATTTTGTGACAGTAAGAGCTGTCAACCAGTGAAATAAGCTATTTCATGGAAGGTCATTCCCCCTTCGTGGAGGTCTTCAGACAGTGGCTGGATAGCCATTGGCCCAAGATGACTAGCAGATCCTACATTGGGCAGAGATTGGACTCTGAGCTCCCTTCCAAGCCTAGGATTTTATTATTGCTTTCCTGCCAGACAGGAAGAAACGCAAGGACTTTGCAATTGAAGGCTCTGTGCAATCCCTTCCTAAGACCCGGAGGAAGGCTGGACCTTGGGAAGAGCTGGGGGTAAGAATTGGCTGCTGCCCTTATTTGCAGTCTGCCCTTCAATGCTGCAGTGGCTGGAAGGAAGCTGAATTGTGAGCTCTGGCACTGACAAGGCAGGAGGACAGACAGGCACAAATGACATCTCTGGGTGGTGCGTTTTAGGTCTTAAAATCTAATTTCATTTGGTCCAGTAGGTTTCTAAATTACCCACCCAGGTATGCTCTTGTGTTTAAATTTCAAACTCAGCTGGTGGCATGGAAGCCCATTTCGGGACCATGTTATACCTGCCAATCCCTGGAGCATTCTGTGCACATCCGTTACAATTAGAAAAGGAAATGCTTAATGGCGCAAAGAGGCTGTTAAATCTAATGTACATTTTCAAAAAAAAGCCAAGCCTGTCAGTTGCTGAGCAGCAGAAGGAAAACAGCAGCCTTAATGAAGGTGACGGGGCCTGCTGGATTTGTAAATAAGATTGTGTGCCCTCAGCCAATTGCTCTGCGTGACGGGTGGGAGAGTCCCCCTGGATCTGCTGCAGACTGGCCGGCATCCAAAACCCTGCCTCGGGATTTTTCCTGGCCATGCCAGGCTGCTCTTTTGGAGGGTAGGGGGAGCAGGAGGAGAGCTCCCCCCCCCAGGCTGAAAATAGAGGTCTGTTTCCTCTTTCTTTATCAGAAAAGTGCTTTTTCTAAAATATTGGAAACCTTTTTCTTCAGACTAGGTTTGATTAGTTTCCTTTTTAAAAAATCCTGCAGAAGCTAAATATTTTATTTAACCACAGCTTATTATGTCCCCTAAGTCATTTAAGCCCTGCCACTCTAATGATTCAAATGCACCACAGTATTTATTTATTGCTCTTATTTAAGCTGGTTTTAAAAACTGGAGATTACCTGATGTTTGCCAAACTCAGGTTGAAAAGTGCACAATAAACAAACAATACAAACCAATATTCTTTACCTGAATAAAATTTCAAGAATAAATTAAAACTAGCTCTAGCTGAACCTCTATGCACAATCTATGAGCTCCTTGCCCGACTTATGGTCATTAGCCACGGTCATACCTATTTTTAAAAAGGGAGACCCTAGTCTAGTAGAAAATTACAGACCAATCTCACTGTATTGTGTCACCTGTAAAGTCATGCAATCAATTATAAACCAATCCATCACCCTCCACTCAGAAAAAAAACAATCTGCTTTCTAACAAGCAGTTTGGTTTCAGGAAAAAATTGTCCTGTAATTTGCAACTCCTATACTGCAGAAACATTTGGATTACACATTTGACTAGGGTAAAGCAATAGATGCAATTTATATAGACTTCTGCAAAGCCTTTGATTCAGTGGTACATGACAAACTACTGTTGAAACTAAGTTCTTACGGCATCTCTGGATCCCTGCACAAGTGGATAGCTGCATTCCTGCCAAACAGGCACCAAACAGTCAAAATAGGGAGGGCCCTATCAAATCTGGCACCAGTTAACAGCGGTGTCCCCCAAGGCAGCGTTTTAGGACCCACACTCTTTCTGCTTTACATCAACGATCTATGCGATCATATTAAAAGCAGCTGGGTCCTCTTCGCCGATGACATAAAATTATTTAACATCACTGACAATACTGCCCTACAAAGTGACCTTGACTGTGTGTCAGAATAGTCGAACAATTGGCAACTCCAAATTTCAATTAATAAATGCTCTGTCCTACACATTGGCAATAAAAGTTGGAACACCAAATACAAGTTGGGTGGACACAATCTCGTAGACAACCCTCACTTTGTCAAGGACCTAGGATTACTCATCTCAAACGATCTAAGCCCCAGAGCTCACTGTAACAGCATTGCCAAAAAGGCATTAAGAGTTGTTAACCTTATTCTGCAAAGTTTCTTCTCCCGTAACATTGAATTGTTAACTTGGACATACAAGACCTTGGCGAGACCAGTCCTTGAATACAGCTTGTCCACCTGGAACCCACACTGTATACTAGACATTAACATGATTGAGCGGGTTCAGAGGTATTCTTCAAGAAGAGCACTCCACTCCTCTACTCACAACAGAATTCTCTATGCCTCCAGGCTTGAAATGTTGGGCTTAGACAAAATGGAATTACGCCACCTGAGGTCTGATCTAAGCATAGTAAACAAAATTGTCTGCTACAACTTCTTGCCTGTCAACGACTTCTTCAGCTTCAACACAATAATACACGGGCAAACAATGGATGCAAACTCAAGGTAAACTGCTCCAAACTCGACTGCAGAAAATATGACTTAAGCAACAGAGTGGTCAATGCCTGGAATGCTCTATCCGACTCCGTTGTTACAGCCTCAAACCCTCACAGCTTCAGTCTCAAACTGCCTACCATGGACCTCACCCCATTCCTAAAAGGTCCTTAAGGGGGCATGCATAAGCTCACCAGCGTGGCTACCGTCCCTGTCTTACTCTCCCATTTATCTGTATTTACTTCCTTTGTTCATGTTTATGTTCATACCTATACTTGTTATCTTGTACATGTTTGACAAATAAATAAAAATAAATAAATAAAACTTGCATATTACTTGAACTGATGGATTGAGAGAACAGTATTTCCATTTCCACTAATAAAAATTAAGAAAAGTGGATTTCTCCCCCCTACTGATCTAGAGAGAAGAACCAAGGAAGGAGGTTCCAAGTAGATATCAGATTTTCTGAATGTAACAAAATAACAAAGTTGGAAGGGACCATTGAGGTCCTCTAATCCAACCCCCTGCTCAAGCAGAAGACCCTATACCAGTCTCTTCTTTAAAGCCTTCAGTGAAGCACCTACAACTTCTGAAGGCAAGCTGTCCCACTGGTTAATTTTTCTCACTGTTAGGAAATTTCTCTTTGGTTCTAGGGTGCTTCTCTCCTTCCTTCTTCTCTCCTTAGTTCTAGGTTGCTTTCCACCCATTTCTTCTTGTTCTGCCTTCAGATTATTTGGGACAAGGGTCCCCAACCTTGGCAACTTTAAGACTTGTGGACTTCAACTCCCAGAGTTCCTCAGCTAGCAAAGAGTTGAAGTTCACAAGTCTTAAAGTTGCCACAGTTGGAGAACCATGCTTTGGGGAATAGGTTGTGTCCCCCCCTTCTCTCTGGCAGCCCCTGAAATATTGGGACACTGCTTTCCTGTTGCTCCTGGTCTTCCTTTTCACTAGACTAGACAAACCCAATTCCTTCAATCCTTTTTATATGTTTTATCCTCCAGGCCCCTAATCATCTGTGTTGCTCTTCTCTGCACTCTTTCCAGAGTCTCAATGAAACGATACTAAACTTCAGGTGACCTTGATACTATTCGTCTGTTAGAATCTGAGCGTCAGCCAGTGGGGTAAGCTCCAGATGTGGGGACAGAGGTGCTCATTCCTCAAATACTCCTTTGGGTCCTGCACTAGATCTGGAGACTGATTAGATGACCTCTATGGCCCTTCCAATTATATAATTTCCTGAAATATTGAAGAAAGATCCAACATAGTAATTTTTAAGTTTTTATAAAAGTAGAGAATAGCCTGTACACCCCAGAAATATTTCCTGCAACTGAATGAAACTTTCATTAAAAGGTTTCCTGCAAAGACCTCAGGAAATGGAGGAAGAAGTGACACTAATTCAAACCAGATTTTAAAAAACAGAACGAGGTCTGAGCTGGTCAGTACTTCAATGGGAGGCCAACAGATCTCACTACTGGCCAGGTTAGAAGTGAAACAAGGTAAACTTTGTAATCTCCTTTATGGTGATGATGATGGTTAGAAGGCACAGAAAGCACACCTGAAAAGTAAACGTTAAACACACCTTTTTGCTTGCCCCCCTCCCAATCCCAAGGCCCTGCTCTAGGTGCAGAAAGGGCTTCAGGTCAATGGTCCAGGAGGGGCAGCTCCTGAATCCTGCTGCAGAGGGTGAGTTGCGAACTTGCCTGGGCTTTGGCAAAGCCATGTTAATGGGTGCCTTCCTTCCCAGCTTCCTTCCCAGCTCTGTCCCTGGCAGGGTGCCCAGTGCCACCTGGCAGGGAAGGACTTCAGCATCTGAGAGGTCAAAAAGAATTCCTCATTGAGTTGCTTCAGGAGATGCCCTCGGGAATACCCCGTGGGTAGAACATTTCTGAAACGTTGCTGCATTAATCATTTTGCAGTGTGTGGGCTCCATGTTTTATTGAAAAGTCTGCCTGCGGTTGAAAAATAGGCATTTCAAATCAAGGCTTAGAGGCACTTTCTTCTGTGCAGAACCCCAAATCTCTTTTCTATCTCAGCAAAAATGATTTCTTTGCTTGTCCAGAAATGGCATTTAAGAGCAGCAGTAGCATGGAGAGATTCTCCAAAAGACATGGTTACACACACACACACACACACACACCTCTAATGATCTTGGTTGTTCATTTAGGACAGGGATCTTCAAACTTGGCAACTTTAAAACTTGTGGACTTCAACTCCCAGAATTCCCCAGCCAGCCATGGTTAAGCCTTAACGTTGCCAAGTTTGGAGATCCCTGATTTAGGATTAAAAGTTCAGCTGGACATCAGCTGAATCGCATTATTGGGAGGGAAACACCTGATTGTGACAGGAGTGAGTGTAAGCGATTAGCTTCTCAGGCACAAATAATAAATGGCTGCCAGACCAGCTGCATGTCCTGTAAATGGGGACTAAGCAAGAGGCACATTCATGAAATGCACAATCTGGAGAATATGTGAGACCTTCTTGGGATTCTTTCAAGGGCTGCTGTCAGGCACAAGAAAGTAGGAGCCACCATGGACTTCAAAAGCACTGCACGTTTATTCCATGCAACCTACACACAAGACTCTGATTTACTAACAGTCAATGCAAATTGACACCAGATAAGAGTCAATGGACTTCAAGAAGGGGCTGGACTTAGGTCTCTCTCAGGGGCACAGAGATTCCACATTGAAGATGTATATTTTGACCCATCCTTGGGCTCCACCTGGACATCTCCTACAGTTTCACAATGATGTGCAAGGAACCAGGTCCTCCCTGGGGGTGGGATCTTACCGGTGCAGCTACCGGTTTGGGATTGCGAACGCGCACTGGTAAAACATGTGTGCGCCGCTTTCCAGCCCCCAGCTGGGGCTTGCAGCAACAATCAGCTTGAGCTGATAAAGCCCAGGTAAGAATCAGGGTGGGTGAGAGGGCCCAACATGGATTTTTCGCTTCATGTTCCTCTCCGTGGAAAGGAGGCTTCGGGTAGCTACCGGTTTGCCCGATCCAGGCAGACCCGGGAGGATCCCACCCCTGGTCCTCCCTCCTCAAGGATGAGAAGAGGTCATCCATAAAAAAGGCTCCTCTGTAAGCCAAATATTATCTGCATCTCAGACTGGGTGGGAATCTTCTAGTGCTCTTCAAAACTCTCCTCTTTGTTAAATGCACAGCAGGAAAATGATGGAGCCATTTAGGGCAGTTAACACCTCCTGTCCACTAAGTGTCACACTGGCTAGACTTCCTTTCCTTGGTTTAATTTAATTTCTACCATCTTAAAAAAAAAACCCGGAAAGCCCATTCTGTCATAACTCAACAAAGTCTCCTTGGCAAACATGAAACAACTTCTAAGATGACATTTTAATTTCCTTTACCAGACTGCTTTCTACAGATTGTCTTGAAGTAGGAAAATGTCTCATTTAATTTAAATGCTTGCATTTCTTTCTCAAACTAGAGAAGCCTCCGTTACAGGCTGAATAGTTTTAAAAACGTATATGTTTTGTTTCCAAAAGGCTTAGTCCTCAGCTTCATCCTGTGCTTCCCTTTTCTTTCTCCTCTTCCTCTTTCCTTGAAAATTTCAAGAGTCCCTGTTTTTGAAAAGACTAGCCAACCCATGCCTATTGGGTCAACATTTCAGAGATGTTTCTTTATGTAAACAGAGAAACAAATTGACTATGAGAAGGTGAGAAAGGTATGGGTGCAGAAGTGACTCTCATTTCCTGCTGGCTTCCCCACTGACTTTGCTTCAGGAAGCTGAAAGGGAGTGTTGAAAATCACTGCTTCTCTTTGGCTGACCTGCAGAACTGCCTGCCACTTTACTGAGAGGAGGGGAAACAAAGGAAGTCATGGACAGCGAGGAAAGCATGTCTCAGTCCAATTAGTATTCAACATCTTTATAAATAATCTAGATGAAGGGATAGAACTCATCAGATTTGCAGGAGATACCAAACTGAGAGGAATCGCTAAGATAGAGTCAAGTTTCTGAAGGATCTTGACAGATTTGAGCATCGGACCCTATCCAAAAAGATGTAGTTGGGTGGTGAGAAAAGTAAGGCCCTGCATCTAGGCAAGGAAAGTCAAATGCACAGGTATAGAATAGGTGGTACCTGGTTCAACAGTGATAACTTGTGTGAAAGATCTTGGTGTCCTAGCAGACCAACAGTTTAACTATGAGCCAACAATGTGCTTCAGTTGCCAAAAAAGTCAATGCAGTCCTGGACTGCATCAAAAGAAGGGCAGCATTAACAAGGGTCTTGATTGTGGATGGTGGATTTACCTGCAAATTGCAAGTAGATTTCAAAAGGACAAGAGAGATTATGGA
>JAOYMU010000020.1:22222570-22233911 GCA_025802295.1 Psammodynastes pulverulentus
AGGGTCTCCTGCTTGGGTGGGGGGTTGGACTAGATGACCTACAAGGTCCCTTCCAACTCTGATTATCTGTTATCTGGCTTCCCCGTTGACTTTGCTTGTTTCAAGAAGGTCAGGAAAGGGGATCACGTGGTCCCCAGGACGCTGCAACCAACATAAATACATGCCAGTTGCTATGTATATGAATTTGGATCGTGTGACCCTGGGGATGCTGCAATGGTCGTAAGTGGGAAAAATGGTCATAAGTCACTTTTGTCAGTACTGTAACTTCAGATGGCCACTGAACAAACGGTTGTAATTCAAGGCCTACCTGTGTAGATTGTGCTGACCTTGCTTGCACCTCAACCAGTTGTAAAAAGGAGCAACAGGTGGCTAAGCCTTATGACTTTCTGGAGGGCACACAATCACAAGGTCCCGTTTCTCAAGAGCTTCTTAAAGGTACCACAACAGCAATGGATTCAGCCCCTTAAAGGACCTTGCGCTGCTCCTTCTCTTGTAACACAACAGCCTATTCTTTGCTTTGAAGGGCAATGTGAAAAGAAAAGCTTGCACTGCCACAAATAAATGAAAACTTCAACACAACCCAAAAAGTTGATGGAGTTACAGGATTTACAACAAGCAAAAGTCAACAGGGGATATAGTGGTGGGATTCAACTGGTTCGCACCTATTCGCGAGAACCGGTTGGTAACTTTCTAAGCAGTTCCGAGAACCGGTTGTTGGAAGAAATCTCCTTTTGTTTTTCCCCCCACTTTATAGGGCTAATCCTGTAAGGAAGGCAGGAAGAAACCTACTGGGGTTGTTTCTAGCTGAATCTTTATTGCCCTGCTTAAAGAAACTGCCTCCTGGTTAACCCATAGAACAGCTAAAGGTTCTTGGCAGGACGCCCAGACTTACTGTCGCCTGAGCTCCACCCAGTCACATGATCACCCAGCCACGCCTACCCAGCTGCTCATTAGGGCAGAGAACCGGTTGTTCAATTATTTGAATCCCACTACTGACTGATTCACTTAACAACTGTTGCAAGAAAGTCATAAAATGGGACAAAACTCACTTAACAACTGTCTTGCTTAGCAATCAAAACCTGGGGCTCAATCGTGGTTGTAAGGTGAGAACTGCTTGTACTTCTCCATGAATAAAACTTGTCCATTGGGATTTGGACCGTAACTAACTGCCCTGGGAAGTGGCGTGGGAAAGGGCAGGACGGGGGAGGCCGTGGCTGGGGTTGTGCTGTCCAGCAACAGATGACTCAGCTCTTTCTCCAGACCCCACGCTTGCCCAGACATCCTCCTTCTGCAAACACCTCTTTCGCTTCCAATCCACGGCCGAGCCCTTCGGCTCTGAAGGTCCCGCTTTGTCCTCTCATTTGCACATATAACCTGCCTTTCCCGTGTTCCCCCCTCCCCCTGCCCACAAATTCCAGATGGTTGGCCTGCACCCTGGGAAGTCTGCATTGATTGAAAGGAAGTCAAACATTCTGCAGCTGAAAGTTGTGTGCTACTAAAAGACTGGCAGGAAATCAATCTTGAGACATATAACCGTTTCTTCTAAATTGTCCTTTTTATTATTGTTTTAAGGTGAATTATTAAAGGTCATGACAAGTCAAGTGTGCAGTGCAATATAGCTGAAAATTGCTACCTTTGTCAACAGCTCAGAAAATAATATGCTTGTTCCCGTCTGCCATGCTGAGTTGGCGGTCATCTTATTTGCTAAATGAGCTATGGAGGAAACTATGAACACTGCCTCTCTCTGCCCCTGTGCCTTGTCCTTGCCCACTCACCTTGCCTTGGTCACGTTGGCTCAGGAACCCTTGCCCTCCCAAAGGGTAGGCTGGACAGCTTCTCCAAACAAACCCAGCAAGGACCCCCACAGAGCACGTGGGGAAGGGTCAGGGCCTCCTTGTCCATCCAATCTTCCATGAAGGATTGAAGCCAGTCGAGTCCTCTGGCTGCCAAGTCACCATCTGGACTCCCTTTTGCTTCCCTCATAACCAGATAACAGTTTTGACGACCGTGGAATCAAATATGCACCTAACAATAAGCACCGTTGAAGATTGTTGAGATGCGAACTGATATCTGGACAGTTTTCCAAGTCAGATGAGGGGAGTGAACAAAAGCAGCCTCGGTGTGCAATTATACATAAATCCTCTAATGGCAGTAAATCTCTTCGTTCTGCATCAGCATAACTATGAATGGTCACTGTTCAAATGGCTGTTAACTGAGGACTACCAGCACCGCTTTTAGCCCCCTTCCAGTCCTGCACAGCTGCTTCACGGTCAAGGGGGCTGGGGGAGTGTTTCTGGATGGGATGAGCAAGGCACACCAGGCAAGGACACCAAGAGTGTATGCTGCTCCCAGGAGGGGTCACCAAAGGTAGGAAGATCATAGAACATAGAATTACAGAGTTGGAAGGGATCTTGGAAGTCTTCTAGTCCAACACCCCTGCTCAACCAGGAGAACCTATACCAGGGGTCTTCAAACTCGACAGCTTTAAGACTTGTGGACTTCAACTGCCAGAATTCCTCCTCCAGTCATGTTAGCTCAGGAATTCTGGGAGTTGAAGTCCGCAAGTCTTAAACTTGCCAAGTTTGAAGACCCTTGACCTATAGCATTCCAAACAAATGGCCATCCATTTTTGTCTCAAAAACCTCCACTGATAGATCACCCACAACTATTGGAGGCAAGCTGTTCCAGTAATTTAGGTGCCAGGAAATTTCTCCTGGTTCTAGGTTGATTCTCTGTTTCATAAGTTTCCATCCGGTAATTTTTGTCATGTGCTTTGGAGAATAGATTGACCCCCTCTTCTCCATGACATCCTTCAAGAAGTGGAAGATTGCTATCATCCCTAGCCCTTCCCTCTTAATAGAATTTTTTATTGGTCAAGTGTGCTTGGACTGACAAGGAATTTGTCTCTGGTGCATAAACTCACAGTGTTCATACAAGGAACAAGTGATCAATCATGAATATAATCATCATAAAATATATTCATTATAAATCATAAGGCAACACTTAGGGTTAGTCCTAGGATACTAAATAAGCAATCAACATAAATCATACTGGGATCTAAATAAAACAATTAATATAAATCATAAGATATAACCAACAAAGTTATAGTCATATAAGAAGATAAGGAAGTAGGTAATAGGAATAGAGAAACTAGACATACCCAGTTTCCATAAATGTTTATTCGTATGCTTAAGTCACCAGCCCCCTAAACATCTTTGATGCTCTTCTCTGCACTCTTTTTCAAGAGTCTCAATATCTTTTTTGTATCATGGTGACCAGAACTGGACACAGTTTTCAAAGTGTGATCACATAAAACTGTATTAGCCCTTCACATGTTCCTGATACTAAACCTGTGTTGATGCAACCTTGGACTCCATTGGCTTTTTTGGCAATGCCGCACACTGCTAGCTCATATTTAAACAGTTGTCCTCCAGGACTCCAAGATCCCTGTTGCACTTACTGTTGTTGAGCCTGTACCATCTATTCTATACCTGTGCATTTAGTTTTTCTTATCTAATACCTTGTTTTTCTCATCACTGAATTTCATTTTGTTGGATAAAGCCTAGTGTTCAAGTCGGTCAAGGTCCTTCTGGATCTTGAGCCTATCTTCCAAAGTTTTAGCATTTCCCCCCAGCTTGGTGCTGTCTGCAAATTTGATGAGTTCTCCTCCTATCCCCTCATCTAAATCACTTATAAAGATGTTGAAGAATCCTGGATCCTAACTTTGGTGTACCCCACTGAATGCTTCCTTCCGTGTAGATACAGTTCCGTTAAGGACTACATGCAGAATGTGCTTTGTCAGCCAGTTATGAATTCAGCTGGTGGTGATGCTATCTATCTCACATTTTTCTTTGTGGTATCAAAAAAATGAATAGACAAGATAAAGTGGTTGATGATATAGCCTCCCAAAGTTGCCCTGGATAACAAGATGGATGACATATAAACTTAATAATTTAGTAAATAAAATAGTGCCTTGGGTGAGATGGCACTCAACATCCTATTGAGGAAGAGCTGAAGGTCTTTTGGAATAATGATGGTTTTGGACTTTTGAACAAGCAGGGCAGAAAGAATACAGACACCTTTACACTTTGGTAAGAAGATTCCTGAGAATATTGTGGAAAGCCAAGAAGACAAGCTGATAGAGCATTGAATAAATCAATCCAGAGTTCTTCTTTGGGGCACAAACGACCAGGCTGAAATTATCCTATTTCGGACATATTATGTGAAGACCCAGGTCTATGGACAAATCTATTATACTGGGATAGGTAGAAAGGAAGAGAAGAAGAGGATGACCAGTAGCCAACTTGTTTGCAAAAGCAGTAGGTATACCATTGCAGGGTCAGGCTGGGGACAGATCATCCTGGAGGTCTGTCTATGCTAAGGGTCAATATTGACTTGGTGGCACGTATTCAAAAAAATATCTCCTTTCCTCTCCTTTTCTTTCCTGGATTCTGCTTGGCTAGGTTAGTAATAGTGCAACTTGGCATGGAGGCCCCAAAGCATTTTGCAATCAGTCGGAGGGAATTCTTCTAATGCAATTAGAAACACACACACACACACACACACACACACACACACACACACACACACACCTTCTCACTTGCCTTTGCATTCCTCAGCCAGAGTTCCAGCAATTCTCAGGACGCCTGGTGCTCCGTGCTCTTTTCCAGAGCAGAATGGGACTTTTCTCCAAGGAGCCCCCCTCCCCTGTGTTTTACAAGCATGGAGAATCCACTGGCAAGGCGAGCACAGCTTCAGGATGATTAAAAGGTGGGTTATGAACAACAGGGATTGAAACTCTGTTAAATAATGATGTACCACATTAGGTTAATCTAATTTGTTCCCCTGCTACTAGGGCATGTACATGGTAATGAGCAATATCACACATGGTGCTGAACGGCTGTCACTGATAGAAACCTGCTCGCTCAGCCTTGCAAATTCGAATGAGAGGCTGGGCAGACCCCTGGCTGGGGTTGCACAATGTGCAGGCAAGGCTCAAATGTGGTGGAGAAACTTGTGGTTCAGCATGTTGTGTGGGAGCCAGGCATTGTCTTAAGCCACAGTGTGAGACAAAAATGAGAGAATGTCTCACAGCCTGGGTTCAAGGCTAAAAGCTAAAATGGATGTTTTCATTTGACAAATTATGCAAAGGAGACAATCCCCTTAAGTCATACTATGGTGGTCTATTTGGACATGTTACGTGAACCCAGCAATTTGTTTATTGCTTTGTTAACCTGAGTTCATGAGGAGTCTATCATGTGAATCAAGGGATTATTTACTGATGATGGTGCTGGGTTTGGGCATAGCATTCTGAAGGACCGGACATCGACCCAAAGATGTTGGGTGGCCTCCTACCTGTTCCACCATTCCTTCTACCACAATTTCCTGCAGAAAGAGAATCTGGCACCGGCTGTCTTGAGAACTGTTCAAAAGACAAACGGTGCCTGCCAATCTCCATTTATAAAAATGTAAAGAAAGCAGGATGGGCCTCCAGACAGATCGGACTGAATCTTAAACTGAAATGACAATGTCAGAGAAAGAGCTGAACCCTCAGTCTTTCCACCCCAACAGGCCAGATGGATCCGGAATGCTGTACTCAATGAAGATTTGGGCACTACCCCATTATGCATAATCTTTGCCAAAACCAGTACAGGTAGTCTTCGCTTAATGACCATTTGTTCAGCCATTGTGTAAAATTATGTCTGTGCAGGGCCCTGGGGACACTTGATGGCAATCTGGGCACCAGGCAACCCATTGGCACATGATGGGTTGCCAAATGCCCCGCAATCAAGCAATCCGCGTCTGCAATCTTTCCTGCTGGTTTCCCCTGAAAGTCAACAACGGAGGAGGATGCAAGACACGGCCCCCTGGCTAGTTCCTGGTGCTTAGCTGAAAAAGGTCCATCTTGAAATCCATGTTTGGACAGACCTTTCTCGGTCTCCTTGAGTTCTCTCCAGCCAGCAGCATTTTTGCTGTCAAGGAGGACCAGCTAAAAATGGACTTTTTTCACCCAGCTTCTTTGAGAGTGTGGGAAGAACTATCCATCTGGTTCAGTTCCAAGCCGGGAGAAAGACACTGGAAACATGGAGGCTGATTGGAAAGATGGTTTAATCATGAAGCAGGCCCATCAAGCACTTGGTTCTGGTGCAGCTGACCACATGGAGTTGAGAGTGGAGGGAGGGTTTATACCTTCTCTTGGGCTTTGCACTTGAGCTTCCTGTTCCTATGCAAGAACATGTCTTCTATTGGCTGTTGTCAGACTCCCATGGGGCCGTATCGTGGCTATGTAGGGGTCATAGCTGGCTCTATAGGCAAAGTACAAATCCTAGGTGTTTGTCTGAACTAAATTTGGTTGAAGTTGCATCATGCAATGAAGGGGCTTGTGTTCTGAAAGGGTGTTGGGCAATTCCTGTTGTCGGATCTTGAGTGGGGGCTAATCCTACCATTCTGCCTTTGTTTCAAAATATTCTCTCTTGAATGGATCTACGTTTCAAAAAGCTGGCCTCAGCATCTTCTGGGGGCACGGAGACTGAGTCTGCTTTCTGTCTTTTAAGAGGATGTTTCTCCATTTCTCCTTTAGGGAAATATAATATTCTACCTTTTTTAATATTTCCCAAAATATTTCATTCTTCTAGGAGAGGGGAGGGTGCTAACTATCTACAAGAGTAAAAGTGCTGCCTAATAGAGAAACTGCCAAGCCTCTCCAGCAACCAGCATTTTTGACCTCAAGCTAGGCGGGTGAAAAATATTCCCCCTCCCCAAAAAAAGTGTGGCTTTTCCTCCCAGTTTGAAAGTGAAAGCACTTCTGGAAGGACTGGTTCCTTTCTGTGTGGGGTGGAGTCTCTTCCAGTGGCACGAGAGGAACTACAGAACGAGGCTGGAGAAAAGAATCATAAACACCCAAGCTTTTTCTTCTCCAGCACAACATGGAAGTTCCCTTCTGTGCAGTCTTCCAATGCTGTGTTTCCCTGACGATAAGACCCTGCCTTATATTTCTTTGAACCCCAAAATATGGCTTGGTCTTATTGTCGGGAAGGTCTTATTACTTTGGGGTGCAATTTGGGGGTGGTGGGTGGAGAGGGGTGGGGCGGCAGACCCAGTGACGCGTGTCTCGCGCCCACTCCTTACCAGCCACCTTTTACTCCTGCAGCTGAGTGGTGCTCCGCTCGCTTGAGGAGGGAATCCCAGCTCGTGCGCGCCATCCCAGACCCGAAACCGCCATCCAGGGGGCTGTGTTGTCTTCTGGGAAGCCGTAGCGGCAGCTCGTGCTCCTCCAGGCACAGCTTGCTGAGGAGGGGGGAGCAGCCTTAATGCCTCGGCTGCCCCCCTACAGACCCAGCGCTGCCACGGCTTCCCAGAACACAACCTACACTGTTGTTTTGGGTCCGGGATGGCGTGCATGTGCTGTAATATTTGGGGGGACTTAGTTTCTGGGGTGTGTGCTTAGCTTAACACATGTGCTCCAAAGCCCGATTGGGCTTATTACAAGGACATGTCCTAAATTGAGGGAAACACGGTAGGTGAGGGGCTGCCACGAATAAGTGGGGGTCCATCTCAATTAGAAGAGAGTTGGAAGGGACCTTGGAGGTTTTCTAGTCCAATTCTCTGCTCAAGCAAGAGACCCTGCAGCACCTCAGACAAATAGCTGTCCAGTTTCTTTTTGAAAACCTCCAGTGATGGAGCACCCACAACTTCTGAAGGCAACTTCTGTTCCACTGGTTCATCGTTTTCACTGTTAGGAAATCTCTCCTTAGTTCCAGGTTGCTTCTCTCCTTAATTAGTTTCTATCCATTATTTCTTGTCTTGCCATCTGGTGCTTTGGCAAATAGGTTGACCCGCTCCTCTTTGTGGCAGCCTCTCAAATGCTGGAAGACTGCTATCCTGTCCCCCCAGTCCTTCTTTTCTCTAGATTGGCCAAACCCAAATCCTGCAACTGTTGTTCTTCTTCATGTGTTTTTGTCTCCAGGCCTTCCTGGAGAGAGAAGAAGTCCAGTCAGCTTTCCCCGAAGCACAGTTTTTCCTCACAGGTGTCAATCCTTTATTGCTTACCTTTGGGGACTAAATGCTCCACACTGGATGGCCAAGATCTCTTTCAATCCCCATCTGTCCCTTGCTCTACTCCTTTCCAAGATGAGTTGTAAACTACTGGTTAGAAGGGCTCTTCCCTGTCCTCTGTACCCTCAAATTCTTCTGATTCTCAACAGATGGATCGTACGGTCAAGAGAGGAAGGAAACTGTTTAACTGTCTTGTGGGGGACTTTCTTGTGAGTAGTTAGCCCTATGGCTACACTCCTGATCCTGCTCAGATCCTCACCTGCAAGGGGAGGGTAGATGTTCCAGAATCTAATTTTGACCAATCAGGATTCATAATTGGGTTTCAAAACAAAATTGTGAAGCGTAGCTCAGAATGAAAATAATGGCACAGGCAGGTCATTCCAAAGTTTGTGTTTTAATCTGCTTGAAAGCACCCCTGAGGAAGGCTATTACTAAATAATATAGTTGTCTGCTAAATGCTCCTTGGAACCTCTTTTTAATTTTGTTTTTGAGTTCATTACAGGAATCCTCAACAGCCTTAACCGTTTCTAATTACCACAGCAAACACACGAGCAGATTACAAGCCAGGGTTCCCAAAACGGGCTCTTCAAACTCCCGAACGCTGAGAGAATTTCATTTCAGGGCCGTACTCGGGAACCAGCTTTCTAATGTGACTCTGGGCTGCTACAACAGGCAGATGGATGACAATTCAATAATGGGTGATCCAGGTGCAGCCAAGAAATGAATCAGAATAAACCAGGGGTGGGCTTCAAAAAATTTAGCAAGGGGTTCTCTGCCCTGTTGCTGGGTGGGTGTGGCCTAGTCGGCCTCCTGAACCATGGTGGGGGGAGTTTTTGCCCTCCCTGGGCTCTGGAGGCTTTCTTCGAGCCTTCAGGAGAGCAAAAATGGCCTCCCTGGGCTCCGGAGGCTCTCTGGAAGCCAGAAACAGGCCTGTTTTCGACCTTCCCGAACCTCTGGGAGGCCCGTTTTCCACCCTCCGTGAGCTTCTGCGTGCCCCCTGCACTTACCTGCATCCAAAACGGACTGCCTGGGGACTCCTGGGAGAGGTGGGATGAGATGGAAGGGCCAGCCAGGAGTGGGATTTGGGGGTTCACCAAACTGTGCAGAATCTTAGCTAGAAGATCGTCAGAACCCCTGCGGCGAACCCCCAGCAGCCCCTACCCTGGAGTGAACTAAAGTCAAGCCGTAGTCTGGAGGATAGAGACAAATCAGAGCTGTCCTAGATTAGGTGATTGGTTTAACTGAAAAGACACTATAAAGAGAAGTTAAATTGTTTCCACAAGGCCTTCCAAAAAATAAAGGAGTGAATGACGCTGTGAATGATGAGTGAATGGAGAAGTGAAGGAGAGAACTATAGCCAGGAGAAGCAGAAGGAAGCTGAGATGGAAAGAGAGATCAGAAGCCGGTTCCTCTCAGAGGCTGCTCTGACCCTACCAGCATCCACTTTGATCTGATCCAGAATCAGAGGCAGCTCAATTCACGGCAGAGCTTGACTCCAAACAAGAGTTTGATCTCTTATTGAGCACACAAAGAAAATACTAATAACAGCAGCTTATTTATTTTTCAACAAAAGGAAATTAAATCTGCAGGTACTGTAGGCCAGGGATTTCCAACCTTGGCCAATTTAAGGCTTGTGGACTTCAACTCCCATGCTGCCTGGGGAATTCTGGAGTGGATGGAGGTCCACAAGTCTTAAAGTGGCCCAGTTGGAGACCCCCGATGTAGGCATTTCTAAGGCTGCCAAAATGATTGATGGTCTTGGAACTAGGATTATTATTCCATTATTGTTGTTATTGGGGGGGTTCCATTATTGTTATTGTATTAAGAAGACTTTTCAGATATAATGAGCCCTCCAGTCAAATTTCAGACTGCAGATCGGTGCTTCTTATGCAAAGATATTCCTAACAAATAAAAAATGGTAAGAAGGTTTTATTAATCCTTGCTTTTCCTTAGCAGGGCAGGCGGTGTTGATGTGCTTTTTGGCGAGAAACCTCTCAGACTACAAAACAGTCTGTGAAAGGTGGGTTGTTCCGGTTGAGAACAATGAAGGACTTTTCTGCACTGCAGCCTTGAGCTGCATGACTCCCACCCATCAACCAGCTGGAATGAAGGCAGCTTAATAAGACAGGCAGGGCAAAGGGCCTACCAAACTCTCTAATGGGCAGGTTCCTCCGGACTTGGTACCTCTCTAATTGAGCATTTGCCAGGGGAATCGTGAAAAAATAAAAGAAAAACAACCATTTTACCTGGGCTGTTGTCTCCAGGTCTCAAGAAACCGTTCTTATTACCAGAGAAGAGAAGTAAGGAGCTATGAGCAGCAACTCCTTGGCTGAGAGGCAGTTGTCACAAGAGGAGGTGGGGCAGTGCAGGGGCCTTGGGCACCTTAGAGGCTACAGCTACCATTTCCCACCTTCTCCACCAATCTCATTGCAATAAATCCTGTGCTCATTCCCTTTCTGTGGAAATAGCCTTCTGCAGCGAATTTCTTGAGCACCAGGAAGACTGTGATGCTGTCATGTTTGGCTTCCCCCCCCCCTCCAATTGTCCAAGCAGGTCTGGCCCTTTTGCTAGAGAAAATGGCACCATCCCTCTGTCACCGTCACTGTCATTACTGTCTCCTCTCTTTCAGCCTGAATTCCTCCTCTGCTGATTGCGAAAGTCTAAGTGAGACTTCCATGGAGCCTTTCTGGTGGAAAACTCAATTTGAATTGTCACGAAATACGGAAGGCGGGGTGGTAGGCGAAAGGCATCCACTAGCCTGTCACTCTCCCTTGACAAGGCAAGATTTTTTTTTCTTATTTATTTTAAATACTGGGGAGAGTTTATTTCATTGGTGCCCATAAGCTGTCATTTGC
Organism: Psammodynastes pulverulentus; assembly: GCA_025802295.1. Lineage (NCBI taxonomy): Eukaryota > Metazoa > Chordata > Lepidosauria > Squamata > Psammodynastidae > Psammodynastes > Psammodynastes pulverulentus. Next base: position 22,233,481 of record JAOYMU010000020.1, read on the forward strand.
CACCAACCTGGTGATGCTTGATTGCACAATTGTCAAGTTGTGATGAAGAGCTTTCTTCTGCACTTACAACATATGATTGAAAATGAGAAGTGAAGGCCTGGACAACTGGGGAGAACTTGTCCACAATTGCCCAGCCCCTGAGCTAGAGTAACCCTCTATTATCCTTGGGATTCAGGCTGTCACTTGGGTTGACATCAACCTAGCTTCCATCGTTTTTGCCGCTGTCAAAAAAGCCAATGCAGTCCTGGGCTCCATTAACAGCTCAGAAGTGTTGGTACCTCTTTTATAATGCTTTGGTAAGACCACCCTTGGAATATGCAGTTTCTGTCACCACAATATAAAACAGATGCTGACTCACAATATGCAATTGTACATGGTGTCCCAAGGGAGGTCCACGTTAAATTTGTAAGAAGAGAAACTAGGGATGAGAT
>JAOYMU010000020.1:22345028-22357754 GCA_025802295.1 Psammodynastes pulverulentus
AAGGTTCTTGGCAGTACGCCCAGACTTACTGTCGCCTGAGCTCCACCCAGTCACATAATCACCCAGCCACGCCTACCCAGCTGGTCATTAGGCCAGAGAACCGGTTATTAAATTATTTGTATCCCGCCATTGCACCCACAATTCATCCCCTGGCAAGCCAGCCATCATCGTATATGGGGATTGTACAGGTGCAACCTCTGAGGGGGTTTCAGAGATTCAGGAGACACACCTGTTTAATAACAGGTGTTGGCCACTGCTGGTCAAAGGGCTTGAAAAGAAATCCCCTCATCCAATTCTGTTAAGTTAGCCTTTCACAAATCGGATGGCGCAAAAAACCATCTGCTGAAATTACAGCGGCTTATAACAAATGCATAACTGTGGAATTCATTATTTCAAGGCTTGTTTGCAATGCAAAATTACATTATTAATGACCTATAAAAAAAAAAAAACACCGGGCTCGGAGAGAAAGGAAAAAAAAAAGCTTTGAAAAATACGCAGGACAGCTCACTAAATGATTGCATAGGATCCTGGACACTGAGTCATGAGTTCGGAGCGGGAATATATTACCATCCGGTTGTATGAATGTAATTATGCTGTCACTTAAATCTGACTGATCACCTTTACGGTGCAGGGGAGCCCATGTGATCTATCTGGTAATATAATCAGTCTTAAAATGTTCCTAAAATACACAAAGGGAAAAAAAGAGGCAACAGAACAAATTATCTGACACAGAAGGCAGGAAAAACACATTTAAAAATGAAAATAGCTTTCCTAACAGATTGTTATTTGGAAGCAGATAAATGAGCAAAGCTGGGACGTGGTCTGTATGCTGCCAGGGTTCTAATTATGTTTCATTCCCCGCCCCATTCAGCCCGGGACTCGCTGGAAGTTCTTTCCGCTTATGAAAAATGTTCTCTCTGAATATTACAAAAAAAAAGCAACGGCTGAATATAAGTCAGAGGTTTCCAGCACATTGTTGTGGTCTGCCAGCAGCCTGCAGAGCTGGTAGCAAAATCGGACAGCGAAGAGGTTGGGGCGGCTGAGGAAGGTTCAAGCGAGAGCTCTGCGTCTGATGCACAGATGGAGCCAGGGCCATCTGGGAGTTATGGGTGGACTTCAGACTCGGACATAAGTGAGGCAGAGGAACAACTCCCCCCTGTTGTCAGTGCGCACATGCACAGAGCTGTCAGAAGGCAAGAGCAGTTGGGGTTGAAAGGGCGACTTGGGAGTAAGGCTTGGAGATGATTGGCCCCTTCCATAAGACTTAAAAGGAGGAGAACATGCTCAGACGCTCTTTGCAGGGAGCAACTTTGTTCATTCTCAGTTGGATTCATCTTTGCAGCTCCCTGTCGCTCTATTTGGCTTTTCACAGCTACTGAAAATTAGGTCGTTGGCAGGTGCTTATCAGCCTTCTCCTGAAAGACTGCAACAGGTTTTGGTCAAACTTTTTAACTATCTGTTTTGAACTCATTAGGGCTGTGAATGAACAGAATTCACAGCTATTAAAATAAAAGAGACTTTTTTGGGACTCATTTTGTGGTTATTACTAGTTTGGGAAACCTTGGTCAGAACACATGTCTTCCTCTACTAATTTTAAAGTTTTCTTTTTATGACCCAACCACCTGGGGAAGTTTTGGCAGAAACCGGCTTCGCCCTCATGGCTCCATATCCTTTCTAACATGGCACCTCCTGACCTCAGGTGACAACAGCAGACAGTTCAAGGATGGAATAAGATAAACACACCATCGTCAGGTCTGGGGACTCCTTGGTGCTCTCTGAGCTTGTTTTCTTGCAGGCATTTCATTACCAAACAGTATCCTGATGACGTTACCTAGTTTGGTAATGAAACATCTGCGAGAAAACAAACCAGCTCAGAGGGCACCAAGGAACTCAAAGTTTAAGCCTGAGCTACAAATATTCTTTACTTATCAGTAGAATCAGTTTTGATCCAAAGCAGTTCTTTGGTTTTGGCTCAAAAAGAAGTCAGCAAGCAGGATTCTCAAAACCAGAGTTACATACCTTGCATTTATTAAATGATCTTTAGAGGCCAACCACCCTGAGTAACTTAAAGAAATCCCATCAAGATATTAACAAGAGCTTAGTAGTTAGAGCACAATTGAAGCAAGCTATTTGATTTTAATGGGATCTCTAAGAATCTCATCTCAATTCAAGTAGCCCTTTACTTACTACTTAAAGGCACACCTGTTAAAATAATATCTCATAAATTTGCCAGGGTATTCTTATAAATGTCTTAATACCGCAGCACATATTGCCATTATTATGCTCGGTTATTTAAATCAGCGCTTAATAAAGTGAAGCTGGATATGAATCATGGAATCTGAGATTCTAATTTTAAATTTATACTCTGAATGAACCCTTAAGGCCCCACGAAACTGATCTGCGTGATGGGAAAAGGCGGGGAGAGATGTCTGAAGATTCTTCTTTTGCTTTTCCTTGATTTAATACAAGTGATTTGCCAATACAGGTGAGCTGTGCATTTTTACCCTTATAGAGTCTGCACACATTTTGAAAAATAAAGTATCTTCTGCGTGCTGAATTAAAGGTCAAAGAGCAACAGGAAAGCTCTCTCTTAATTTTCTTCTGTTTCAAAAGTTATTGCAAGCCCACCAGCTTTTTAAATCACTGTGATATTATTTCAGTCGTGAATTAAACAAGTTTCAAATTAAATGTGATGGCTTGGGGCCCCAATGAGAATATTCCGTGCTGGTAATGGGTTAGAGGACTAAGAAGAAATTCCTACCCTCACCCCATTTTATTCTGACATTTACTTATTTATTTGATTTATGGAATACAAACATAATAGGTTTATAGGTAATAATGATAGGTTTACTTTTTAACTTATTTAATCCCTTTTCATTTGAATATTTAATGCTCTTCTGATGCTTTCTACTTCTGCTTTTACAATTGGTAAGCTGCCTAGAGTCATTTGACAGTGAGATGGGTAGCATATACATTTAATAAATAATAATAATATATTATGGAACACATAGCAGAGGAAAAGCCCAAGGTATATAGCTGCATTAATATCTTATTTAGTTAGTTCACTTTATTGTCATTGTACCTCGTACACCAAATTGCAGTTACAATTTGTATAACTGCAACACTGGTAGCTATTGAGCGACTGACTTAAAGCTTAATGGCCACTCCAAATTGGCCAGTATCTAGATTGAATCAATTAGCTTTGCAGTAAAGTATGAGTTAATTCTGCTCCTGGCACAACTGCACAATTCAGAACTTTATGAATAGGCTATATGGCTCCATCGTTGCTATTTTCTGAAAGTGCCCAGGACATCTTAGTGCAGAGAAGAGCAACCAAGAGGATGAGGGGACTGGAGGCTAAAACATATGAAGAACGGTTGCAGGAACTGGGTATGTCTAGTTTAATGAAAAGAAAGACCAGGGGTGGCATGATAGCAGTCTTCCAATAATTGAGGGGCTGCCCAAAGAAGAGGGAGTCAAGCTATTCTCCAAAGCCCCTGAAGGCAGGACAAGAAGCAACGGATGAAAACTAATCAAGGAGAGAAGCGACTTAAAACTAAGGAGAAATTTTCTGACAGTGAGAACAATTAATCATTGGAACAATTTGCCTCCAGAAGTTGTGAATGCTCCAACACTGGAAGTTTTTAAGAAGAGACGGGACAACATTTATTAGGGATCACTAAAGGGGAATACACAAAAGATATTGAATGTTTAATGGTACATATACTAACAGCAGCTAGGATATTATATGCTCAAAATTGGAAACTAGATAGGAATCCCATGGATGATATGATTATGAAAAAAGTAATGGATTGCACAGAAATGAACAAATTCACAATGGAATTGCAGGAGAAGGAAGAAAAAGTATATTATACAGTCTGGAAAAAATGGTATGTCTGGTTAGATAACAGAAAGAAAATACAACATAAAAGTATTGTATCTGATGCCACGATTAACTGCAAAAATGTGCACTGAATGTATTTTTTTTGAAATGGTGAAAACTTAATAATTTTTTTTAAAGGAAATAGTTTGACCTCTTTGCAGGAGCCCCTCAAATATTGGAAGACTGCTGTCATGTCACCCCTTCTTTTTACTAGACTAGACATACCCAATTCTTGCAACTGTTCTCCATATGTTTTAGCCTCCAGTCTCCTAATTCTTTCTGCATCTAATCACATTTGGCTAAATAAGGTGTTCAATTCAATTCGCTTCTACTATGTTCTCTGATACTGTTCTCAGGTCAGCCTGTGCTCAAGGTCCAGGCCTCCCCCCGCGATGAGAAGAGCTTCCAGCTGTGGTGGGATCCTCCGAGGACCCCAGCGAGCGGCTACATCGTTGAGTGGCATCGAGTGACCTCTGCAGCAGAAGACGGCAACGTTGGGTGGCAAAAGCTACAGAATGGAAGCATCAGAGAAGTCCTGATCCAAGGTGATCCACTCCCAGGGAAGAAGAGCGGGCACCCTTGGGGAGCGAAGGCAGAGCTTCTCTCTGACATTTATCTGGCCAAAATTTCCCAACTTGGCTACACAACTTTGGTCAGATCTGAACCAAGTGGATTCATCACGTTAACTTCATCTTACCTTCAAATGTTGCTTTTACCTACAATTAGTAGTAGAGCAAACAGCTTAATAGGTGGTGGGAATGTACCTCATTCGACCCCAGCCCTTCGGTCAGTACTAACATCTGCCGTTTCTCTGTTTCAGAAAACATTGAACCCTTCCAGCGCTACAAGATCTCCGTCTACCCCCTCTACAGAGACAGAGTTGGGGTGCCCCAATCCATAGAAGCTTACACAAGGCAGAAAGGTGCATCTTCCACAGGGGGGGCTGCTTCAACTCAGCATCCATCCAAAGCAGAATTGTTTTCAATCAAAAATGTCCTTGGTTTGAATTTTACATTAGGGGAGGGGAAGCTGTGTAATTTCCAATCTTCTCTGGAGGTATTGTCGTTCTAGGAATGGATTGTAGAAGAAAAATAGCAATGCAAATTAAGTCTGATAATCAACTTAAATTCCAACATTGTAATAATGTAAGCATTCCATCTTCCCTTCCGAATGCTGTTATCAGAGGATGGCATGATGAGCAACTAGTAGTCAGTAGTCAGTAGAATCAGGCAGAACATTTGCTCATCCAGTTTTAAACTTTTTGAGGGGTGACCAGAAGTGCTTCAGAAGCAACAAAGATGATTGGGGGCCTTGAGGCTAAAGTATATGAAGAACCATTACAGGAATTGGCTATGTCTAGTCTAGGGGAAAAAAGGACCAGAGGTGACATGACAGCAGTCTTCCAATATTTGAGGGGCTGCCCCGAAGAAGAGGGAGTCAAACTGCTCTCCAAAGTACCTGAAGGCAGGACCAGAAGCAACTGCAGGAAACTAAGCAAGCAGAGAAGCAACTAGAACTAAGGAGAAATTTCCTGGCAGTGAGAACAATTAACCAATGAAATGGTTTGCCTTCAGAAATTGTGGGTGCTCCATCACTGGAGGTTTTGAAGAAGAGATTGGGCAACGATTTGTCTGAAATGGTATAGAATCTCCCTCTTGAGCAGGGGGTTGGACTAGAAGACCTCCAAGGTCCCTTCCAACTCTTCTATTCTGTTATCCTGCTCCAGAGACTGCTCATGGCAAGATGAACCTAGTCTCTTCTGTTTACCCAATGGGTCCACCCACCCTCAGCATATTCTTCATTTTGACCAGAGTTGATCCTACTCTGACTCCTTCCTGTCTCCACAGCTCCAACCAACAGCCCAAAAGTTCATCCCCAAAACATTGGGGTGTCTACAGCCGAGGTTTGGTGGAATCCTCCCCCTGTTGAAGACCAGAATGGGTTCATCACTGGTTATACTCTCTTCTGGATCGATTCCAATGAAGAAGCTAGAAGTACGTTTGGCCCCTCCCTGAAATTATAGGGACGATTTCTCCCCCCAAAACAGGCAACCCCTTCATCAGTAGCTGAAACTGGATCTCAGCTAAGAAGAGCAGCCACTGCCTCTAAGAGAAGTTCTGGCCCCTTTGGTCTGATGGGCCTAGAGCAGGAGTCTTCAACATTGACAACTTTAGGACTTGTGGACTTCAACTCCCAGAATTCCCTAGCTGGCATGGAGTCCACAAGTTTTAAAGATGTCAAGTTTGGAGACCCCTGGGATGAATCAGTCTATCTTTCCCTCTTGCTGAGAAGGCTTACAGTGCTGCTTTCTTATTTCTATGTGTTTATATCTCTTTAGAAATAAACTCATAACTCCTCCCTCCCTCCTGCCCTGTCTCCTCTGCAATAAAAATTTACGTTCAAGCCTCCGACACCAAGACAACTAAAAGCTGCGTGAGTTGTGCAATAATCTGCAAACCACACGTTTGTCTTCAGAACAAATAACAAGCAGCATGGAGAAAGAGGGGAGAAGGCAGGTAGTTTAGAAATCCTCGGCACACGGAACAAGTCAAGGTGGCTCAGCTTATTCACCCAAGGAATATGCTCCAAATGAATAGGTAGACAACCCTCGGGGATGAACATCTTTCATGCAATCAGACCCTCCAAGTCGATTTAAACCAATTTACACCTCCTTGGGCATTGATCAATTTAAAGAGGAAGTTGCAAAAGATTTCCCCCTCCATAACTTGCTTACCAAATATATTGTTTGCAACTTATGTATAAACGTGCTGCACTTGATAGCAATATAGTTGTCTCCCTCTTTTAAAGAGCAGGACGAAATTGAATTTTTCTTTTCAAAAAGTGAACTAGGAAGTGCAACCTGGCTCAGTGGTTCAGATGCTGAGCTCATCAGCTGGAAAACGGACAATCTGCGTTCGAGATCCGAGCACCAGGCAATGGGGTGAATTCCCGTTCTTTGTCCCAACTCCTGCCAAGCTAGCAGTTTGAAAGCATGCAAATGCGAGTAAATAAATAGGTACCACTTCAGTGGGAATTTAACAGTGTTCTGGGTGCCTTTGACATATAGCCATGCTGCACAGATGACCACAGAAGGGCTCTCCAGAAAACACTGGCTCCTCGGTGAGGAAATGGAGATGAATAATGTCTCCTAGAGTCGGACGTGCCTGGATGAGGGAAACATTTACCTTTAAGAAAGTGGATCTTCCTTTTCAAAAAGTGAACTTAGAGGGAAAACAGCAGATGGAAGCAATTTAGTCCCAATAAAAATGTCTTCAATCTAATGAGCAGGAAATGGGGTAGAAAAGATTTGCAAGCAGGAGCATTGGAGAAGCAGCTTAGGGAAGAAGGAGGCCGAGGAGTCAGGAGGTCCCAAGGGACCATACCAGGCATCCCACCCTCCCCTTGGCCTGGGCATTTGGCGTGCCTGGAGCAAAGGGTGAAAAAGAGACAAGTTGCACAAGTTGATTTGACAGTAAAACCTGTATTGCATATTTCTGGATAGTGAGATGGGCAGTATATAAAATAAATAAATAGATAACCAAGCACTTTTAGATATTTTTGCGGCTTGGGTCATTAATTTTAGAAGAGAAAGAATAGTGTCTTCTAGGTGTGTTAGAAGATACTAACTAGCATGGCATTGCCAATGGTTAAGGATGATAGGAGTTGATTTTAACACATGTTTCCTGGAGTGCTACAGGCTTGCCCTGTCTTTGCCAAGACTTTGCCGTCCGAAGTGCTGTTTGTGCCACCCCAATCACCACAAGCAGAGAGAGAAACCTTTAGGAGGAGTCTGAAGAATAAAATGATGCCTCCCATCGTCATTGTTCTGCTCCCCGCCTTTTGGCTTCTGAAATGATAACAAAGTGTTGCCAACTTTTTTCTCCAGGTGTTGCTGTGAACGCTTCTGTGGACACCCTGACCATCTCAGGTCTTCGGCCTTCAAGAATGTACAGCCTGCATCTCATGGCCTCCACAATGGGTGGGAGCATCAATGGGACCAGCCTTGTGATCACCACCAAGGACATGGGTAAGGAAAATCCCAGCCCTTTGGGTTGGAAAAGTTAACTAAGGCCATGGAAACGGAACCAGAATTATTAGGCCTATAAATAAGCCATTTGAGAGTGTAGGATTTGCTTAGAGTTGTAAAGGATGCCAAGTAGTCCTTGACGTACAACTACAGTTGGGACCCTATCTTGGTCGTTAAGCAAAGTGATTGTTAGAGACATTACATGACCATTTCTCTCAATGACTGCTACCCCAGCACTCCTGGTTGTGTTGGTTAAATAATCTTGCAGGTGGTTTAGCAGAGTCCTGGGTGAGGAGCATGATGTTGTCTCAGGGAGTGTGGTAGATGCTGTGGGAGGTCCAGCACAAGCCACCCTTGGAGTGCTGAGTGTGATGAAAACCACCCCAGCCTGACCCTGCAGTACAGGTCTCACTGGGCCTGGGGTGAAGGCCTGGGGCCTCCTGCACTCTTGGCCATTGGCCACCACCGGCAGCGTTCCTGCGGTGCTTTGGACGCCTCCGTCTCCAAATCGAGGAAAGCTTGGAAAATCTGGCTGGGATGGCTGAAGGTCCTGGGTCCGGTTCAGCCACAGCCTTGATGCTGCCAAATGCCATTGTGCAGCGCAGCCTAGACCGGGGGGGACGGGACAGGGGGAAGTTGTGGCACCCCTGCAGTTGTGTAAATCAAGGGTCTTACTGCCACAAGATTTGTGGACTTCAACTCCTGGAATTCCTGACCTAACATGACTGGAGGAAGAATTCTGGGAATTGAAGTCCACAAGTCTTAAAGCTGTCAAGTTTGAAGACCCCTGGTGTAAATACTAATAGTCCTTGACTTATAACAATTTGTTTACTGACTGTTCAAAGTTACAACGGCACTGAAAAAAAGTGACTTGTGACCGTTTTTCACACTTGCGAGTTGCGACATCCCCATGGTCACGTGATCAAGATTCAGATGCTTGGCAACTGGCTTATATTGATGATGGTTGCAATATCCCAGGATCATGTGATCACTTTTTGCAAGCTTCTGAAAAGCAAAGTCAATGGACAAGCCAGGTTCACTTAAAAACCATGTTACTGAATTCAACAACTATAGTGATTCACTTAATGCTCGCCAATTGTGGCAAGGAAAGTTCTAAAATTGGGCAAAACTCACTTAAGAACGGTTTCACTTAGCCACATCCATGTTGAGCTCAATTGTGGTCATAAGTCAAGGGATACCTGTAAATTGCACAATCCCACTCTTCTTTTTAGGAACAATTCCCCCTGCATGAACTAGCTCCACATCCATCATATAAATTATCACTTGATGACACGCTAGTTCATTTTCACTTTGGTCAAAGACCAGTAGACATAACAAGGCAGCCAGTTGGCTCTCTGAACTGGGCCCACCGCAGTGTTTCACTTTAGTTCCATGTATGGAAGATGATCGCTCATCCAGCCATATCCAACACCTTGCTCTCTCGCTCTCTCTCGCTCTCTCTCTTCCAGAATACCTGGACGTCACCATTGTGTACTTACTCATTGGGCTGCTCTTGGCCATGATTATTGGCATGGTCATCTGCTTTCAGAAGAGCAAAAGGTATGTGGGGGAGCAAGTCAGAAGCTGCAGAGCATCACTTTGGCACCTGAGTTTAGACTCCCATGGACAAGCACAGGAGATAGCAGAGAGACCCAGCCAGAGACAGTGGGGTGGAGGCCAGAGGCAAAGCAGAAAAAAAATCCTATGGCAACAAAGGTGGAGGGAGGGCAAAGACCATCGCGGCATAAAACCTTTGCACACCTTTGGATGTGAAGATGGAAGGTGGCAGCAGAGAGGAGGGGACAAATTCTTCTTTGAAAGAGAGTGAACTTCACTCCCACAACCTCTCTGGGGTTTTGTCAACCCATGCCAGAACATTTCCCTGTTTTATGGGGTACTTGGGGTTAGCCACATCCAGAAAGGAAAGGCTAACGGCATGGGGAAAGGGAGTACAATGGTGTTTCTTCAATCTGAGATCAACTCCTCTTGACATCCAGTCATGAAACAAGGCAAGGAGGAGTTTAGGAGAGGCTCCAATAATGAGCAACAACTGGTGCCACAATTTGGGGGGAAGCACTAAAGGCCCCTGAATGTTTTCAAGGATTTATCTAAAAGCTAAAAAAAAAATGTAGTAAGAAACAAAAGAATACTTGCCAAATCACAGGTCATATGTAGGACCCACTATGTGTAAAGACCCCAAACTCACTCGGTTATATAGAGGCATAAATCCCACTTTTATTACTTTATAAGTAACTCAAGGCAGCAAATGTATGGAATTGCCCTTCCTGCTCCTGTTTTCCCCACAACAAAAACTATAGGAGCAAGCAGAATACCTTAAAAGAGAGAAAGATCAGCTTTGGTGGGATATGGACCTGGTTTATAGAATTAATTTAACTTATGCTAGGATAAACAATGTTCCAAGAGAAGTTCATGATAAATTTCTTAGGAGATCCACAAGGGATGAGATATTGAGGGCTCAGCGGGATGGAATTTTAAAATACCAGGATAAAGAAGTAATCATTTTGAAACAGATTCCGAAAAAGATTAGGGAAATAAGGAGGAAGTATTCCTTCTTGTCCAAGAAATTATATAAAAAGGGAATATGGTTCAAATGGTTACTACCAGAGGGAATGTTGGTATTTTGGGAGGGAGGCAGAGGAAAACTTAAAACACTAAGTGAGGCAAAGGCTTTTATTAAACAATATTCCTCCCAGTTAGGAGGTGAAGATGGGGGAACAGAGGAGGCGATGGCCCCGCCCAGGGATAGGGAAGAGGAATCAATTGTTAAAAGACTCAGAGCCAAAAAATGAATTTATTTGAAATATAATTGTAATTGTTGATACAAGATGAAATGAAAAAAATGATTCAATATACAGACTATACAATGTAATCTTTTTATATGTTTATCCTTTACTTTTAAACTTGTAAACTTATAAAGTTTGGGGAAGGCCGTCACTAACGGCAGGGAAGCTACCAAAAAGATTTTTTTTTTTACTTGTACCCCATACCCTTTTCCTTTTAAAAATTTGAAAACCAATAAAATATTTAACAAAAAAAAATCAACATTAACTTTACTTTTGTTATACCATAAGTAGGTGTGCCATCCAAACCTTAATTCATGACCCTCTAATTCGAGTAGCCTCTTGTTCTGGAGGCTCACCCATTTTTTTGCCCAGGTCAAACAGCATGCATCAAAATACAATTTCATATCTGGTGGACCCAACCCCCCTCTTTTCCTGGCATCTTGCAATGGCTTATATCTAATTCTTGGTTTTTTCCCTTGCCGTATAAACTTAAGAGATATTCTTCTGCCATTGTTTAAATGGGTTGTCATTTGTGAGTATTGGTAACGTCTGAAATTAAAAAAGCATCTTTGATAAAACATTCATCTTAATTACAGAAATTCTTTCCAGTAGTGATAAATACAATTTATCCCATCTTTGTAAATCCTGTTTAATATCCCTCCAAAAAGGAAGTTATTTTCAAACAGTTTTATATTTGTATTTGTCAGCATAACCCTTAAATATTTCACCTTTTTCTCAACCCTAAAACCCGACTTTTTATTCAATATATCACTATCCTGAGAAAACATTCTTAATCAACATTGTTTTCTGTTTATTTATTTTGAAACCTGCCAAAGCCCCAAACTCATTCAGTTTCCTTATCAAATGTTCTATATTATTTTTTGGATCCTGTAGAACTTCTTAATATTTATGCTTCTTATTTTTATCATCCTGTCTGATATCTCTATTCAAGACTTCCGAAACCAAAATAAACAGCAAAGGGAACAAAGGGCAACCTTGTCTTGTACCCTTTTGAATTTTACATTAATTAATTAAATCACTATTTATGATAATTTTGCATTCTGTGACATGTAGTTTGCTTTAATTCCTTGAATAAAATTTCTTCCAGCACCTTAAACATAAACCCCCAATTCAGGTTGTCAAAGGCCTTCTCTGCATCTAAAAAAATTAAGGCAGGCTGTTTCTCATTATGATATTGTAAATATTCAATATTTAAAATAGTCCTCACATTATCTCTTAGCTGTATTTTTGGCAGAAAGCCTGCTTGGTCTTTCTGCCAGAATAGCAGCAAAGAGTTTGTAGTCTTTATTTAGTAATGAAATTGGTCTATAATTCTTTGTCTTTGTCTCTTGACCCTCCTTTGGGAACAACACAATGCTGGCTTCTTTCCACATCTGGGATATATTTCCCCCCTGTAGTATATCATTCATTGTGTCTTTTAGTGGTTGAAGAAGTTCATCCTCGAAACACTTATAGGATTGGCTTCTAAGACCGTCTAGGGCTTTGCCTAGCCTAATTTTTTAAAATAGCTTCTGATATCTCAAAAGCCGTTAAATTAGAAAAATTGAAATTAGATTTAATTTGTCTCCAAGAGGTACATATTAAAGAACAATATAGTAAACTATTAGAGTATCCCAAAATTGGGAAACTATATTTTTCATTAGTGCAGCAAAAGAAAAAGGGGTTGGCTTTATATATTAAAGAAACAATAAAGGCTAGACAAATCTTTCCAGATGAAGATGGGAGAATATTGATGGTGGAGGTAACAATGAACCAAAAACAGATATTGTTATATGCATCTAATAATAAACAAGATGAGTTTTATGGGAAACTTCATAAGAAAATTATAGAATTGGAATATGAAAATATTTGTGTGGTAGAAGACTTCAATGCAATTGTAGATACAGAATTTGACTATAAAAACAGTAAAACAGAAAAATACTTCCTAAATCAGTGGTCGCTAAACGGTGGTCCACGAACCACTGGTGGTCCGTGAGAAAATTTGGGTGGGC
>JAOYMU010000020.1:22370781-22381259 GCA_025802295.1 Psammodynastes pulverulentus
CCAAGGTGGGTAAAATGAGGACCCAGATTGTGGGGGCAATAGGCTGATTCTTTAAACCGCCTAGAGAGGGCTGTAAAAAGCACTGATAAGCGGTATATAAATCTAAAGTGCTTATTGCTATTGCTGCTATTGCACCATTCAGCTGGGGTTCCCTTTCCCTTAAAAACAATGCAGAAACTCAGCTGAGAACCCAGGTGTGTATCTGAAAGTTTTCCAAGGGCCTGCTGTGTTGAAGTTGTCTGTTCTTGTCTTACCTGCAGCCAAAGTGGATCAAGCGAAATTTGACATCACTCAATTGTACGTGACACCAGAAGTGGCCGCTGAAGAAAGGATGGCCGATGATGCCTCTGGAAAAGTTGAGGTGGGACATTTAAATACAGGTAGTCCTCGACTTACGACCACGACAGCAGAATTTCTGTTGCTAAGCAAGGCCGTTGCTAAAGGAGTTGCACCCAATGTTATGACCTTTTTGGCCACAGTTACTAATCACTGTGGTTGTTAAGTGAACCATGCGGTCTTTAAATGAATCCTGCTTACTTTACAGTAAGTGTAAGTCCCATTTTTTCAATGTGCAACTGTCACTAAAGTGACAGTCACTAAGTGAAAATCTGTAAGTCCAGGACTACTTATAATCCTTTTAGCTTTTAGAAGCAACAACTGTGCTGTTCCATAAACTTAAAAAAATTGGGACCATTTATTTATTACGTAATATGACTAACAAGAATAACAGAATAAAATAACAATTGGAACAGTAGCATATTACAATTAATTATGATAACCTTCGGTATAAAATAAACCAAAAGATTCAGGACAGAGAATATTAATGATAATATTATTATTCAGGATAGAGAGCCTTGGTGGCGCAGAAGATAGAGTGCAGTAATTACAGGGTACTTCTGCTTACAGCCAGCTGCCTCTAATTTGGCAGATCGAATCTCACCAGGCTCAAGGTTGACTCAGCCTTCCGTCCTTCCGAGATGGGTCAAATGAGGACCCAGATTGTTGGGGGGAAATTGGCTGATTCTGTAAACCGCCTAGAGAGGGCTGTAAAAGCACTATAAAGCAGTACATACGTCTAAGTGCTATTGCTATTGTTTTCTGGTCCCTCTGGGTGACATTCTTTAACTGACAGGAACCTGACACTATGTCAAAGGGGACACACCAGAATATTTTGGGTGATACCGCAGCATTTACCAACACCCAACAGCTATCCAAGGGAAATGGGCGATTAAGAAATATATATAAATAAAATACATTCCCAATGTGCCAATAAATGTGTGAAGGTTTGTATGTTTTAAAATATGCTGCCCAGGATAGAAGCTTCATCCTACAAAAATTCCCATTGGAATTCAGTTCATTACTTCTATTTAATCCTCCAGTAACTGATGCTTTTAGCCACTGTATCTTCGAAGCTACTACTACATGAGCCAGGCAAAATCTTAGTTTACGGTATAATTCCTAACTCTTTTTGCAATTTGGAGTGCAGGTACTTGCATGCCTTCCCTTTGGTCTGCAGTCATCTGTTGTTATCGGTGCTCAGTTTAATCCCCGCTCGTTTCAGCACTAGAGGGAGCTGCAGTCCTAGCATTTGCTATGTAGCCCAGGTGAAAAACCTGTGTGCTTTAGGATAGGTTGACTTGTGTTTTTAGAGTTGATAAGGATGCTTCATAATAAGTACCATAGAAGAAGAATTCTTCTCTGTGTGTTTGGTGATCACAATTGCTGTCATATGGCCTGAACTCTGTGTTCAGCATCATCTTGTTGCTCTTTGAGGCATCCTTAGCGATCATGTGTCCCCATTCCCCCCGCCCCCCCCCCATTGGACTCAAGTCTCAAAAGTGACAGATCAATCAACAAATAGGGTAGAAATCCAACTGGTTTGTTTGTCTGCCTTACCGCTGTAGTAAATCTAGCCTTAAATCGGGAGCTTTACAGAAGATAAGCCATGTTCATCATCGTAGCAAAAATATCAGAAGACTCTTGATAGTACATCTATTGAGATTCTCAATCGTCCAGATCACGGATGTCCCAAAGGTGCTTTTTCCAAAATGCAACTAGACTTTCTTGGAGTATTAGAACACAGAACCTAGAATGACAGGGTTGGAAGTCCTTCTAGTCCAACTCCCTGCTCAAGCAGAAGACGCTGCATCATTCTGGACAAATGGCTGTCCAGTCTCTTCTTAAAAACCTCCAGTGATGGAGCCCCCACAATTTCTGGAGGCAAGTCGTTCCACTGGTTAATTGTCCTCACTTATGAAGTTTTTCCTCTGCCAGCAAAAACAGAGCTTGGGAGGGCTGGGTGCGGCCCTTCGGGGCTCCATTTCTGGCTGCAACGGCCTCCTGCAGCCATCTGCCAGTGAAAACAGAGCTCGAACCTCCGCTTTCGCTGACAGAGAGCTGCACAAGGCCATCCTGGTCGGCCAAATCTCCCCGAGGTCAAACACAACCCTGATGTGGCCCACAAGGAAATTGAGTTTGACACCCCTGTCCTAGCCCATCTGTGGGTTTCCTGCTGCTCCCTTCCTTTGGCCTATGCTAGTTTGCTTGCATAACAAGCCCTTTCCCACTCTAAGATTGACAATCTTTTTGCCTTTTCTTTACCTGATGCCATATTGGTGGCCTCTGTGTTAAACGTGGAACAGCGTTAGCCCTTGATCAGAGTGGTGGGATTCAAAGCATTGAACCACCGGTTCTCTGCCCTAATGGCCAGCTGGGTAGGCGTGGCTGGGTGATCCTGTAACTGGGTGGAGCTCAGGCGACAGTAAGTCTGGGCGTCCTGCCAAGAACCTTTGGCAGTTCTATGGGTTAACCGAGAGGCAGTTTCTGTAAGCAGGGCAATAAACGTTAGGCTAGAAACAACCCCAGAAGGTTTCCTTCCTGCCTTCCTTACAGGATTAGCCTGTCAAGTGGGAAAAACCAAAAGGAGATTTCTTCCAACAACCGGTTCTCCAAACTGCTTAGAAAGTCAACAACCGGTTCTCGTGAATAGGGGCGAACCAGTTGAATCCCACCACTGCTTGATCACCATGCCTGCTTCTGCCCCCCACCACCACCCCCTGCCATCCTATCCCCACTGGCCCCTTACCAGAATCATGTCTCAGATAAGCATTTCAAAGCATTTCAAATGGAGCTGGAGTTTCTACATTTATTGCAAGAACAAATTCTGTACACAAAAATTGCACAAAACTACCACACGTTTGGTTCAAGCCGTTCCCTCCGGCAAACCTTGCTGGGCTTGTTTCATTAGAATCACTTCTCGGATCCAGGAGAGCTTCTGCAAACGAAGCTTCTGTCTCACTTACAAGCACTGCAAAGAGGAGACAGTCTTGTCACTGTCAAAGGAAGGAAAAAGACAGAACGTCTGTTGACTTCAAAGGCAGATGAACGGGTGTATTTACAGCACTCTGGAAAGGAGCTCCCAGATGACGTGGGAGCAGCCGTGGCTCAATCTGGGAGAAGAGCTTGTGCTGGGACGCACACCATGTCTGCCTTGTTTTCTCCTGACTAGACTGCACTTCAGGAGAAGAGACTCTGCGCAGCTCAGAGTTAAAGTCCTTGGACTGGGTTAAATTGCATATAAACAGGAAACAAACCTGCTCCCTTCTACACTGTGAAGACTCTACCTTGCCAGGCAATGAAATATCTGCAAGAAAACAAGCCAGCTCAGAGAGCACCAAAGACTTCTTTTAAGTTGGCTTGTTTTCAATATAAATGCACAGATTCTTTCCCTGCAGTAAACTAAAATGAATCAGTTGTTGTATAAATCCCATTATTCTTTCCAGCACTTTATTGTATTTATTAATACAAGCTAATTACCTTCTTGGATGGCCTTCCCTTGGTCTTTGATATAACTTCCTCTTCCACAATCTCTGCAGCTTTCTGGGGAAAAGGGGGGGAAGGGTACAAGAACTCAGGCCACGTCCATTGTGGTCAGCCAGCAGAACAGAACAAGGTGCAGAGGGGAATCCTGCACTGCTGCCAGGCAGGAAGTGGAGTAATTAGTGTGTCTTCTGAGTGGAGGCAGGAAGCATCTGTCCTCAGCTAACTGCAGACACGACAAAGCTCTGGGGAAAAGAGTTTCACAGGGAGAAAAGCAGAAAGTCTTTTCCAAAGTTACTAAGCTCTCCTACCCCATTAATACTTGGTCTCCAGACCGTCTTCCAGGTGCTGCATTTGTATACCGAAGCAGGTCAGTTCAAGTGCTTTTGATAATGTTAATCTTAGATTTGTAGCTGTGGTTTAAGCTATGACAATCCGGCTCCTCTGTGTTAGTTTGTGATTGTATATAAAAGTGGATATAAAAAGTCTACACACTCCTGTTACAATGTCAGGTTTTTGAGATGTGAAAAAAATCAGACCAAGATAACTCATTTTAGATTTTTTTTTCACATATAATAACCGAATTGGAAGGGACTTTGAAAGTCTTCCAGTCCAAACCCCTGATCAAACAGGAGAGAAAAGGCTGTCCAATCTCACTGTCAGGAAATTTCTCCTTAGTTCTAGGTTGGATCTCTCTTTGATAAGTTCCATCCATTACTGCATATCAGATATAAATACAGCTGAGAAAGTCCAGAGATATTTCACAAGAAGAGTCCTCCACTCCTCTACTCACAACAGAGTACCTTATGCCACCAGACTTGAAATATTGGGCTTAGACAACTTACAATTACGCCACCTTCAGTCTGACCTAAACCTGGTACATAAAATTATCTATTGCAATGTCGTACCTGTCAATGACTACTTCAGCTTCAACCACAACAATACAAGAGCAGGCAATAGATACAAACTCAAGATAAACAGCACCAAACTTGATTGCAAGAAATACGACTTCAGCAACAGAGTGGTCAATGCCTGGAATACACTACCTGACACTGTGGTCTCTTCCCCAAACCCCAAAAACTTTGTCTACTGTTGACCTCACCTCATTCCTAAGAGAGAGAGACTTATTTATTTATTATTTATTTATTAATTAAACTTCTATACCGCCCCATCTCCGCAGACTCGGGGCGGTTCACAACAAGATAAAAAGTAAACAACAACCGATACAATTAAAATACAACCGATACAATTAATATTAAAATACAACTTAAAATCTATACTGATCCTAATTTAAAACCCTAACTAAAAACTCCTGGTCACCCCAGGCCGGCCTGCTGGAAGGGCCAGGTCTTTAGCTCCCTGCGAAATGACCTTAGGTCAGGGAGCACCCGCAGCGTTTGGGGTAGTTCATTCCAGACTTCCAGCCTGTGGGCAGCCCACTGCAGTTCTTTAGGGCAGGTGTCCAGGCTGACTGGGGAATTCGGGAAGTTGAGGCCCACAGATCTTAAAATTCCCAAAGTTCGACTCCTCTTACCTGGTCTACAGGCAATTCAACCTGCGTGTCTTCATCTTCTCCAATTTCCTGCGCATCTGCCACCTCCTGCCTTGCTCCTCTCCCTTTATAAACACTTTCATCTTCTGAAAAAAGAATATAAAACACAGGGCAACATCAGATCCCTTGTGAATAACCTGCACTTCGCTCCTTGCGCGAAAGCTCCAGACCAGGAGTGTCAAACTCGTGACGACACATTGTGGTCACATGATGTATTGCAACTTTCCCTCCCCTTCAATAAACTAGGGGTGGGCGTGGCCAGCGCATGACGCCCCCGGCTCACCAGCCGCAAATTTGACAGACCCTGCTCCAGATCCAGACGGTAGCTACAAATTAGCTTTGATGCCTTTATGACTGATCTGCAGAAGAAAGCCCTGCCTGTGTTTACAAAACAAACCAGCCCATGATTAACAAAGCCATGGTTTATACTGAAGGCATTGTGGGAGGAGCCCTGTGGAGTCTAGGCTACCACTACTGGTTCTCCAGAACTGGTCAGAACCTGCTGAACACCAAATCTGCAGAGCACCCTCACCAGTTGTAGTCCACCCTCTGACTCTCATGCCGAGACATGCATGCTCTTCTTTCCCCGTTTATTTTTACCTTGGGCAGAATAGTTGCCAGGGTCCTGGCTCACTTGTCCGACCCGGCTTGGCTTGGCATGGAAGACGGATGTCACTTTGTCTTGGTGAGGATATTTCTTGGCTGGCTTGGACTCAGGGGGGCTTGGAGGGTCTCCTGCAGGCACAATCCCTGTGGAACGCACCCGCCAAGGTTTCAGCTGGAAGTTCAAGGAATGTTCATCAGGGCTTCTCTGATATAGGTCCTGGCCAGTTCACATCATCACCAAACATCACCAGCATCTCCTATTTCCATCCTCTCAAAGGCAGTCCTCAACTTATGACCAACCACTTAGCAACCATTTGAAGATATGATGGGCCCCAAAACAGGTACTTAGGACTCAGATTTGAAGTTACAGTGGCTGCCCCCCTCCCCCACAGTCACACAATTATGTTTCGGATGCTCAACAACCGACCTGCATTTATAACCGTTTGCAGCATCCTGTAGTCACATAACCACAATTGACTTTTTTTGCCGCAAACTGATGTTTACTTCCAATTTCCAGCAAAAAAAGTCCATCGTGAAGAAGAGGTCCACTTAACAACCACAAATTGAGTTAAACACCGATTCTCTTAACAACTGCCATAAAAAAAATCTAAAATCAGGTTGGCAGGTGATGACCCCCACCCCCCACCCCCTTAACAATGTAAAATCTTCTTTTCATAAAAATTATTAGGAGAAAAAAAGCAGGACATTTGGAAAAGTCAAAAGGCCAGCTGTGGCTACAAAATCCAAGCCCTTCCACGTGGATTGTATTTTTTGAAAGGGCGGAACTTTGATTAGGTGGTTGCAGCTGCTAGCTTGACTTTTGGGACACCCACAAACGCCGGCAGGTGACCCTGATGATTTCAATTTCAGCATCGTGGGGTAGATGTAAGGGCTTTAGGCTAGGCCAGGGGTCGGCAACCTTGAACACTCAAAGAGCCATTTGGATCCATTTCCCACAAAAAAGAAAACACCGGGAGCCACAAAACTTACCAGGGGTTGAAAAGCTCAATAAATCGCATGGTGGCAGGTGTCACAAATTGGCGATTGTGACACATATTTTGAGTGACAGGGAGCTGCAGCAAAGGGATGAAAGAGCCACATGTGGCTCCAGAGCCATGGATTGCTGACCCCTGACCTAGAAGCACATGTTACCTTACTCTGGAAGCATTAAATGCTATCATCAACCAAGATTAAAACCAAACCAAAGCAAACTGTAGGCTAGAATGCTGCTGCTGCTCCTTTTTATGGACATCTCAGTTCCTGCCATGTCCAGCACTCATTACGTGTGGTCAGCGTTTATGCCAGCAAACCTGAAGTATCACTTTCTGTGCTATACTGTACATCTTCAATAGCTTTTAGGCATTGCCATAAATCAGCCTCTTTCTGCCTGACCCAGCAACCCTATAGCTCTCTCAGAAGGTCCTTAGAGCAGTTGTTGGCATTTGCAGAGAGCTGCATGTTCAGAAAAATGTGACAGGAGCTGTTAGTTTGCTAAGTCAGGATGGGGCAGGACAACTATGTCTAGGTGGGATCTGAAAAGTTTTCTTCCTTAGCCTTTTCATCTGCATAGAGTTTGCTGAGAAAGAAGATGCTGTACAGGGGTATACATGTCTGTCTTGCATGTACTCTGCAAGAATGGAAAGGTGGACCTTGGCCGTGCTGTGTTCCAGTGAAGGAGAAACCATCTTAGGATGTTTTTTTAAAAATAATTACAATTATTTTAGAGCACCTTTTGTCAGTGTCTGTGTGTGTGTGTGTGTGTGTGTGTGTGTGTGTGTGTGTTTGTGCGTGTGTATGAGAGTCATCGAACATCTTCATAAGGATAATTGCTGTGGCTTGGATGCCACTCCGATGCCAATAAACGGATACTAAACATCAAGTGAGAGCATCAATTTGTTTATCATGCATTGGTATTCACCAAATGAATTAATCCGAGAAACAGAGTGTAAAATTTGGCAAAAGAGACGGGAAGAATCATCACTTGTGAGAATAATTATTGCAAATGTCTTTGCCATTTTTGTTCCATCTCCAAGTATTTCTGAGCATTTGAATCAATCAATTATGGAATGGCAGCCCCTATATGGTCATCCTCTCCATAAAGGTGAGTAGATGTGGCATAAAAGAGTACATAAAATGCTGAGTCTTTGGTAAGGTGAATGGTTCATAAAGTAGCCCCGGGCTAAAAAATGTTCAAATTAATTCTTTCAGGAATAACCAACCAAAGACTTTTTTTAAAAAAAGAAAAGACTATTCACAGATAATTTGTGAACAGAAAAGAGGCTACATTTGGTTGAATAATTTATTCAGTGTGAATAATTCACCCGGTTCAAGTCAGCAGGAAGACAGAGGAAAGAGTTTATTGAAATGTATGGGGAAATATAAATGATTAGTAATAACAACATATGCTCTGATTAATAAAGAAGGCAAACAAAAATGGCTCCAGCTAAAAATATTGTGTTGCACTTTGGTTTGCTGTGACATATTTTGATGCATTGATATATTCTTGAGATTTATCTTATTGCAAGAGACAGGAAAAAGTACTGAGTATTTTCCTCTGCAGCAACAAAGAAGATCCCCCCAATAATTTTGGCTATGGAGTTCAGGCATTTGAGATACAGTTGGCAATGTAACTAACTACTAGGGGTGACATGATAGGAGTGTTCCAATATTTGAGGGGCTACCACAAAGAAGCGGGGGGCGGGGGGGTCAACCTATTTTCCAAAGCAGCCAGAACAAGAAACAATGGAGACCAAGGAGAGAGCCAATCTAGATCTAAGGAAAAATTTCTTAATGGTGAGAACAAATAATCAGTGGAACAGCTTGCTTTCAGAAGTTGTGGGTACTCCATCACTGGAGGCTTTTAAGAAGAGACTAGACAACCACTTGTCTGGAATGGTATAGGGTCTTCTGCTTGTGCAGGTGTTGGACTAGAAGACTTCCAAGATCCCTTCCAACTCTGTTGTTGTTGTTGTTGTTGTTGTTATCTATAAATTATGAAATAATATAAGAGTTGTGGTATGGCTTGATTGACTGTATCTCTCCACTCACACTGTACATCTCAGGGAAAAGAATCTTGCAATTCTTTTATTAATCATACTGCTGGTTCAAAACAGGGCAAAATGGAAAAATAATGGGAGTTACTTCTGAGAAGACACATATTTTGGAAAGTGTCTAATAAATTGTATAATCTAATAATATCTTAGTAGCACACATTGTGCAACCTGTCCTGTCTTATCCTTGCTGCCCCTTGCAAATCACAGTCACTTATACATTTGACAATGAAACTTAGTATGTTTTGACATCAGCAAATAGGTACTGTATAATGAAAAAGGAAATGTTTCTTTTGTGATAGAGGGGAACTTCAGTTAATATGTGTTTTGTTTTACTGAAAAACTCTCAACAAAGTAAAAGTAATGCCATGATTTGTTCAGATTCAGATTCAGAGAACAAGAACTGCACAAACATTTAAGATATAAATGTATTTTTAAAAATGAACAAGGAATAAAAATGTTCTTATGTTCCATAGTGAACTGAAACTTCTAATGAAGATTAATAGACTCATCTTTATTGAAGTCAACTGGCAGTTTGAAAGAAAGTTCACATAAACTGGATTGGAAACATTTGCAGTCACATGTAGTAGTGAAAAATGTTCATCAACAGGAAGATAGTCTAGTATAGAGGGTATTATGTTTTGACAAATAAGCACTTATTAATTTGATTTTGACACCATTAGTTATTCTGATAATCCACTATTGGAGGCATTCAACAGCATCTAATTGTATGCCTGGAGCTGCATGAAAGTTACAGTCTTCTGCTAAAACTATTTTTGGTGTTTTCTACTATTAAGATAAACTACGGTAGTTCTTTAAATGGTGGCATTTTAAACACTTTGTGAAACAAAATATGTTTTACAATAGTTAAAGAATGAGGAGAAGCTGCCTTCAGCAAGCTGAAAATCCTGTTGTTTCTCCTTTCATTGAGCAGGCATTTTATAGACATCATCACAAGGGGACTTTTATTCTTTCTTGGTCCTTGGTTTTTATAAATGCCATTTCAAAGTCATGGAGAAAAGATACCATCTATTTCTGACTCTTTCTTCAAACAACTCTTTCATCAAACAATTAAACACTCCTTGCTTTTTCTTCTGCTCTAGCTGACATATCATTTTTTAAAAATGTAAATATTCAAGAAGAATTATATATGGTACTGTATTCCTCTTTTTCTTTTTTCTCCTAATGCTATATTATCCTATAATGAAGAAATATAGTTCCTTCTTAGCCTGTTAAGGTTATCCTAAAATAAAAAAGAACTTTGTCTAAATATACTTTCAATGGAATCAGAACAAACTAAGAAATTTATCTGCTTCATGTATAAGACTATATCTTACTCAAAAAAAAAATGATTTCCTACAGTTTTCTCACTAAAAGTTTTAAAGTTGTGAAAAAGGTTTAGACAGTTCCAACAGTGTAGTAAGTGTATATGATACACATGGTTACAAATA
>JAOYMU010000020.1:22387539-22398563 GCA_025802295.1 Psammodynastes pulverulentus
GGCACGAGAGGGAGGGGAAGCATTTGAAGGAAAGTGAAAGTTAAGAAACAGAAGGTGCCTGCCCTAAACAGTGTTTCAAGGTTGTTCCGCAATGAGAAGAATGCAGGTGCTAGTCAACCTACAATCAGAATGGCCATTTCCAAAACATCTTTTTAAAAATTGATTGGACAGTGGTGGACTAGCAGTGGGAAGTGCTTAAGTGGGGGAAAAATTTGGTTTTGGTGTGCAAATTTCAGTTCTGTCTTTGCACTATACTGTATTTCATTTGGGTTCTAGTAAACCATAGCTTTCTCAACCCAATGGTGTTAAGGAACATTTTTACCAAGAAGCCTAAGTTGAGGCAGGTCTGACAGAATGCAAGATGGCCTATTGGCCTGATATAACGTAAGTCTCTTGTGATATTATTTCAATGTCACTACTAAACGTTGAAAAATATAGAACAAACAGGAGATTAATGGTTTATAGTACTGCAATGATGTGGGAAAAACTACCTGATAACAAGGTATCTGACATGCTCTAACTGCAAAAAACAACACTTTTTACATTGTAGGATTCCAGAAAAGTAAACAGGCAAATAAATGTCCATGTATTTTTCTCGTTATTATTTGATTACCTATCAGAAGACTCCAGGCTTCCTATTTAATAAATCTACTCTATCTTTTGTGCGTGTATTGTGTGTAATCAGATGTGAACGAAAGCAATGGGAATATGCTATATGGTTCCTTGTGATATAGAAAACAAAAATTCGTCCTCTTTTGAGGTATAGGAATAAAGTAAGTCAGGTGAACTACACAACTTTCTTTCCAATGAGAGCTCAGAATATAATCCAATAATTCAAGCTGTGATTATAACTGCTTGTTGTGTATTAAATAGTCAGCTAGATGTTCAAAGAAAATTAGAAAGATCTGCAAATAGAAATAGAATGATTAGGGCAAAGTAAGCAAAGATAATACCAATAATTATAGGCGCCTTGGGTGCAATCCCAAAACATCTGAAGCACCACTAGAACACCACTGCTGTGACACATTGTGGTCAATTGTAAAAGGCAGCTTTGCTTAGAACAACTTATAGCTTGTGATCATAACTTCGATATTATTAAACAGCAACATCTGCCTGTCCCAGATGGTTGGATAAAAATGCCAAATCCAGTCTAAACATCTGGGTTACCAGCCATAATAATCCTTCAATTAGGAACAGATTTGAGCTTTATTATTTGTGTTACACAAATAACTACCGGTACCACATGGATAAAGAAATGATTTTAAGCAACACTAAGCTATTGAACTCAATGGGATGATTCTAGCTCAGATTTATTGCTACCTCTTTCTCTTCCTCTCCCCATACCTTATACATAAGTGAGCAATTCCATTTCAGGTGAATACATTTTAAAAACATAGTGAAAAATTAAACAAACCAACTATCAAACTGCTCATTAGACAATAATGTTCATTGCAACATTTGTTTCAGCAAAAAGTCTTATGCAGACAGTTTTCTTGCTGCTTGCCTTCTCCTTCAGGGTCAGGACTCCAATTCTTTTTTCTCTCTCATTTCTCCAAATGTTACTCATACCCCAAACTTCATCATCATGAAACTGCCAGCCTCCATCTTCTCTATGCCACCAAGAGTCCCAATGGTTTCTGGAATCTTTTGCAATTCACAAACTCCCTTCTCCTCTTGTTGGATTCAGAGACAGGAATCCTAACTGGGGAATGTGCTCAACAGAGCAAAAGTCGTGCTTTTTCTCTTTTATCTCTCACGTACTGATAAGTAGTCTCTCTCCCAAGAGGATTTTCACTCTACTGCTTTGTAATTGAGTCAGGTTGGTGTAGTGGCTAAGCTAGAAACTGGAAGATTGTGAGTTCTAGTCCCACCTTAGGCATGAAGCCAGTTGGGTAACCTTGAGACAGTCATTCTCTGTCAGCCCTAAAAAGCATACAATGGCAATCCACTCTCAAAAGGGATTTGTCCAACGCAGGCTCAAAGAGTCTAGGATTGACTAAAAAGCACCCCCCAAAAATGTTCCTAATTATCTACCTGCCTCCTATCCTTCCTGCCTTGCCATACCCAACGTAAAGGAATTTCCTATAATTCTGGCTATTCTCTTCCCTTTTCCAATCCAGCCATTCCTCTTCATTTTAACCCTGGCCACATCTGATTGGAGGTGCTGGTGAAACTTCAGTCCTATGCAGCAGGAGATCTAACAGCAAGGGCAATCCAGCTCTACAATTTAGTTTAACCACAGACAACGGTATCATGGAAAGGCAAGGAGCACCATTGAAAACATAATCCAATATGTAATTCTATTTCTTTTGAACAATAAGCAAACAACATATTTTCTGCAGTGAAGTGACACCTGCAGACAATCTGTCATGGGTTCATGTTTCTGCATAGTTAAATGTTACTTTCTCTACCTTTTAACCTAAAGGGAGGAAATGGGAAGAAGACATCACTTGCTCATTGCACCTATTTATGTTAGTTTTCTGAAACCCAAACTAAGCTACTGTTAACTTTTATGTGGGCCTTTGTTTCATAACAGCAATTACTAAGGACCAGCAGGGAAGCTAGATGTTGCTTTGATTAATCCTTCAAAGACATGCTTTCTAAAGATACAGCAGCTAAAGCAAGATCTATGTAGTATATCAATACACTATATTAACTATAAGAATACAGGTAGTCCTCGATTTACAACAGTTCATTCAGTTACAATGGCACTGAAAAAAGTGACTTATGACCATTTTTCACACCTATGACCATGGTCACATGATTTACATTCAGATGCTTGACAACTGATTCACATTTACGATGGTTGCAGTGTTCCAGGGTCATGTGATCACCTTTTGCAACTTTCTGACAAGCAAAATCAATGGGAAAAACAGATTCTCTGACAACAGTGTTTATTAATTAAACAATGGCAGCGGTTCACTTAACAAATGTGGCAAAATAAGTTGTAGAATGGGACAAACTCATTAACCTATCTTAACCTCTGGAGCAAGGTGGGTCTCCGTCCCTGAGCTGCCCCATTTCTTCCTTCCCGAATCTGAGGGGGAATTTCCAAGGACAGGAGAGTCACTCACTAGATGACACAAGGAAGGTTCACTTGCCGCTTCCATCCTGCCGTAAGCATCACCTTCTGAGGCATACCTGGATAATTCTGAATGCCAAAACATCATCATCATCATCATCATCAATAGCAGCAACAATAATACATCATTATCTGCCCTTTGTAGGTTCTAGCGCTGTTTCTTAACCTGAGCACCTCAACTCCCAGAATTCCCCAGCCAGCTCCAAAGTCCAAGCCCAACATGCTTGAGGCCTTAGAACCGTGATGGCAAACCTATGGCACATGTGCCAGAGATGGCATGCAGAGCCCTCTCTCTGGGCACATGAGCCGTTGCTCCAGCTCAGCTCCGCTGCGCATGCGCCTCCCATTAGCCAATTGGTGTTCGGGTCCTTGCCGTGCATGCACAGGGGACTGGGCCACGCAAGTGTTGCGCGGGCATGCATGGGTGGTGGGGCACACACGTGGGGGTTGCATGTGCATGCGTGGGAGTGTAGCATGCGTGGGGGTCACACATGCGTGTGTGGGAGCATGTGCAGGACGCACGCATTGCATTTTGGGGATGCGCGTGTGCATTTTGGGTACTTGGTGCCGAAAAGTTTAGCCCTCACTGCCTTAGAAGACCCTGGCTTGCCCGTCTCCTTAGGCAGAATATCCTCTTTTAGGTGGCTTTTATTATATTGGCACATAATACGAAGTTTGGACACCAGACAGAAGGCTTCTGGATCAAAACCTTCTCCTGATAGTCGAGCCTTTTGTATTTGCAAGTATTTCTTTGCAGAGCCCCCAGAAGGGCCTAGGACAACTCAGGGCAGCCAACTCTCACTGAGAGCCAGTTCGCCCTGGGACGAGTCAACGTGGGGAAACTCAGGAGAGGGAGAAGTCTCTTGCTTTAGCTTTGAACCGCCTCGAGTTAGAAGCCCTCCAGGCTGGGCTGAGCTGCAATTCTATTGGTCCTCTTGAGTTACCCCCCTTTGAATTGTCCCACAGCGAGTTGGCCTGCGATGAGTTGGCCACAGCAAGATGGCTGGGGTGAGGCAACCACGGCAAGCTACCCCATCCCACCCCAGAAAGTGACACGGCTGCCTCTTTCCTCTAAGTTGGGGTAATAAAGCATTTAGCACCTTGGAGGGAGGGACACAATCATTACATACAACATTCTGCAAGCAAATGTTCACTAGGGTTATACAGGTAGTCCTTGACTTACAACCATTCCCTTAGTGCCTGTTGAAAGTTATAACAGCACTGAAAAAAGTGCCTTACAACGGGGACTTAAACTTCCAACCACCGCAGCATCCCCGGGTCACACGATCCAACATTCGGGCACTTGGCAACTGGCATGTGATTATCATGGTTGCAGCATCCCAGGTTCACATGGTGGCCATTTATGACCTTCACAGCCAGCTTCCGGCAAGCAAACTCGGTGGGGAGGGGAGCTGGATTTAATGACCATGAGATTCACTTAGTGACTGCAATGATTTGCTTAACAACTGGGGGGGGGGGAAGGTCATAAAAGTAGGTGTGATACTTAACAAGCACCTTGTTTAGCAATAGAAATTCTGATCCCCATTGGGGTCATAAGCCAAAGCCAACTTGCAATTGTCTAATGGCCGGTGCTGCATAAAATCCGCTCGTCCCAGGACCTTTCTAAACTAGACTGCTCCATCCTGAAGCCATTTACTCACCTGGGCTCCGTTTTTTTTCTGGTGCTTGTTCAGCGGCTTCATCCCAGCATTTGCATAGCTGTCAAAAATGATTTGGGAAGAAAATGAGCCACTGAGCTGAGTCAGGGGACTGTACTGGAGGGTTTTGAGTTCAAGTCTCAGTTCAGAGCAGACTCACCTACTTCTACATCCAACTATTTCTTCCATGAATGTTGCAGACTTCAAATCCCATAATCCCTGGTTGTTGCAACAGGCTAACACACTCACATTTCTGGAAATGGCCAAAGTAACTCTAAGAGGTGTTTTCCAGACAAACCACCAGCATGTCCTTTGCCATAGATATGGGTTAGATTACAAGTCCCATTAGCTCCAATGTCACCAGATATGCTCCAGATGCCTCTTAGGGAAGAAGTGGACTTCAACTCCCAGAACTTCCCAGCTGGGAGATGAAGTCCACGTACTTCAAGCTGCCAAGACTGGGAAACCCTGAGCTGGATCAACCAGAGAAGACAAACAGTACTGTCCCTTCAGCAAATCTTAATTCAAAGAAGAGTTGATTTTATCTTTAATTCATCCCACCCCCACCCCCAAAAACACCTTGAGGGGGGGACACCTTCTCCAGAAGGAAGATGAGTTGCACGTGTGACGCATCCTTGAAGTAAATTCGTCAGATGCTTATTGTGCTTTTACACAATCATCGTTACCACATTCAGGTATTCTGTAATCGAGGACATTTTCATTTATTTCACTTCTACATTTTCATTTCCATGTTAAAATCTTTTTAACTCCTAGGCCTCTTTTTTGGGATTCCCATCTTGCCCTGATGACTCGCGTGACTGGAATGGAAAGGGACTGGGTCAGGTTGCTTACTCGAGCCTCTTGAACCGCTCAAAACCCGCAGCGACGTATCGGCACCCGCTCTGCAGTTCGTTCAGCTCCGTGATGCGATGACCCTCTCGAGGCGTGTAGATGCTCCTAATGGCCACGGGGGCTTGGATGGTGCTGGTCACCTCGTTCAAAAAGGCATCGAAAGTCAGGAACCGGCGGGGGCTCACGACAAATTTCCGGCCAAGGAAAAAGGGGTCCCCGTTGCGAAAGACCACCACATTCTTGGCAAGGGGTGCCACTGCCACAGTGCCCGAGACCATCTCACCCAGGCTGCAGACCCCGGGCTGCTTGTCTGAGAAAGCTCCCTGGCAGAGGGGCACCTTGGGGGCTTCTGCAGCCAAACGGCACCACTCTTCTGAGCGTGCCAGGCTGCCTCCTGAGAGGAGAGCGATGCCGTTTCCATAGAGTCAGTTCAACAAGGCAAGAGAGGGAGTGCCCTCCGCTTGGTGAAAGGCTTGGGTGTGTCTGTGGCAGAAACTCCTTTTGGGGAGGTATGTGTGGCCTCTTCCTAGAATGAGAGCGGGACACCCCTCCGTCCTGGCAGCCGAGATGCCAGCTCCGCTCTGTCCCTGAGATCAGAGGTCGTGCCGTAGTGAAGGTGGGACTACAAAGACAATAATATGCTCCTCTCTACTCTTCTGCCTCCGCTCGGCCCAGTGCAGCTGGCTGGGGATCAAGCCAGGGTTGCCCCAATCAAGGGAAGAAAAACATAATAAACTCCACCCAGGGTGGAAATGCAAGCGCCACAAAATGACTCTGAGGTGAACAGCTCACCTAAAATGCAAATCCGATTTGCAGATACTGTGAACACACAAGTGGATTTGGAAG
This sequence comes from Psammodynastes pulverulentus, assembly GCA_025802295.1. Taxonomy (NCBI): domain Eukaryota; kingdom Metazoa; phylum Chordata; class Lepidosauria; order Squamata; family Psammodynastidae; genus Psammodynastes; species Psammodynastes pulverulentus. The sequence continues at coordinate 22,393,978 of JAOYMU010000020.1, forward strand.
GAAATAAAAAACATCGGTGTTAATAAAGCAATAAGCGGCCTGTGTTTAGGGCTCCTATCTTGGCCGTTCCACATATTCATTGCAGATCCTGCAATTTCCCCAAATCCCCTGAAAAAGCTGAAGATGATGAGACTGACCAGTCCTGCCAGAGAAGTTATTACTCCTGGCTCTGCTGCTAATTCCATTGGGAGAGCTTCTCTCTTTAGATGCCTTCTTTTGCTTTCTCTCTTTTAGTGTTCAAGCTTGCACAGAAGGGCCTGTGGAGATCTTTGGCTAAAAATCACACTACAGTACGGCTACCGCCTTGTTTAATTTGGGGCAAAGTTTCTCAACCTCAGCATCTTTAAGACATCTGAACTTCAACTCCTAGAATTCCCCACGGTAAAGCTGCAACTTTCCAACAAGCTAAGTCAACAGGCAAAGCTGGATTTCCTCAACAACCACATGATTCATTTAATAGCTTCAGTGATTTACTTAACAACCGTGGCAAAAAGGTCTTAAAATCAGGCACGACTCCTTTAACAACCACCTTTGCGTAGCAATGGAACTGATCCCAATTGTAATTGTGAGAAATACCCATAATGTCTCTGGCAGGTTCATACTGCCTAGCACAGTTGAAAAATGTGGGGTACTGCCAAATTTTACACAGGCCAAAAATGGGGCATGGAGGAAAATGTTTTATTTAACTTCATAATAATTTAATAATAGAGGGCATTCAAATTTCAAAAAAGCAAGCCAGCGAAATAACAAAACCAATCGTGTAGTAAAGACTTAAAGAATCATCAAACAGTCAGTAGCCACCAAAAGCAGCTGCACTACGAGACCCTGGAATAATCTCCAGGAATTGAAAACTCTCTGGTCAAAGCTGCTCCGATGTAACTGACAGAGGGGGGGAAGGCCACATGCAGGCAGCAGCTTCCACGGCCCCCTGATTACTAGCTGCTACTGTAGCTTTGCAAATGCTGGTAAAACTGACGTTCCGTCATTGTTCCACCCAAAGAGCACAAAAGGAGCTTCGGCAACTGCAATTCCAAAAAGTCTGCCAGCCGTGAAAAGCCTTTGCAGTCTCCAGTTTTCACAGTTCCTTTTGTGAGTCTCAACGGTGACTTCAGGATGCGGCCTCTCTAAGGAAACACGGCGGGTGTCTTGCCTGCTGCAGCCCCTTGCTTCCTTTCTGGAGGTAGCGGGTCAGTGTGAAAAGATGACACGTGAGGTCTGGTGAGCTCTCAAGCTGCTTTCCCCAACCTCTGTTTCAGGATCAAATACTGCGAGGGGTGACAGAAATAAAAAGGAAATTAAAAAAACAAACAAAAACAGATGAAATCTACATCAAAGGTTGCAGCTATCCTAATAAAGGGATACAAGTCACTATATTCCAAAGGAGACCACGAACCTTTCCCTTGATAGTTTTAACCCGTCCGATGCCTCTACTAGGGCAGTTCTGAATTTTAAAGATGACCGCTCTTCCACACCCCGAGGGATCCCACTTTTGCCCAAGCCCAGGACAACGCTCACATACTCTCCTCACGGTGCCATCTATCAGCTTGTAGAAGAAGCGTTGATCACAGAACTGTGCCAAACCAGCTGGCATTTGGCTTATGGCTGCTCCCCAAGGCAAAAGTCCGGCAAGCCACCCAAAGGCGGCACCCTTACATTCTTACGGCTGGCAATGGCCTGTTGCAGCCAGAGGAGCTCCATGGCCAGGTGCTTGCGGTAGTTCTGCAAGTCAGGCCTCCCTCTGGGCATCTCCGGTGCTTTGGGGAAATGAGACTCTGGAGAAGAAAAGAACAAGGCAGTCAGAAACAAGACTGCCCCTCTCCTCAAGCTGGGCAAGGCAAACGTCTTATTTATTTACACGCACACACGCACAATGCTGCTTCTGTAAAATTGTTAGGAAGAAGATTGATGCTATCCAGGGACTTGGATGTACAGATGGAGTAACTGTTTGCCCAGTTTTCCCAAGTCCAGGGTTCTTCCGGCACCTAACTTACCCTGGCTCAACCTGGGAGACTCCATCTCCAGAACTGTGCTGCTCCAGTCAGATGAGGTGCTGCTGGGCCCCCCGCCTTCCTCCTTTTCTCCGGGCAGGCTGCCGACGTTCCCAGAGTGAGCATCCACTGCTTGCTGTCCTACCGCACCGATCGTGGGTTCAGCTGCCACCTCAGCCTGTAGTCGGCTTGGAAACTGCATCTCAAAGTCACACATTTGTTTCGACTGTGATACCTCTTGAAAATACTGTGCATCCTGTTTTTCTGGCCTGTCAGTTTCAACCTCTTCTCTGTTGAATGGCTTTATTGATTTCTTGGCAGACTGCAAATAATAAAATACAAAAATAAACTTCATTAATGTAAAACAAGAATGCAAAATAAAAAGATTACCTTTAAAAAGAGAACTATCATTATGTACAGAGCAAGGTATTTTCTGCAGTTCTGTGTTGCAGAGAGCATTGCACATCCTGTTACACATCAAACAACAAGCAAACATTTATTTATATGATAAGCAAAGGCAGCATTCTATGCACTGAATGCCACCAGACTGTTAGCTTTGTTACAACAAACACACATGAAGTTCATCTCTATGTGGAGGAAGCATATTTGCAAAGCAGAAGGTAGAACTGCATTTATTAATTCCTAAATGGGGGGGTAAAGAAAAATCAATAAATTCTTAAAGATGCCATCAGAAAGAAACAGGACCCCCATTCATAGTGTTCTGACCACTTTCTGAACTTCCTTGTGCCAGAGACAGAAGTCTGCTGATTTTCTGCATCCAGTTTAATAATAATTCAGGCATCCCAGAAATACAGAAACCAAGTAGAAGCAGCCTCCTAAAAATGCTGCATAGCACTGCTTTGGCTCAAACAACAGAGATTTAGTCACTCATTCACTCAATTTATAGGGTCACTTGAGGACAAGATAATGAAAAGGTCTGTTTGGTTCATTTATTATGTCAGTCTAATGCAAAATAATTCATAACTCGGCATGTTGTAGGCACCAACCATTGCCTTAGCATGTTGCATGAACACAAATTACCATCTTAAGCTACATTGTGCGCACAATTATTAGGCAAGTTGTATTTTGGAGGGTTAATTGTATTATTGAACAACTACAGCACTCTCGGTCAAGCCAAAATGTTAATCAACTTCAAACCTGAATATTTAAGGAAGTAAAACTGAGGTTTCTTAGGAAAATATCTATGTGTGCACAATTATTATCATGCAACTAAAGGAAAAATGAAATTGTGCGTTAATGGGGTTTAGGTCAGGTGAGGAAGAGGACCATGTCATTATTCTTTCATCTCTAAGACCTTTAATGGCTAGCCACTCAGTGGAGTACTTCAGTGCATGCAATGGAGATGCAGATTTCTTCCTGTACCACTGCTTGAAGAAAGTGTCTTCTAAAAACTGGCAGTAGGTTTGGGAGTTGATTTTGAGTGCATTTTCAACCCGAAAAGGTCCAACCAGCTCATCTATAATAATAACAGTCCATGCCAGTACCCCACTTCCACCTTGCTGGCATCTGAGTCAAAGTAGAGCTCTGTCCCCGTTACTGATCCAACCACAAGCCCAGAGGTTTGGTCCATCAAGAGCCATTCTCGTCCCATCAGTCCATAAAACCATTGAAAAATCTGTCGTCAGATATTTCTTGGCCCAGAAAGTTGACATTTCAACGTATGTGTCTTGTTCAGCGGCGGTCAGGTTTCAGTCTCCCTTACTTTGGCCATGGCTCTGAGCACTGAATGCCTTGTACAGTACTTCTGGGCACTCCAGGTACACTGCAGTTCTAGAATATGACAGCATTGGAGGATAATAGGTTCCCGGTTGATTCTTCTCAAATCTTTGGCAGTTAATTTGTGTCTTTTTTTCTCAACATGTTTCTTGTGACCCTGTTGACTATTTGCAACAAAATGTTTGATGGGTCTGTGATCACACCCCAATATTTTAGCAATTTCAAGAGTGTTGCAATCCCTCTTTTTACAATTTTTTGACTTTTCAGAGCCAGTTAAATCTCTTTATTGGCCCATTTTGCCTGAGGAATAGAAGATGCCTAATAATTATGCACACCTTGATATAGGGTGTTGATCTCTTTAGCCACCTCCTCCATCAATACACATCACCTGACATACTTATATCCACCAAGCATTCAAGCATATACAGCTTGGAGGTAGGAAAATATGCATAAAAATGATATGGTCAAAAAACTCACTTGCCTAATAATTGTACACCATGTATAATATGGTTTTATTTGAGTATCAGATACAATATGAACAAAGCATTGTATTCCATTAACCTGGGTTTAAGGACCTCCATATTAAGTAACCTTAGCCTCAGACAATATACAATTGTTTCACTCTCACAGTGCACGTTCTCCTTCTATTCCAATTCAGGATAACTGCATGACTTAAGTAAATGGGAAAGGCTGAGTTTAAGCTAATGACCAAGCCTGGGGGAGACTTGAATACCTCTTTACCTGGCTAAATTCAAGGTGTCCTGTTAGACATTATCCTAACAGGGTAAAAGAGCCTTGGTGGCGCAGAAGATAGGATGCAGTAATTGTAATTGCAGACTTCTGCTAACAGCCAGCTGCCTG
>JAOYMU010000020.1:22502395-22513919 GCA_025802295.1 Psammodynastes pulverulentus
ACTGGGTGAGATCAGACATGGTACGCATGTCTGAAGGGAGGTCGTTCCAGAGGGTGGGACCCATCACAGAGAAGGCCCCAAAATTAGCAAAGATATTTAAGGATAAATCTGCAAAATGTTGGAAATTGTACCAGATACCTGGTTCATACTATCATATGTGTTAGATATGTCAAAAAGCAAAAAAAATATTGGACAAAAATACATATATGGCTTGAAAAAAATGTTAGAACATATAGATTTGAAAGCAGAGTCATTTTTGTTGGGCATTTTACCAGACAGGTATAACAAAGGGAACGTATATCTGATTTTACATGTATTGACTGCAGTGAGAATAGTATTTGTACAACAATGGAAAAGCAAAGAGATCCCAACAGTTGAAGATGTGATTAGAAAAATATTAGAATGTGCAGAAATGGATGTTAACACAATTAAGGAAAAGGAAGAAACTGAATATTTTTTGACTTGGGACTTATTTTATCAATGGTTAGCTGACAAAAACAGGAGCTAGAAACAGGGAAATATCTGAAAGGATTAGTGATATAAGGAAGATACGTTAACTTGGTTAAACAAATAGTATGATTATTATGGTTACTAATATGGTTATTATTATGGTTATTAATATATAATTAATATATTACTATATAATTGATATTAATGCAATGAATATTGTTGTAAATACTGTGATTATTATTTCCTAAAATGATTTGTACCCAAACAACACACTGTTCAACTGAGAGTGGAATTTTTGTAAGTTATAAAATAAAATAAAAACTTATTACAAAAAAAAAAGAAGAAGAAGCTGTTCCAGCAATTCTAAGAGCAAAGCGCAGAAGATGAGAAGGAAAAATTGCTCCCTCAATTCTGCTGCTTCTTGGCAAGGGAAATCCCAGTGCTTTCCAGCATCTTCTGCACAGACCAAGGCTCCCATATCACAGACTAACCTACTAAACAAGTTAAAGGGACGCAGAGTGCCAGAGATCATATTTTCAAGCAACAAACCCCTCTGCATTGGCTCAGAGAAAAGATGGAGCCAAGCTTACCATTTTGGAGTAGAGGGAGCGGATGGACGGGCTGTTTCCCAGCAACCCCGATATCTCTCCTTCCTTCTCCTCCAAGCGGAAGTGCAAAAGCCAGGCCTCAAACAGCTCAGGTGGTCCTGCAGGAGAAAACACTACGTCCACCAAACCACCACAGCTATGCCAAGGCGAACAAGGATAATAGCCACAATCACACCAGCCTCTTCGGCCCATACAACTAAATCTCATTTTCTGCACTGACAAAGCGGGATCTGTGGCCACAGCCCCACCTCCTGACCAAAGGACACGGGCTTCTCAAAGCCGATCCTGCTCCTTTGTTCGGGAACCCACAGACAATCAAGGTTCTAAAGAAGCAGGCTAGAAAGAGGAGGCATGGGAGACCGAGATGTACTGTGAATTTCCGTAACTACCATATGCAAACCAACATTTTATACTCCATCTTTCATTTTCAAGAATAAAAAATCTCAATTTATTAGCCTTCCTTACTGAGGAATTTGCCAGCATGCTTGGCCTACCATAGAAGACAATATACCATCACCTTCAGTGCTAGAGAGCAATGTTTACATGCCTCCACTAGCCACTACAGGAAAGGGGAATGTGGGAAGTGATGGAAGAGGCCATCTGAAGCCTTGCCAAATGCCACAGCCAAGCAAGCCCTGCAATCATTCCCAGCCCCCTCATCTCCTAGCCAGGAAACATTCAGAGAATTGGAGGGGAAGGTACTGGGGTCAGGCAAGCGGAAAGCAGTGAGGGAGAAAAGAGCAAGCCCCACCCCCACCCCCAATGCTTAAAATGCAACTTGGATCTCACTTGCAATGTTTATTTTACAAATTTCTCAGATTTTTTTATCGTGAATATCTTTGATTAGTTGTGGCTGAATGAGTCTCAGCCTCCCATTATAATATCACCTGCCTGCCAGCCTCCCATCTGTTGCCAGGGCTCTACTTGATCGTTCTATTGTAGACCTGAGAGCTAGAGATTTGATTTCTGTAACAGCAGCTTGTACTCTTGAAAGATTTGCTTTTATGAACATAAAAACATGCTATCAACTGTACTCGTCATTTTGTAGATGGCTCCCCTATTTTCCAGAAGGACTTCATTCTATAGAATTCCCCTCTCGGAACTTCCCTGCCTCCGATTACCTCTCCACTTACCATCAGGTTCGTTGCAGTAAGTGGCAGGGTCAGATTGAAGGCTATAGAGCCGAGCCTGGAAGAGAACAGACAGGTAAAATTATATAAACAAAAGGCATTCACAATAAGGGCTCGATTTTAGGGCCGGGAGGGCTGCAATGTACCTTGGCACTGTCATACAACTCTGTGGTCCCAGATGGAGTTGCCATCAGGGTTATGACATCACAGTCAATGGTCTTATCTGGGGAGGGTGCAAATGTGTCTGAAATAACACCCAAGAAGTTGGAGAGTCCTTTTCTCACTTTTTCCGTTGCCCCCGAAGAGTTTTCCGTCTTTACAAAAACAAAAAGAGACAATGAAACAAACAAAATTAAGCCACAGGAAGCAGAGATGGTAACATCCTACAAAGTTTTACCAAGGGTGAGGTTATATGTCAAAGCAACACAAAGGCTACTTGGTAAAAATGTACTAAAACAAAAGAAACTCTGCCAGTATTTTCCCCTTGCTATGCATCTCTTCATCTCAATAATGAGACCGTTTACTTACAGCCAACTTCTCTTTGACCACACTGGCAGTAGCAGCGATGGTGCAAGCTGTATCATGTTGGACCACCTGAGTGAATTCTGTCAGATCACGTTTCATGAATTCCAAGGCCTCCGTAGACTGCGGAGAGAGAGAATGGATGCACTGACTCTTGTGTGGTAAGTCAGAGCACAGTTGCTGTTTCTTAAACAAGGAGGAGCAGGGAAATGGCAATGTGGAGCCAGACATTTCTGATCACGCCAATGCATGACCAGTAAGAGAATACAATGGAATCTTTTTTAAAAAAATCAAAACTAGATATCTGATGGCTCAGTTGTTTTATTACAATTTCTATTGAGATATATTAAATAAAATTACATTTTTCATTCAGTTTGAAAAAAGGCTCAAATTAATAATAATAGTGCCTAATTGGTAGTCATGTATTACAATTCCAAGATTTATGTTCTGAATGGAGAACACCATTTCCAGCCAAGGTAGCATGTTCTACTTTAATGTTTTAAAGTTAAGCACCTGACCAGCAACAAGATGGAGTTCTGGATGCTTTTTAAACTGTACTTAATTGCTGGGGGAAGCCTTTAAAAGCCAAAATAGCTTAGAGTCATTACTGGATTCATAACAACATGAGTAAAACACTATTATTAAACTGACTTCATACTGAATGAATCAAAGGCAGGTGATTTGTTCAAAGCCACCTGGCAAGTTTGTCAACGAACAGGAATTTCAACTGGCATCTCATTGTTTGAAGTCCAACATTGCTATGTGTGCCAAACTAATTCTAAAACTGATCCAGAAGTTTGGGGGAGGAGAAAAGAGAGGGGATAAGAGAATCGGGGAGAAGCAGTTTGCCAGAAGACCCAGTTTCAAGTCTGGACTCCTATCCCAGGCCTTTTCAATGCAAAGAACAAGCAGTCTTTCCTGCAAAACCAATGACTGACCAGTAATACAGTAATACAGTAATACAGAAGTTAAAACTTCAACAAAGGATTCAAGCAACCTCAAAATTAAGAAGCACCCCCAAAGTTGCCCCTTTAGGCCATTGCTCTTTATTTCATAATTCCAAAAATTCTGCCTACCTTCTCTCTGACAGTTTGAAGGCTTTGCTGTAGCCAGCTCCTCCACCAGCCTCCATCTTCCCTATTACAGGAGAAACACATAAGGTTGAATAGTTGCTAACCATGCTTTAACACATGGTGAATTACTTGAATCCTATCAACTGGAGCACCTTCAACAATCCCAAACTAATATCCCAGGATCTTGTATGAATTAGTTTTGTAATCATTATTATTTGGTATAATGTTTGATTTTTAAAAAACCTAAATGAAATATTAGCAGATATTAAAACATTTATTTTTCTTTTAGCAGCTAACAAACTTGAGTGACCACAATGAGATTTGTTTCTAAATAAAGCCACTTAGAATTGAGGGGCACAGCTATGAAAAGCAGAATATCAACTAATAATATTCAAAGACGATGGCAATACAAATGGCCACGATGGTAATATTGACTGCGTACTGCAAGGTATGACTCCAGTTTTGGCATCAAATCCCAGCTTCCTGAATTTGCCATGTGTAAAAAAAAGCAACAAACAAAATAAACATCAATTCTTCTAGTAGCACAGAAGAAAATTAGGCTTGCTGGAGTTACCCCTACCCTCTAGCCCAGAGGAGGGGAATCTTGGCTCCTCTACGAAGTCGACTTCAACCGCCAGAATTCCTGAGCCAGCCAGCTGGGAGCTGAAGTGCACGAATCATGAAAGGGCTAAAGTTTGTCAACCTCGGCCACTTTAAGATGAGGGGACTTCAACTCCCAGAATCCCCCCAGTCTGGCCCCGGTTGAGAAACGCTGCTCTAGCAAAAGCAGCATTTAAACTCAGTGTATGAGAAAAAGGAGCGGATGCTCGAACGCTACGACTCAACCAAGCCGGCCAAGAGGACCGGATTCAGCGCCGGCCAGCGCCTCCAGCCCCTCACCCAGCTCTTCCCGCTCCCCAAGTGGTCAGGCTGCCCAGTTTTGCTCTCCAGGCCGCTCCGAGATCCTCCGCGCGCCGCCTCAGCGCCCGTCCCGCCCCCGCCGGGCTCGCCTTCCCGGCGCCCTTTCCTCACCCCGGCCCCCCGCTTCTCCCCACAGCGGCCCCGCAGCTCATCCTCCGGCTCTCCCAGCACTGCCAGCGCCTCATTTCAGAAACCAGAGCGCGAAGATCCCGGAGAGAAGGGCCGAGCGCTCTTCACATGCCCAGAGAGCCCTCGCTTCTTCCCCCGCCCGGCCCCCACGGCGGCCTCCTCTGCAGCGGCGCCGCCCCCGGCGATCCCCTGAAGCTCACCCTTCCGCCATCTTGGCCGCTGACGTCACCAATATTTACTGACCTTTGACACGCCACTGAAGCCCCGCCCCTCCAAAGGCGCAACAGCCGCAGCTTCCGGCCGTTCCGTAACGTCCGTAATCACAAATACGCTTCCGGGCATCTCTTTTACCACCAGAGGTAAAGAAAAGGGACCACTGAGGATTCTGAAGGACGCGGACACCCTTCGTGGCATTCCCAGCAGAAGAAGCCGATCTTTTCCAGACACGCTCCATCCACGTTGTTTTCGCAAAAGGTTTCCACCCGCTTCTGTAGCAGGAACCGGAAGCCAGCGCAGAGAACGGCTTCCGTCTTTAGAAGAACTCTATGGTCCTTTCTGGGTCGGCTGGGAGCTGCTACGGCAGTTGCCGAGGATAAAATTATTTGCTCGAAACGCTCTTGGATTTTTTTCCCCCTACGGTGGCAGTTTCCAGGAGAGAAACGGGCGAAAGGGGAAGGTGACGATTGCGCACCACGCGGAAAGGAAAAAACCTAGAAATTGAAGGCGATCTAGAGCTGTCTTTCTGTAAGTCAATACTCGCGTGTCAGTTGTTCCTGGACCGAAGGAAATAAGAGAGTAATAGAATAACCGAGGAAGGGAACTTTGAGGTCCTCTAGTCCAACCCCCTGCACTAACAATAAGGCTCTTGCTGAAGGCTAGGAGGATGGGAGCCGATCTCACCTCAGCGGACAGGACGCTTCAAAGTGGCAGGGCCATGGCAGAGAAGGCTCTTCTGGACCATGCCAACCCAAATTCCTTGACTGACGGGGTCCACAGCAGGGCCCTTGTGCAGGCAAAGGTGGGGTGGGCCGCCAGACCCATTGGGTAACTTGGACCCAAGCCAGGCAGGCTTTAAAGATGATAACCGACCTTTTCAACTGCACCTGGAAGCAACCAGAAGCCTATGCAACTCTTGGAACCGCTCTCGTGGCCCAAAGCCTGCCCATGCTGCCGCACTCCACACCAGTTGTAACTTCTGAATGCTCCTCAAGGGTAGCCCCACATAGAGCACATTGGAGTAGTCCAAGTGTGGGATGACCAAGTTTGAATAGGTGAGCAAGGGGCTCCTGATTCAGGAGAGGCCGCAACTGACGTACGACCCAAGAGTTGTGCAAAGACTCTGCTAGCCACAACCGCCACCTGCTCTGAGTTGTGCAATCCCCTAGTTGTGGACCATGTCTGTCTGGAGTGATGCAGGAACCCCATCAGAACTAAAGATGTTAAAGATCCGGACCGTGAAGCTCTATGTATCCAAAGCCACTCGGTCTTCCCAGGGTTCAGCCAAAGGCTGTTGTCCCCCATCCAGGCCCCCGCAGCCTTCGGGCACCATAGAGACAGGGACAGCCTTGCTTGGATCACGAGGGGTGGAGATTTAAAGTTGAGTATCAGTAGCAGATGATGTCACCCACAAGCTTCATGGGAAAAAGAGTGGGGAAAGTACGGAGTGGCATACCATAAAAGAGCAGCCATGGGCTGGATCTGTCGCTTCCTATCCGCACCGATTGGGATCAGCTTTAGAGAAAGAGGCCAAACCCAGCACAAAACTGCACCGCCCAGCCCCATACCCCACAGCCAGCCCAGAAGGATGCCATGGTGCATGATCTCAAAGGCCACTGACAGACCAAAGCCGAGCAAGGCTGTTTCGGTCCCGTAGCCAGACCTGAATCCTGCCTGGAAAAGGTCCGGATAATCCATTTCACGCAGGACCCTCTGAAGCTGCCAAGCAGCCCATCTTTTTCTACCTTCCTTCCCTAAAAAGTGAAGGTGGGAAACTGGGCGAAAATTGTTCCAGCAGTGGGATTAAGTGATGGCCTTTTTGAGGAGGGGGCTAACCGAGGCCTCTTTAAGAGGCCCCAGGAATATTTGCAATGAAGCGTTTATCAGTGGCTGGGCCCATCCGCTGATCACTATCTCTTTTACCAACCAGGAGGGACACAGATCTAATGGGCAGGTGGTTGCACCGATAGTGTAAATTGTATGGTAAAGTAAACTACATGAATTGTATGGTTGCATCCACGAAATCACCTGGAACTAAAAGGTGAAAGGTGGTGAAAATTAACCAAGGTAGATACAAAGATCCAGTGAATCGCAAAGGGTTGGCAGGCAGAGTTCATTGGTCCATGTGCCCTTCGCTGCTGTCCAGCAGTTGTCTGTGTATTAACGCCTCCCTTTCTGGGAAAGGCACGTCCCAGAGACTAAACGTATTTAAGGAGACAAAGAGACAAAACAATATAAGAACCTAAGTATGTAGACAGATGAAAATTAAAATGTTAGCTTGCTTGCTCTGTGCTAACATCCCACTTGAAGCCTTTAGATTATTTACAGTTTTATTTTTCATTATCTAGCAGTTAAGTAATAATAGAAGGAAATCTTGTATAAAATAGAAACTATTCTTAAGTAATAATATGCAGGCATCAGCTTATTTCTGACAGATGGTAAATCGAGTAAAAATGTTTTTTTTTAAAGAACAGTTCTTATCAACTTTCATTTCATTCCTGGGGTTATTAAAATGGGATTTGATCCCTGGATTCTCTCTGAAAGGTGTGTGACTGCCAGTATTTGCAACACAGGACTGTGTTTGCCATATAAGATTATATAGAAATCCAAGCACCTCCCAAATATGGGATTACTAGGTTTCCAGAAGTCTGGGTTTCTCTTGGCCATGTCCTTAGATTTCTGGGTAACAACAGCCAGGACAAATAATGCTTAAACCTTCAAAGGTTTATTAATGCCCTGGCTTATGCTATTTTCCTTTTAAGTTCTTGGTCTTGGCAGGCTGGCTTGTGGCATGGCAAGGATGACGTTTGCTGACCTATTGATCAGCCAAAATGTAGGTGCAGACCTGCAGGATCCACATTTCAGCTGATCTGCTCCTGGCTGGAGATGGGGCAGGTGGGATGGGAATAGAAGTGGCCGCAAGCCTGAAGTTGCTGATCCCAGTCCAGGCCTTCTTTGCTTTGGAGGAGAGCCCCGATTGTCCCCTTGCCCTGGGACAACAAGCTCTGACTTTGGGTTTTTTCATGTAGGACCAATAGCTCTTCCCTCCAGCCCTTCCTTGGCAAGATGGCTATAACAATGCTGACCTCGTTTATTAAACGGCTGGAACGGTGAACGAGACTTTGATTTGCAGCGGTAACATTCCTCATTATTGTCCTGAAAACCTTGGTCCCTTTACAGATTATAAACAATAGTAGCTTGGAAGCAGCTGTCGGGTAGCAGCTGGAAGGCCCAGCTGGAAAGGCTCCCCTGCTGCAGTTGCAGCTCCTTGTTTCCCACCTGAGCTCTTTGGCAGGGACCCTCAAAAGCTCACCCCCACCCCCGCAGAGGCAGAGGAAGGTTCCCGCCCTGCCCCCACAGAAAAATGTGCCTTTGAACAAAGAGGCTCAACTGCAGAAGGCGGTGGAAGGGATCGATTGCGAGGGCTGTGCCCTGCCTGGACACACACACAGCGGGCTCTCCCATAATTACACCTTTGGGAAAAAGGAACAATTATTGGGAACAGAATGGTATTCCAGAAGAAGGGAGGGCAGCACTTTTAAGCATATCTGTTGACACCCAGGGACACCTTCGCCCCCTTTTGGGTCTGGTTTTTGGTCCATTTTGTGCTTGTTTTCTGGCCTGTTTTTCATCCCATTTTTGGACTTTAGCCTGCTTTCAGTTGGCAGAGTGCTGCAGGAGGCCATGGAGGGTGAAAACGAGGCGTGGGGGGGGGTACACAGCCCGTTTTAGATGCCAGAGGCACCGCGGACCAGATCCAGCCCGCAGGCCTTGGGTTTGACACCCCTGATTTAGAGTCATTTCAGGAAGAGCCGAGTTAGGAGAGTGTCTTGTGTGAGCAGCGGCTGGCTAGGTGGAAGAGGGATTAAAGATGTGTTTATTTATTGCATTACCTATCTGGGGATGCCTGCAGGTGTGGTCAAGAAAAGCCCAGGTGGTGCCTGCGGTGGTGCAATTAAAGCTCTAGTGTTTTGCAGATGGAGCTTTAATTGCCCCGTTCTGGGTCTGTTTTTACTTTTTCAACTGCACTTTAGGGATGTCCCTGCATCCAACCCACCTCTTTCCGCTGATAATACCAGGCACTTTCCACTGATGGTAAATCCTTTGGGCTTGGCAGAGCAAAACTTCAGAAAATGCCAAATTCAACTCTGCTAGTGTGTCACTGCCTCCCCAACAAAAGAGACACAACCCTTTACACATTCATTTGTTTAAAAAAGATAGTCCAATAAGGTCTGTTGCTATGCATCACATAAAGAAACATCGAATAATTACAGAAATGAAATAAAATAAAATATAAGTAAAATAAACTCATTTTGCAGGGTCTGCTTAAAAGCACAGCTCTCTTGTGAGATTTCTGGAGAGTCCAGAGCCTCAAGAGTTTGTGTGACACAATGACAACCTGAGATGGATTCAGGAAAACCACCCAAAACAGGAAGGGAAGCGGCCTTCCTTTTCAGGCGCTAAGGCATCGCGCATGGGATGGCCACACTCGCAAACCCCTCCCAGACAAGAGCCTGATGCTGCAGGGGAACGAGGGGTGGACTCTTCCAGATGATTCCCCAGAGGTCTGTGTTGAGCAGAGCTGGATGTGGGAGATCAGCCAAAGCCATGAAGAGCCTTTCCAGCAAGAAGCTCCGGTCAAAAAGAACAAGTCAAATGTATTACTGGATCACCAGCCGAATAGGACTCCTGCAGCAGACAATTCTGCACTTTGGGGTTTGAAGACGGATGGAAGTTGGAGAAATGAAGATAGAAAGATCAGGCGTTGATCTGAAATGAAGAGTGAGGCAAAAATGCTTCCTACCTTGTAGGAGGACTTCTGTGCAGAATGAAAGCAAGCAGGAATGAGATACTAAAGCAATAGGTGTGTTCAAATGGGGCGGGAGCTGGGTCAAAGCTGAATGAGCGCTCAATGAGGGTGGAGGGAATAAAAGTTAATGACCAGAATGAAAAAGTGTGATGGAATGGAATGTATCCAATCATAAAACAGATTTACCAAGTTAATTAATGAAATAATTTATGTGAAGTTAAGGGTATGAGATAAGAGGGAAGGAAAACGGTGGGGTAGCTAGTTATGCAAAATCAGGCACTATAGAAAAGCCCTTCTCAACTGGGCCCCCCAGACTACCAGGCTCATGTTGATTTAGGATGATGGGAATGGTAGTCCCACACTTCCTGAGACTGGCAGGTAGCAGGGAGATAAAATTAGTGGACCAGCGAAATGCTTTGATAAAATGGACCACAACCTACTACTTGATGAGACAGAAAAGTGTGGGATAGACAGCATCACCACCAGATGGATTTGTAACTGGCTGATCAACCGTATCCAACATGGAGTTCTTAATGGAACTACTGCATCTACATGGATGGAAGTAAGCTGTTAGGTCCCCCAAGGCTCTGTCTTAGGCCCAGTACTCTTCAATAACTTTATCAACGATTTAGATGTGTGAGTAGAAGGGGAACTCATCAAATTTGCTGATGACACTAAACGGGAATAGCCAACATTCCAGAAGATGGGCTCAAAATACAGAAGGATCTTGACAGTCTTGAACACTGCGCCATACCTAACATTTCCTACGGCCTGGGGTGCAAAAGGACTCCGGTCTTTGGCTGACGCAAGGAGCGTCCCCGTTTAAGGCGGCGTTTCTGAACTTCAGCAACTTTTAAGATACGTGGACTTCAACTCCCAGAGTTCCCCAGCCAGCCCGATGCCTCGGAGTCCACACCTCTTCAATCTGCTGAGCCGCTGCGATGAAGGCGGAGGGGCTTCTGGGCTTCCCTCCTGCCCTGCACGCACGGCCGCCTCCTTGAGCCCTCCCCCCTTCACTCGTCCTCCTCAGCGTCCGCCCGCCAGCCTTTCTCCCCGCTCCAGCCCCGGCCGAGGAGACTGCAAGTCCCGGCAGCCCCGAAGAGGCCGGGGGGCTCCGCCGGCGATTGGCGCCGCGCAGGGTGGGCGGCCCCTGCAACCGGGCTGGCTGCCGGTGCCCCTGCCTTGCGCCCCTGCGCGCGCGTGCCCGCCGGTGGGCTCCTGCGGGGGGCGGCAGGCAGCAGCCGCGGTGGGCGAGGCGAGGCAGGTGAGGCTGCGCTGCTTGGCCGGCGGGACGAGCGGGCGGCCAGGAGGGCGACTCGGGCCAGCGCGGAGCGGCTACTACCCGCCCTCCCTCCGGAGGCTGCCGGGCCGGGCTGACCTCTCCTCCAGGCCGGCCTCCCTCACTTGCGGGCGCTGCATCCCTGGGACGGCGGTGGGTCTCCTGCCTCGGGTGGGGTCAGACTAGAGGACCTTCCGGGATCCGCGCTGCGCCTGGAGAGGGGGCAGCGCCGAAGGAAGGCAGAGGGCGGGGCTGCTGAGCGCGGAGCGGCCCGTCCGTCTCCCGGCAGGTCCGCGAGGGGCGCGTCGGGAGGGAAGCGCCTCTTTGGCTTCGGCCCCGCCGAGCTCCCGGCTACCTTCCACCCACCGGGGCCGAAACCTCCCCCC
>JAOYMU010000020.1:22568550-22583406 GCA_025802295.1 Psammodynastes pulverulentus
CTAGGGAATTCTGGGAGTTGAAGTCCACAAGTCTTAAAGTTGACAAGTTTGGACATCCCTGCATTAGACGCCTAGATTCTTGTATAAGTCACAAGTATTTTCCAGGATTTATTCAAAGCCTTTGTATATGATGTTTACCCAACATTAATACAATTTTGAGTGAAATCCCCCAACAAGGGCTTACAATAAAAGTAGAGCTATATTTTTGACAAGAGAAACAGGCTGAATGACTTACAGATGCAGTGCAGCATGTTTCCCCCTCCAATGCCTTAAAGTGTGTTTTCAGATCCTTTGAAAAGTTAATTGCTAATTAATCAGAATAGAACTGGAAGGGAACTTCAAGGTCTTCTAGTCCACCTCCCACCCAAGCAGGAGACCCTATATCATTTCAGACAAGTGGCTGTCCAGTCTCTTTTTAAAAACCTCCAGTGATGAAGCACCTACAACTTCTGATGGCAAGGTGTTCCATTGGTTAATTGTCCTCACTGTTAGGAAGTTTCTCTTTAGTTCCAGGTTGCTTCTCTCCTTGATTAGTTTTCATTCATTGTTTCTTCTCCTGTCCTCTGGTGCTTTGGAAAATAAGTTGACTCCCTCCTCTTTGTGGCAGCCTCTCAAATACTGGAATAATTACAACTTCAATTTTCAGGTAACAAAAGGTAAAAATGATTACATCTATGGAGGATAGCCACTTTAGCCATATTTTACTTTATATGTGATGGATTCATTTTAATTATACTTTCAAATCAAGATGAGTTAAGTTTTTCCCTGACCCCACTCATTAGCTTCTTATTTTGGCTGAATGTTTGGATGGTGACTCCTGGTATGCTCTTCCCAATTTAAAATTGGTTTGAAAATGTCTTCTGGGTAATCAGAGAGGACTAAAGATTCACAAATACACCAAACACAAATGTTACTGTCTGGCTCAGTGTTGGTTAGTTCAGGAAGCTAAATTTATAACTTTGTTAAAAAAACAACAGGAAAGTGTACTTCTTGAAAATTGCCCACCTGAAGCTCTTGAGGAGCCTGGTGTACAATATGCCATTCATGGCAACCATACAGCATCTGCGATTTTGTGACGTGGCTCTGTGTGAATGCTTCATCCGCACCATGACAGGACGTGAAATAGATTGGTGTACTCAGTTAAAATATTGTGAAGCTAAAGTTATCGTAAGTACCTGTGATGGGATTCAAATTTTTTTACTACTGCTTCTGTGGGTGTGGCTTGGTGGGCGTGACATGGCTTGGTGGGCGTGGCAGGGGAAGGATATTGTAAAATCCCCATTCCCTCCCCACTCCTGGGGGAAGGTGGTTCTCCGAACTACTCAAAATTTCCGCTACCGGTTCTCCAGACTGGTCAGAACCTGCTGAATACCACCATATAATTCCTGTCACCATGTCACGTAAAAACATGACAGCCCTTCCTAAATAAATGTATGTGCTGAGACTATGATAGAAAATGGTGTCCCTTGCTTGGGTCTGTAAAAGATTTCTTCAAAGAAACCAACCTTTTCAGCTCTATAGTAGTGGCAACTTTCAGCTGTGCTATATGAATAGAGGCCTGTGAAGTGTTTTGTCAGACTTTAGTGCATGAGTACTGTAGAGGAGTAGGAAACTTGAAAGCCATAAGACGTGCACCGTCCTTGTCCACAAAAAAATTATGGCCCGTAGAGGAATTTTGCCCCATTTTTCTCACCGGCCATTAAATCATTAAGTCAACTAGCTTATGGAGAGAAGATTGCCATTTCCCCTTTATTAATTGCATCAGGGGCAAGTGATCTCAAGCAAGATTAGTTAGAAGGAGAAATAAGGGTTCTTCTTTTCCCTGAACTAGTTACAAATCAGTAGTTTTTCACAGTTTCTTGCCAAGGAAGTTTTATGATGGTGGTGGTAGATTATTACTATTTCCTTTCACTTTCCTCCCAATGATCTGTTAAGATTGCTTCTTAACAAGAGGTATGAAAATATGCTGCATGTATAAGAATGGGAAAGTGCATACAAGTAGTTCCTTGACATATGACTACAACCAGGTACCAGAATTTGCATTGCTAAGCCAGTGTTAAGTGAGTCATGCCTGATTGTGCAACCAGTTTTGCCACGGCTGTAAATCGAATCACTGCTGTTGTTAAGTGATTGTGTGGTCATTATGCCAATCCGACTTTCTCCACTGACTTTGCTTGTCATAAATTGGCAGGGAAAGTCAATGATTACAGACCCTGGGATGCTGCAACCATCGTAAATACATGCCAGCTGCCAAACACCCAAAATTTTGATCATGTGACCGTGGGGATGCTACAAGGGTCGTAAGTGCGAGGACTGGTTGTAAGTCCCTTTTTTCAGTGCCATTGTAACTTGGAACAGTCCCTAAATAAATGACTTAAGTTGAGGAATAAAATAGTTGCCAGTTTTTGATCTACATCTTTGCTAAATTTCAGTGTTCCAGAATTTAGCAGAAGGAAATGAAAACAAAACAGAACAAAAAAACACCACTATTCAGATATTTGTCTACACACAAATATGGGTAAATGAGAAGAAATGTGAGTAATAATATTTATTTATATTACAGTTAAAAACTAAGTGCAAAAAGTCTGAAACTTTCAAAGTCTACAATTATGAAAATAATGTGTAGAGGGTTCAAAATATGTTCAGCATAACAATGTGAAATGCACAGAATTTGATTAGAATATGGCTAAGAATAATTCAGGGGAAAAAAAACCTAGTGATTTTCAAATGAGTGGTGCAGCTAGCTCTTTAATCAAAATATACTTTCATCTGAAGATTAATCACATTAATTTGCAACATGAGTTCTGCATTTACAGATAGTTGATATTTCCTATAATTCTTTATGTTTGTCAAGTCTCTAGGAAAATCCTTTCAAATCTGATTATATTCTTTCCTTTCCTTTTTTCCCTGAGCCAGGATTTAACTTGACAGCCATTTTCAATAGACCTGCCTACAATGTCATGTACATTAACATGTTTACAAGTGTGGCTAGCAATTCAATTAACTGAACAGGGCTCAAAAATGAGTTTTTAAAAAAACCTCTTTTATCATATGTAATATAAAATTCATGAACAGCTGTTTCGCTTTTCAGGGGCAGTGAAATATATAGCAGATACAATTCAGCTACCTATGGCTACATGCTATTATCCACAGTAGATTAAATGGTAAAGTGTGGTTAATCGGGAAAGTAATAAAAACTTTTTCTAAGACTTGTTGTAGGAATTGGTAAGATAGGAGTCCCTGTGGATTTTACACTGCTAGTCGTTGCCAACTATAGGGGGCAGTGCTCATCTCTGTTTCAAAGACACTGAGCCAGCATTGTCTGAACACATTTCCATGGTCATGTTGCCTGCATGACATTGCAGAGCACTGTTACCTTCCCACTGAAGTGGTACCTATTTATCTACTCACATTAGCATGCTTTTGAACTGCTAGGTTGGCAGCAGCTAGGGTAAGGATGAGAGCTCACCCGTCGCATGGTGCCCCAGTCTTGAACCTGGGCTGCCGGCTTTTCCAGGTGACAAACCCAGCATCATAACCGCTAAGCCATTGTACCTTCTCTGTAGGAATTAGTAGTACATTAGAAATATAATGCAAACAATAGTAAGAACTGCCAATACTCCTCATTGTATTTTATAAAGGTAAAGGTAAAGGTTCCCTCTCACATATGTGCTAGTTGTTTCTGACTTTAGGGGGCAGTGCTAATCTTCTTTTCAAAGCTGAAGAGCCAGCACTGTCCAAAGACATCTCCATGGTCATATGGCCGGCATGACTAAACACCAAAGGCGCACGGAACCCTGTTACCTTCCCACCAAAGATAGTCTCTGTTTTTCTACTTGCATTTTTTACATGCTTTCAAACTGCTAAGTTGGCAGAAGCTGGAACAAGTAACGGGAGCTCACCCCATAACACAGCACTAAGGATTCAAACTGCTGAACTGCCAACCTTTTGATCAACAAGCTCAGCGTCTTAGCCACTGAGCCACTGCGTCCCCTGTGTATTTTATAGAAGGACCTATATTTTCTATGATGCAAACTTGGGGTCATGGAAGGCAGACTGGTGATATTTTCATCTTGATGGTCATCTATATTTACCAAGCTGTGGTTTGATAATGATACCAACATACTCAGTGAAATGTCTGTATGAGCAGTTAACAGGTGAGACCCTGTTTGGTGAAGTAGTTAAGGTACCAGGTTAGAAACCATGAGTACTAGTCCCACCATAGGCATGAGGCCAATTGAATGACTTTGGCCCAATCATTCTCTTCATTCAATCATTCTCTTTCCTAGGAAGAAGGCAATAGCAAACCACTTTTGAAACTGTTGCTGCAGAGACTAGTCTACTGGAGTTAAAACTGTCTTGAAGGTACCAAAAAAGAGTAATAAAGTCCTGGCGCTTAGCAAATTAATAGCTGATTTTTTTCCTGAAACAAAGCAACAAGGTGTTACTATTCATATAGTATGCTGGGTTCTGCTTCTGGAGGGCCGCTCATGACTCTTGGATCGAATTAATGAGAAAAGACACCATACAGGTTTTCCTCGGGATGAAAACGACCCAGAACAAGGGCCGGGAAGCTCTTTTATTAGGGAGCTAGAAAGCATTACATGTGATAGCTACTGACCAATACAAAATAGCAGCATGGCAAAAGAGGGGAGTATTGGGGGTGCTATAGGTGGTCTTAGCTCAGGTTACATGGCTCAAGTATCACCGTGGAGACTGCCAGTGATGTCAGAGGATGGAATGTGCTTATCTCCCCCTGCATGATTACAGGCAACCGTGCCGGCTGTACCAGCCTCGCTGCCCTGCACGCTAGGGAGAGGGAGATACTGCAACATCTCCTCTGTTTTTATTCTTTTAAAAAGCATCATCGTCTTCGTCGCGGGTGAGTGTGAAGGGATCTTTCTCCATCAGAGACGTCCGTTCAGCCAGATCCGAGCCGATCTGGTTGACTAAGTTGATTTGCTGGTGAGTGGCAATTTTTGGCACCGAGCCTTTAAACATAACAATGAGGGAGGGAACACACTGAATACAACAGCATAATGAAATAAAAATGAGTATACACATAAAAATTGCAGCTACAGTGTTTTTCAACCAAGTCAAGTTTGGTAGCCATGACCATAAGGCATCCCAAAAAGAAATTAGGTGTGTTTTTCAATCTTACCCCCCATAGTTTCAAGGGAGGCGGTTTACAGAAGTCAAAACTGGGAGGTTACAGAAGATAGGCAGAGGGGCATATGCAAGGCAAATACATTCTCATATGGCGATATCACATTACAAGGCACATATTGTTCGTGGCAAGTCCAAGTGACTGATAATGTGTCACTCTAGGTGCTCTTCATAGGATAATGTAGCATTATTGTTTCCTTCTTGTTTCGTGTATGTGTTCCAGCTGCACAGCAATCTGCACGTTCACAGATAAAAGCTATTCCCGCAAACATTGAACAATATATGTGTGATATCACATCCCTCAGTACCTCAGAATTAACTTCATGCCATTAGTCTCTTTAAAGCTTTAAAGCAGGAATAGCCACAACTTCAGAAGACAGGCTCAAGATCCAGAAGGATCTTAACGGACTTGAACACTATACCATAACTAACAAAACGAAATTCAGTAGAGAGAAGTTAAGATTTATATTTAGGCAAGAAAAATCAAATGTACAGCTACAGATTAGGCGAAACCTGGCTCAATAGCAGCAACTCTGAGAGGGATCTTGGAGTCCTAGTGGACAAACATTTAAATATGAGCCAGCTGTCAACCCTGACACCAGCAGTGTGCAGGAGCAGCCAAAAAAGCCAATGCAATCCTTGGTTGCATTAATAGAGGGATAGAATCAAGTTCCCGTGAAGTATTAGTACCGCTTCATAAAGCTTTAGTAAGATCACACTTAGAATATTGCATCCAGTTTTAGATGCCATGTTACAAAAAAAGATGTAGAGACTTTGAAAAGAGTGCAGAAAAGAGCAACAAAGATAGTTAGGGGACTGGAGGTTAAAGCATATGAAGAGTGGTTGCAGGAATTGGGTTTGTCTAGCCTAGTGAAAAGAAGGACTAAGGGTGAAATGATAGCAGTATTCCAGTATTTGAGGGGCTGCCCCAAAGAAGAGGGAGTCAACCTATTTTCCAAAGTACCAGAGGCAGGACAAGAAACAATGGATGGAAACTAATCAAATAGAGAAGCAGCCTAGAACTAAGGAGAAACTTCCTGACAGAGAACAATTAATCAGTGGAACAGAAGTTTGCCTTCAGAAATTATGGGTGCTCTATGACTTGAGGCTTTTAAGAAGAGACTGGACAGCCATTTGATTGGAATGATATAGAATCCCCTGCTTAAGCAGGGTGTTGGACTAGAAGACCTCCAAGGTCCCTTCCAAGTCTGTTATTCTGTTCTGTTATTTTTCCGAAGAAGTATATTTTGCAAAGAGAGGAGTGCATGTGTGGCTAATACAAACATAATATTTTAACCAAAAATGGTTTGTGCATGTACCTATTGAAGCAAAAAAAAAAAATATTACTTCAAACTGTCCTTGCATTTTATAACTTTGTTGATATCACTTTGCATCTTATATACAAAATTGTATATAATTCTAAAATTGTACTAGAGATTTATCCTATAATTTACTTGCTTTACAAGTAATTTGTTTTCATCTCTTCTTTGCTGAAAGAAAAAGAGGGAAAGTCTTTCTTATCCTGAAATGTAGGTTTGCCTTGAGTCAGTTTTGACTCCCGCTGATGTCATAAACGACTTCATAGAGTTTTCCTCGCAGCCACAGAGAAGTGGTTCAGCACCTTTTTTTTTTACCTCCCATCGTATTCAAACACTAATTATGTCCAGCTCTTACAAACAGACAAAGTCTTTTCTAGATTAAATTGATTTAACTTAGGTCTAAATTTACCTGCGTCATTCTCTCAGGAAGGAGGGTGCTACTGGCTATTGCCACACAATTCTATTTCCATGTTGTAAGACTTTCTGGTAATGTCCCCTCCCGTCACTGCAGATCCATCAAGCGTGCAAACCCATCTGCAGAAAGTGCAAGCGACACGTCACCGAAATGACGGGCCAGGTGGTCCAGGAAGGGACAAGGCGCTACAGACTTTGCAACGAGTGCCTCTCTGAAGCCGGGATCGACAGCATCCGCATTGATTTGGACACAGAACCGCCCCCGGAGTTTCCTCTGGAAGAGGATAAAGATTCCAACTGGAATTACAGCGAAGACAATAGATCCGATGTGGAGATTGTGGAGGACGGCTCGTCTGACCTGGTGATCCAGCAGGTGGATGACAGCGACGATGAAGCCGAGGAAAAAGACGTGAAGCCCAATATCAGGTAGGTATGAAGGACCGACCGTGAATAGTGTCAACCCCCTCTTCCTGTTTACATTACATATCATTCCTTGTCTTGAGCGTTGACGCCCAGCCTGCCTGCCTGCCTGCCGGCCCAGGGTTCAAATGCACTTTGCTCTAAAGGCTTTCCCTGGCTTGAGGTCAACTGCATGCAGTGACGGACATGCCATTGTGTCTCTTCTGAAAAAAGATACTCCCACATATCACTATTTTATTGCATAAGGAGGCCTTCATTTCAAGATGGCGCGATGTATGAACAACTATTTGCAAATGACACCGCGATAACTTTTGATAATATAAAATTGTCCTCTTAATCCTTTTACAAAATTGGAAGCCCTTCAAAATAAAAATGAACAACTTCATAGTAATTCAGTTACTGAATTAAATTTTTTCAAGTATAAGAGTTTTGTTTAACTATAAACACTACTAATATGAAAAGGTTTAGCAATGTTTCAGCCTATATTCAGCCACGGACAGTAACCTCAGTCATGTGTTATCTTAGAAACACGGCCAGTAGATCAAAAGGAATGCAGTAAGTGGACAACAATTCATAATCCTTCAGCAAGCATGCCCCTTCTCCAAACCATTGTTTGTTTATTAAAAACAGTAAGTTTTCAAAACCAGTTTTTGATTCCCAAATCTGTTTTCGGTGAACCCTTTTGGCAGGCCTTGCAACTGGTAGAATGACCGACACTTTTCAAATCCAGCACCCGAACACACAGGTGGTAGTGCAGCTTTTCCTCATGAGACATGTGTTCACACATGCTCACTTCCTTGACTTTATGGAAATGTTACACTGCACCAACATGCGGAGTTGTGAGAGGTAATAACCTGTATTTTCTCATTCAGCCCAACACTCTTTGGTGACACACGTCATTACGATTACTTCACCTGGATTTACAGGTTATGTTTTGCGGGGTTTTTTTTTCCAGTTGTGCTTTTGTTTTTGTTTTTTCTCTCTCTTACTGAAGCAATGAAACAGAAAAAAACAGATGACCCTTAAGTAGAAGCAGAGATACTAAAAGGCTTAGCTTCATCTTGACAGTGATTGACAGCGGTTTGCAAAGTTTGTGAATCCTTTGAATGTTCAATATGTCTGCATAATAGATTTAAAATGAGATCTGTTCTCCACACAAGTCTTCAAACTAGAAAGAGAATTCAATTAAACAAATCAGTCAAAAGCATTATACTTGTTCATTGAAGAAAAGGATCCAAAGCTACCTATTTGTGTGTGGCATGAAGCCAAGTCAGGCAGGGTCTCCCATCCTTGGCAACTTGAAGTTGTGGATGTCAACTCCCAGAATTTGCCCTGGGTGGGAAACCCTGCCAGCTCACCTGAAGGGGAAATCAGAGTTGGGCATTTCAATCAGTGGGAAGAAGATCAGGTGTGAGGTCCATCTAACTTAAAGAACATAATTTATTAAATAAATAAAATAAGTTTAAGCATATTTACTTATTAAATTTATATGCTGCCCGCCCCGCTGTTGCAATGACTCTGAATGGCTTCTGCATATTCACTATTAAAGTCTGATCTTAACAACTCGTGAAGATGTGGAAGTATGTTGTATGGAGAATACATCATGCTTTAAGTCATATTTACAGGTAATCCTCACTTAGTCTTTTCGAAGTTACCAGGGATGCCGAAAAGGTACTTAAACCCAATTTTGAAGCGCTAGCAGCAGCTCCTCTCCCCACCTTTGCAGTCACACAATCATATTTTGGCCTTTATAGCTGTTTGCAGCATCCTGCGGCCACATGACCATAATAGTTGGTATTTCGTTTGCCAGTTTGGTGGCATTTTCTTCTAGTTTCCCCCCAAAAAAGTCTATTGGATAAAATTGATTCATTTCACAACTGCAGCAGAAAGGGTTGTGAACTCCATGTAAAACCCCCATGACTGGCAAAACACATTTCACTGACCCAGGATGGCAAAACCCCCAAGTCCTCCAGGTCAGTGACATTTCTCAAGTGGGCAACTGCAGTGGAAGAATAGAGGAGGAACAGCACCTGTGAGCCTCTTGGCTTCCACAACAGCCAAATATTTTGCAATACTGTTTGTTTATGCAAAGTGAACATATTTTGAATACATTTGAAATATTTACATCCCATCCTGGGGCCAGACTGTGACCTTAGATCCTTCCTATACACCAGGGCTGTCAAACTCCCAGCCAGTGGGCCGGATGCATCACGCATTGGCCCGGTTTAGCGAAGGGGGGGAAAGTCCCGATACGTCCCACTGTGACGCCGTGAGTCTGACACCCCTGCTATAAAAACGGTTCTCGGTCTCAGAAACCTTGAAGATGCGTGGACTTCAGGTTCCCAGAATTCCTCAGTCAGCACGGGAATTCCGGAAGTCCACATATCTTAAAGTTACCAAGTCTGAAAAAGACTAATTTAGCATTTCCCAATTGTCGCAACTTGTAGACAATGGTTTTCAACCTCCAGAATTCACAGCTATGACGGGGCTGAGTGGCTTCCTCTGGCAGTTGAAGAAGTGCAGGTGGCCCTCAACTCATGATCACAATTGCTAAGGGAGATATTTAAGTGAGTTTTGCCCCATTTTATGACCTTTCTTGCTACAGTTTTTAAGTGAATCTCTCCAGTTGTTCACTTAGTAGCATGGTTGTTAAGTGAATCTGGCTTCCCCATTGACTTTGTTTCAGAAGGTTGTAAAAGAGGATCAATGATCCCAGGACACTGCAAAGGTCACAAATATGCCAGTTACCAAGTGTCTGAATTTTGATCACATGACAGCGGGGATGCTGCCATGGTCATAAGTGTGAAAAAATGGTCATAAGTCACCTTTGTCAATGATGTAACTGGTCATTAAATGAACTATTGTAAGTCAAGGGCTACCTGTACCACATCTGGATGTATCAAGGTCACTTTAAAGATAGCTTGACGTAACTGGAGCTTAAAGAATCCACCTCTTATCATTACTTTGTAAAGATGTTGCTTTCTGCTAAGCAGATACTGCAGTAGGGAGATAAAAGATGATTTATTTATTCATTTTTATCCTGCTTTTACTTTTATAACTGAAGGTAGCGAACATACCTAACACTCCTTCCTCCTCCTATTTTCCCTATAACAATAACCACCGTGAGGTGTGTTGGGCTGAGAGGGACTGGCCCAAAGTCACTCAGCCAACTTTCATGCCTAAGGCAGGACTAGAACTCACCTTCTCCCAGTCTCTAGACTGGTGCCCCAACCACTAGTGGCTTATTCCATTCAGTCAGTCCACTCTATGCATTGGTGGGAGACGTGGATTCCGGCAACATTCCTTGCGTTCCATGGTACGCCGTCATTGCCAAAAGCTCATGGGTTGTGGGTGCGGCTGACATATGCAGAGATACACAATCCTGGTCATTTCAGACCATTCACATACCTCTCGGCCACTAGCCTGACCCCTCTGGGAGCCCTCCTGCTGTGGTTGTATCTTCCAATCGAATCCAGGAGTGGAATCCCAGACCAGCCCCCCGACTGTTTCTAGGTTGGGTCTGAGCCTGGTGCCGAAGCCGATAAAGAACTTCAGACACAGAGTGCAGGTTTGTTTCCTTTTATTAAAGCGCTCCAAGGAAAGGGGTCCTGGCCAAAACTGCCAGACGGTTCCTGGAGGAGCCTTCAAACCTCCGGGACAAAACCTCTGGGATGATGAGACCAAAATGGAACATGACAGCCACAAACGGACACAAACGCCTGCGGAGGAATCCGCGAGGGAGGCCCACGAGAGACGCAGGACCCTCCCTCCCAGGAAGCCTGGAGGTGGGTCTCCGCTGCTTTGGGGTGGGGAGATTTGGCGGCGACCAAATCGATGGCGAGAGGAACACAGCATCCCATCAGAAAATACTGGAGGGCAATTTGTGTTCATTAGCTCTGAAGCTGCACATGGAGCCCACCTGGACTTCCCAACACGACAAAGGCTCCCCCACCCCCCAAAAGGGCAAGGTGACCCTTGGTGGCTTATAGCAGGAGTTCTGGAATGGCTGTTAGTCTCACGACCTCAGCGCCACTGGGCCGCTTTGGGGAGACCTCAAACATGCAGCTCATGCTCAACCACCCAGTCCTCCACCACAGAGGGTGTCCGCAACATACATTGTTTACGTATTATTTTATACGGAGACATTTCTTAGCCTTAGTAAGACTACCATAGCTCTGATTTTGGTTTAGACATTTGAGTGGTAGTCCTCGAATGACAATCGCAACATGGATTGAAATTTCTGTTGTTGTAAAGCAAGTCATCAAATGATTGGACCCAATTTTACTGCAGTTGATAAGCGATCCAGCTTCCACAACTGACACCGCTTGCCAGAAACTGGCTGAAAGGTGGCAAATCTCAACCATGCAATCACGACCACGATGTAATGGTCACAACTGCGAAGATTCTTTTTCTGAGCCCGTAACTCTCGTTAAATGAACTGCCACAAGTCAAGAACTATCTGTATGACGCAACTTGCATGTTCAGTATCTGTGGACTACTTGTTTTAACCATGCTCCTTGTTTTAAGATCTGCAACCGTGTGAATAACAGATCCTCTTTGTAACTTCTGATCCATGCAAACCATAATTGCACCAGGGCTGATGCTATCTCACCACATAGCTGGAAGCAGTTACGGAGGCTAGGAAAGAACTTATCAAGGGGAGTAGAAGATGTGAGCTGTGCTTTCACAGCCACCTGAGCACTGGAGGAAGGCTGCATTAGAACCACACCCTCCAATGTTCCTTAGGGCTACATAAAGGAGGGGGGGGGGAGAGGAACTCAGTGTAACTGAATGGCTGCAATCAGTGCCAAAAGCAAATTGATATTCAACAACATATTCCCCAAGGGGGAAGTGGAGGAAATAGCAAAATCAAAACAAGAAAATAATTAATCCTAGTTCATTTCCATCAAGGATCCTGTCATGGAACAGCTAACAATTTCATCTCTGGCTTTCACTGCCAATCATCTTCTCAATGGCTGCTGCCTGAATCTGCACCCAGAGCTTCGTTCTCCTGGCTTTGGGGCTTCTGGGCTCCCCCTGAAAACGGCTCCTGTAGCTCCAAGGGCCGGATGAGGAGGAAGCGTCCAATGGAAGGACCTTCGTTCAAATATCGATTATGACAAACACCTCTGGCTTTCCTTCTTCCTGGACCTGCATGGCTGAATACGTGATTGCTTTGACCTCTGTCCCCTGAGGTGAACAAAGGGAAAACAGTAAACAACTTGCTAATTCAACAAACCATGTTTAATCGTGGCTTATTCAGGCAGAATTCAAACATCCTTGTCAAGAGCAGAGTTCAGAAATCAGATGTGACTATTTGAGCAACAGCCTCCCTTTGCCCTGGATCAGACTAAGAACAGCTAACAAGGGAAGAGCTCTTGAGCCAAACTGGAGGCAGTGAGCGTACTTGTTCCTTCTAGTCAAGATGAAAATAAATGCAGTGACTGAGTTTATAAAGCATGCCAAGCCATAGTGCTAATTGTTGTGGCTTGCAAGGCATGGGTCATTTAACTGTGGTTATGTGGAGCTAAACAAGTGCGGCTTCTTCAGTAAACCATGGTTAAATGAACTTACTTAAGGTAATGTGTGAACCCAACCACATGAGAGCTTGCTGTTTTTCAAGTTGCCATTTTCAAGGGAAGCTATTTGCAATTATTTGAGTCAGTGTCCTTTTAGCTGAAAGGTTAGAATGAACTTTATGTGGAGGATGTAAGTCAGGGGTCCCCAAACTTGGCAACTTTAAGACTTGTGGAACTTCAACTCCCAGAATTCGCCAGCCAGCATAGGGAGTCGAAGTCCACAAGTCTTAAAGTTGCCAAGTTTGGAGACCCCTGATGTAAATTATGGGCCTTTGACCAAGGATTGTTTTCCTGCAATGCAAAAGGATGCTCAACCAAGCCAGATCTGACTCTGAGTCACTAGTCCACAATAACCAAGCTTGTTAGAACATACCTGGGGATGCTTCTGCAAAGAGAACTCTTCTCCCCACCTTGAAAGTAAAAGAAAGCAATCATTAGAAGATTACTAAAGTAAAGCACTTTTTAAAAAGCCATCACCTGGCTCATTTAAAGCTGTGGCTTATTTGCAATCCGTCCATGTGAGTGGAGGGCCGGCCCACACTCACAATCCCATTTGTGTGACCGAATGAAGCTGTGCAAGCATGCATGCCGCCCCCTCACACAAAACCATCCCCTTTTCTCCCCCTTCCACCAGCCCAGAAAAGTGCGGGAACCCTGATTTAAAGGCAGACAAATTTGATCCCAATGATGTGCATTTCCTGTCCCAAAGGTGCATGAGAAATCATGGTAAAGAGAGATGTAGCCATGTGGACTGTGCAGAATCTTCCACAAAAGTCACAAAGTCTTTAGATTTTAGAACTTCGTCTTCTACTTTAAACTGGATAATTGCACTTACCCAATAGATCGTATCCTGAAATGGATTCGGTCGATGTGAAGCACCTTCACTTCCTATAAAACAGGGAGGAATTTAACCTTAGCCCGAAATCTATGCACCCTCACAGGCTCCACACAGCTCCCGTAGCATGTCCAAGCAGAACGATTCCCCACTCTCTACATCCATCAAGGTGCACCTGAAGCAGTAACTTTGCAGCGCCTACAAATGGGTTTTCTAGTCTGCTCCAGCATCTTGAACAGCTCATATAATCTAGTTAAGCTATCAAAATCCCTGATTCCCAAGTAGAATGCAACTAGGGGGACGGTAACAAAATACATTCCTGCTCCTCTTTAGCTTTTCTCATTGACTAGTTGCAGTCTTAGGATTCTTGTTCAGCGTCTTAAGAACGGACGAATTCAATAGGTCAACAAAATCATTGCAAAGAGCTGGGATGTAAGATATCGCTATTTCTTAACATGAAATATTAATACTCACTCTGGGTATGAAAAACTCCTCGGCGCTGAATTTATAGAGCCACTCATCGAGGAAATGAAAGAGAAGAGAGAGCATATCGTGCCCTGTGGAAAAATATATTAGAAACCTCAGGTGGATTTTCAAAGCAGAATTCCTCCTCCTCAACCGATTCTCGCCTTAAACAGCTGGGCAAAGAATATGAAAGGGGATCTTGGTGTGAATCATACTGGGACGGTTAATGGTTTTCCTGCACTTTCTTAGCTAAGTTAAAACATTCTTTTTTCCGCTTGTTGTCCTGGACTGAATGCAAACAGTTACATTTTCTGCCTACCTGCAGGAATCAGCAATTTTGCTTACAAGTCTTTTAAAACTTGAAGAACTATTTTAATTTCTACTGAATAAGCGTGTTTGTCTCCAGCTACAATGTTTACTCCAGGTAAATCACTATTGTCTGTGTAAAGATAATAGCTTGACATTCTATGTTCCTGATGAATGGTTAAGAATTTATCCATATTGAGTCAAAGATCCAAAAAATGTGATCACAATCCTCAAACACTCTGCTAGCTTCTCTTATGCAAATGAGTTTGGATCACATTAGGTTAAGTGAACAGTGGAAAACAGCATCTACCACCTTCTTTCATTCCAGGTTGCAGGTATGCACAAAGGGGGG
>JAOYMU010000020.1:22669005-22685814 GCA_025802295.1 Psammodynastes pulverulentus
CTAGTCGAGGGAAGAGAAGGACCAGGGGAGACAGGAGAGCATCTTCCAGTATTTGAGGGGCTGCCCCAGAGAGGAGGACCAAGGCACCCGAAGGCCAGACAAGGAATCATGGATGGAAACTATACATCTTAAAGTTTCCCAGGTTGAGAAAAACTGCTTTATGGGCTTCCCAGAATCATGGCAGCTTTATAATCAATATAACAATAAACAACATTATATAAATAATGCCATTGAGATCCTTGCCTCATCCTAAACTGCCTGTTGACATAGGATGGCATGAGGGGCCTTTCCAGGCAAGGGCAGAGCAGGGGTCAATATCCACCCCTCTGGGGGGCAGCTTGGTCTGTACAGGAGGTCAGTAATAGTAACGGTTGGAGTAGAACAGATTTTGAAGGGACCTTGGAGGTCTTCTAGCTCAACCCCCTGCTCAAGCAGAGACCCTATGCCATTTCAGACAAGTCTCTTAGAAACCTCCAGTGTTGGAGCAGCCACAACTTCTGGAGGCAAGTTGTTCCACGGATTAATTGTTCTCCCTGTCAGGAAATTCCTCCTTAGTTCCAGGTTGCTTCTCTCCTTGGTGAGTTTCCATCCGTTGCTTCTCGTCCTGCCTTCGGGGGCTTTGGAGAATAGCTTGACTCCCTCTTCTTTGGGGCAGCCCCCCAAATATTGGAAGACTGCCCTCATGTCACTTCTCGTCCTTCTTCTGTCCTGCTTTCGGAGGCTTCAGAGAATAGCTTGACTCCCTCTTCTTTGGGGCAGCCCCTGAGATATTGGAAGACTGCTCTCGTGTCACCCCTGACTACCTGCAATCATTAGCACTTACCTGTGATAATCTGCAGAAAAGAACATGCAGGTCTCTTCTAGGAAACCACTAATTTACCTGTCCATCCTCCTCTCTCCCCAAAAAGACCATCTTATCCTGCACGGAGTGGGGCCAACCAAACACATCACTTCGAATTCTGCGATCAGCCACGAACGACTGGTGCAGCGCGACAGGCTGCCCTTCCTCAGGGGGGCCTCGAGTGACAGGTGGGCTGATGCGGAGCGACGCCGCTGCGAATGCCCCCCCCCGATGGATCAGGGCCGCTCCGTCCTCTGCCAACATCGCTCGCGGGGCATCCAACCTGCAAACCCTCCTCCCGAAATCCTCTCCCTTCGTTCACGGCATTCCTGACTTGCATTGCCGCCTTCGGATGGAGGGAGGAGGAAGAGGAGTTCTGGAGATCAGGGGCTGCACGCGAGCACCAGACTTTTACACACACACACAAAGACACAAGCATTTTGTGGCCCCACTGGTTCCCCTGTGTCTAAGACACACTCAAGGGCTACCAGGCGGACGAAACGAGAAACATATGCTGTGCTTATTGCGTAGGGGAACAGCAGCACCAAACGCCAATTGAACGAAGGCGCACGTAAACCCCGCAGGCCATGAGCACCAAGACAATATATATATATATAAAACAGAATAAAAGAGTTGGAAGGGACATGAGAGGTCTTCTAGTCCAGCCCCCTGCTCAGCCAGAAGAGCCTACATCGTTCTGGACAAATGCTGTCCCATTTTTTCTTAAAAACCTCCAAGATTGGAGCATTCACAAATTCTGGAGGCAAGTTGTTCCACCGATTAATTGTTCTACCTGTCAGGAAATCCCTCCTTTGTTCTAGGTTGCTTCTCTCCTTGGTTAGTTTCCATCTATTGCTTCTTGTCCTGCCTTCAGGGGCTTTGGAGAATATTCCAGAACCGTTCTACAGTCGTATGACATGGATCTGTCCGAGTTCAGCCCGGCTGTACATCTTTTTTTGCTCTCTTTGGATGGGTTAGTTCTTCGTGGGACCTACGATCCTCTGGATGCTTCAAAGCTTTGGAAGGGGCATCTGAATCTCCCCTTTACGATCCAGCGTTTTCTTTGCTTTATTAGATTTATAAGCCGCCCCCTCTATTACAAGAAATCCTAGTGGGATGCTCTATGTGTATCCTCTACTGTTGAATTTATACCCTGCCTCTAAAAAAATACCTGTCTGATCTCAAAGGAAGGTACTTTCCTCGATCAGATCATTGGTCCAACCTGCTCAGTCAACCTTCTGACTGGCCAAGTTGAATGAGGACATGTTTTGGATCCATAGATATAAATAGCACAAATAGGAGTCACGTCGTATAAATAGCAGGCCGGTGAGTCACAGAAGGTCAACAAGGAACCAAGGGTGGTGTTACCTTCCAACCAGGTGCCCCGCTCGAAACGAAGGGCAGGGATCAGGTGGGGGAAGAGTCAAGAGTACAAGATCCAAAAAGGGAGAAAGAGAAGCTCTTAATAGCGGGGAGGGGGGAAGAAAACTCACTTAACAATTGTATCGCGTCGCAAATGCTACCACAGCGGGGGATTTGTGACGTTTGCAAATATTATTTTGGGTCCTCTGAGTAAGCAGGCTGGTAGGAGAAGCTAAATCACACGGATAGGGTTACTCAGAGTTCATCCAGCAGCCGCCACCAGGTGTAACTTCTTCGATAAAGCATTATTTCTTGCGACGCCACCGATAAATCGTAATAACCACGCTGAAGGGAGGGTTTAGGAGGAATTCGATCTGTTGTTAGCCGACGGGGTGATTTGATCCTTCAATCCAGGGAGACCCTTGAAAGATTTTTAAGGCCGTTGACATCTGTGCTGTAGTTGCCAGCTTTCCCCCTCTCCCCAACCAGGTCTGCGCAGCTGTGCTTCGCAACCGCGGCGCCCAACTTGGCAGAATGGGCCTGGATTTGGCAAGCAAACGAGACTGCCTTGCAGATGGCATCCCCGGCAGGGCCAAGTTATCCGCGGGGCCTTGCCCCGTGTGCGAAAAGCCACCGGTTTTGAGTTACGCAGGGCCACGTTTGCAACGCAGCGGTCTGTTTTTAAAAACAAAACACAAAAAAAGGGGAGGGGGGCAGCCCGATGTGATTTTTGGGCCGCCCCCCCCCCCCCCCCATTTAGTTAGCACCTGACCTCCTGCACGGCTCCAGAATCCTGGCTGGAAACAGGCACAGTTTATTTTCCTTTATTTCATAAAGTGCCTGCATTTTCTGGTGGCAGAGAGAGCTCCTGAATATGCAGCAGCCGCTGCTGCTGGAGGACTCAGTCGCTGTAAGGTTTAATTGGTAGCAATATAAAAATGCTTTATGTTGCCTTTTCCCCCGTATCAGTGTAGCTAGCCTACATCTTTTGGATTTGTGGGTGGTACCCCATCCAAACACGATCTCTGTCTGCCCTTTACAGTACGTAGCTTTCCCACCCACATCAGATCAGATCAGAGCTGTTACCCAGCTGGCATTCGCCCTTGAGTCAAACATGACTTCAGGAGTTGGACATGCAAAAATCAGGTGGCGGCGTCTGGTGGCACCGTTTTCTCCAAAGGCAGAACCTTTGAGGACAGGTGCAATGGCGGTGTTCCTGCACGCTTCCAGCATCCCTCTTGAAGCCAGAATCCAAAGCAACGCACAGCCCTGCCAATTTGACCAACCTGACTTAATTCTGGGCCAGACAAGGTGGTCCCACTGCTGAGCTCCCCTGCAATTAATAAACAGAAAACCCGAGGACCTTTATCCCCCTTCATCTTCATCTTCATCTCACATCAAAGCTGATGTTGGAGATGGGTTTTCCCCCTCCTTCTTCCACGTCCAATTCTCTTAGGCTGCCTGCACAAGTCCCTGCAGTTTTCTTGACAATTGTCTCCTTCCTAGGCAAAATGCCTCAATCCTGACAACTTGACAAAAGATATGTAGGCGTCAACTCCCAGAATTCCCCAGCCAGCCATATTGTAGGTTCCTGGCCGAAGGTCATCCAGGTGCCTTCATCATGCCCAGAACTCACAGTCTCCTGGTTTCTAGCCTGGTCCCTGTAACTGCTACACAAGCTGGCTCTCAAGAGTCTCCTTTCTGCTTCTTTCCATCTAGTTTCCTCCCTCCCTTCTTCTGCGCTTCCTGTTGGGGGATTTGCAGCGATGCCCAGCTTAAAAGCAAAGGCTCCCCAAGAGTCTGGACGCGGCTGTGGGCTCGGTGGTGGTTGCAGAGGGTGGGCCAAGTGATCGACTGATTCATAGACGGGCAGGAGACGCCCACGGAAGCTTTGGGACTTCGACTTCCCAAGTCCGCGGCTGCTGATCTCGCTGGTTGGCAGCAACGATGGGGGCAACCTCACCCCCGCTTCTCCCCACCAGGTGCGTCTGCAGGGGACTGCCCGATAGCCAAGCTGGTGGCCACAATGGTTCAAGGAAAGCCCCATAAGAAAGAGAGGGAGCTCTGATCACCCCTCCGGGCCCCACCCTGACTATGCCGAGCATCCTCCATGGAGAGCCCTGCCCCCCACGGCTTGTGGGACTCCCCTCTTGGCATAAACAGGATGGGAATTGGAGGGACGTTAAGCAAGTTAAGGCTGACATGTTGGAAAAGCTTCCAGGGCTGTGATGTGGGGGAATGGCTCCTATTCTACCCCTCCCCCCCCAGCCTGATGTTTTCCAGGTGTTTTGGACCTCATCCCCACAGGGCCTAGCCAGCACTCCCAGCCGATGGGAATTGAAGACCCACACCTCTGGGGGGCACCTGATGGGGGAAGGGTTTTTTTAACCTACAGTTGTGTTTTTCCAAAGGGTAGAAATGCAGAGGTTTTGTGTTTGCTTCGTAGTTCGTGCTTTGAAAAGAGCTTGATTCTTTTTCAGACACCGATTGGGGGGGGGGAGGGAAGATTTATCTCGCTGGAAGTTGCACCCCATGACCTGGAAGGAAGTCCATTCGTTCAACATAAATACGTGGTTAGAGGGGCTGCTGTGCTGATGCAGACGCATTCCTCTTGTGCTCAGGGACTTCAGGGGCTGTTTAAGAAACTCTTCACAAACATGCAGTCCTGCCAAAACAACGCCTCATCCTCTTAACCAAAGCTTCTGCGGATGAATTGAGATATGGGGCTTCAGTTTTGTAAGCTTCCTGGCAGCCAAAACTTGCCTCTTCATTTATGCTGCAAAGTTCGGTGCGTTTTGTTTATTTGAGTCATATTTATCCCCCCTTTTAGCCAAACGCTGGTTTACATACAGCCAACTAAACAATGAAGAGACTAAGGAATGAAGTCGTAGCCCCCAAGGAAAAAGGGACGGGCAGGGAAGAGGAGACGCCTTTTAAGGCAGATGAAGTGGAGCCCTTTCCAGTTCTCTTTTCAGCTGGGAAAGTGGTTACAGGGAAAGGCCGGGCTTTAAGGTGAGTCAGCATAGCTTTTCCCATTGGCTACCTGGAAAGAGTAACGGAACAAGAGAATAATAGAGCCAGAAGGGACCTTCCAGATCTTGTAGTCCAACCCGCTTCTAAGCAGGAGACCCCATATCATTCCAGACAAGTGGCTGTCAGGCCTCTTCTTGAAAGTCTCCATGGATGAGCATCCACAACTTCTGCTGGTCCACGGATGAATCGTTCTCACGGTCAGGAAATTCCTCCTTAGTTCTAGGTTCTTTCCTGGATTAGTTTCCATCCGTTGTTTCTTCTCTTGCCGTCTGGTGCTCTGGAGAATAGCTTGACTCCCTCTTTTTTTGTGGCAGCTTCTCAAATATTACAACACTGCTATCATGTCACCTCATCGTTAGACTAGACATGCCCAGCTCCTTTGTTTTGGGAATTTCTTTCTTAGCCTCTAGTCCCACAATTATCTTTGTTGTTGATTTCTGTACTCTTTCTACAGTTTTAGCATCTTTTTTCATTGTGGTGACCAAAACTGGGCAGAGTATTCCAAAAGTGATCTTACCAAAGCAATATAAAGCGATTCCAACACTTCGCATGACCTTGATACCATCCCTCTGTGGATGCAGCCTAGGATTGCATTGGCTTTATGGGCAGCTGCTGCACATGGCTGGCTCATCTGTGAGTGATTGTCCACTAGGACTCCCAAGATTCCTCTCACTGTTACTACTGTTGAGCTGGGTACCACCTAGTCTGTACCTGGGCCTTTGGTTTTTCTTGCCCACGTGTAAAACCTTCGTTTCCTCTACCTCAGATTTCATTTTGTTAGTCATGGCCCCGTGTTCATGTCTGCTGAGAAATCGGACCCTTTGGCTGCATTCTCCATCCTTGTCTTTCCTGGTTTCTCACACGGTGTCGAGCCACAGAGAAATCTGGTTAGTTGATTGGGGTAAGCATGTTGTGTACTCAAATTTCTGAACCGGAACGTGCAGCTTTGCAAAAGGCTGGCAGTTGTGCCACAGTGGTGGCACACAATATTGTGACATCATTGTGTGCACCGGGGCAGGTGTGATGGCACGGCACCCATGCTGCGAGGCTGCCGAGGAGGGAAGCAGATGGCACCCAGACAAATCCTCCAGGCGTGTTGGAGTTGAACTCCCCTCTCCCCAGTCAGCTTGGCTGGCATTGGGGCAGCTGCAGTCCAGCCCTCCTGGAGAGCCAGGCTGCTCTTGGGATTCCTCTGAGGAAGAGGGAGGGACCGGGGTCTCTCTTGGCTTTGGGGGGGGTTCTGTTCAGTGAATTCTCCCAGGTGCTAGACCTCTGGCCCCACATAAGCTGCCTCTCTGGCTGGGTGTTCCACCTGGGAAGGGCTTGTGCACTTTGCCCCCCCCCCCTTACAGAGGCTGTGCTGATGGCCACAACTGGTTCTCACAAACCCGGTTGTGTCCAGTAGCCACGAAAGCTGGGCATCCCTGTGCTAAGCCGTGATCCATGGTTTGTAAACCAAGGTGGTTGATCCCCCAAGGCACTGGGTCCAGGGCTGCAGGCACCCTTTTCAAGCTCCTCTCAGGCTCTAAAGTTCAGTGTGGCCGAAGGGGGAAATCTTTCAACGCATGACTGGGCAGTAATCAGATTAATGAGATTTGATCTAGATTAAGGATAAGAAACGCCTGGTTTGCTCGCCCCTTTTCCTGCAGCCTTGGAAGACATCCGGGCCCAAACGCATCAGTTAGCGCACTGGGTGCAAGCAGGTGACTCCTGGGCTGCGCGTTGCGTCTGTCGGAGCGGCTCTCTGGAGAAGAGCCCACCCTTCGAAGCGTCTCAGCATCCCTGGCAAAAGAGCATCTGATCAGGTGCCCTGAGCTGCGGGGGTGAACCTCGGGGAGAAGGGGGGGAACAGCCCCCGCCCAGCTCCATGGCAACCGACCGGAGGCCACAAAGCAAAGGAATGTGCATTGTGTTGCTTCAGCATTTTTCAGGCACCCAGCAAATGTGGTGGGGGTTTGCGCTGGGGCTGTTCAGCCACTTTCAGCCTGCAGAGGGAGGGACGGGGGGACGACAGCCCTGGCATTGGGGGTTTCAGGAACCAGGAAAACGGGGGTGGGGGGTGGGTGTGTCTTGGCTTGAAGAAACAGGTGCTGCACCCTGAGAGCAAAAGAGGACAGCTGCCCAAGGGGGAAGCCTGGGCACCATGTTGGGTCCTGCCAAGCGCTCTCCTTCTCTCGCATCTCTCCTAATGTGGGGCAGGAGGATTGGCAGCATTCCCAAAGCCGGTGCCCTCCGGAGGTGCAGAGGCCGGTTGCCTCCAATTGCCAGCTGGCACACTTGCCCACAGAGGCTGCTGTGTGAAACCTGCTCAGCCCCGAAGCCCCTCGAGCGATCTTGCCTGCCAACCTGCCCCACAAGCTCATGGCGAGAACAAGGGAAAGCCAGAAGGGTGCTAGAGCATTTTGCCCTCTTGTCCCCTAGCTGAGATGGGTGGGAAACTGGCTGGTGCAAGGAGGAACCTTGTCGAGTTGGAGGCTCAGGGCCTGCTTGGCGAATTTTATTTATTTATTGTATATGCCGCCCACCTCGCTGTCAAAGGACTCTGGGGCTGGAAGAGTGGCAGGAGGCTGCCTCGGCGGCCCCTCTCTTGCCCACCCAGCGCCCTTTATCTGGCAGCCCTTTCCCCCTCCCTGGGTACAAGGAGGGGCTCTGCTTGCCTCTCCTGCCTGCCCAGCCAGATCTCCCTCTCGGGGGGAGAGGGCACAGGCACCTTCCCAAGCGAGGGAAATGCCCACCGTTCCCTCCCTCCCTCCCTCCCTCCCTCCCTAAGCTCATTGTCGGACCTGCCGGCGGCAGAGATGGTCAGGGATGAAGAGGCACGGGATGGCTCAGCCTCCTGCTGGTGACCAGGGGCCTCCAGGGCCTGGGCAGCGATGAGGGAAGGGCCACCTGGGTGGGCACAGCAGTGCCGAAGGAACCGGGTCAATAGAGGCCGGGGAAGGGGTCCGGTATGCGTGTGAGGAAGGCGGGGCCCTTTATGTGCCTTCGGGCAGGAGAACCTGATCCTGCCTCCACGTGGCTCTTGGGCCTTTGCGGCCAAGCACTCCAGACTGTCCGTGTGCCCCACCCTGGGCTGCTACCCCACAGGCTTCATCTGGCGGGCATTGCCATGGAAACGGACACACCTCTTTGCGTTGCCTGCAAAGCTCTCCTCGGTTCTCGCTGACCGCCATGAATGGGCAAGTTTTCCTGCGTCTCTGCCTTCTTAGTGCTGCCAGCGCCTCAGCTGGGATCCCAGAGGGTCGCTTTGGGCTGAGGCTGAGGGGCCGCTCGAGAGACCCTGATTTCCAGCCCTCCGTTAAGATGCAGGTCTCTGCCTGCTGCAGATACTGGCAGGAGTGGCTCAGTGTTAAATGTAACCTAGGCAACTGACACGTCGTTAGTTTGTGAAAGAGCAGGGGCAAGGAAAAGGGCACCTCTGAGCATGTCCGCCCTGCAAGAGGCAAATGTTTCCAGGACTAAAAAAGTGTGTGTGTGTGGGGGGAGGGGGTTTCAAAGATGGGTGTTTTTGCTTTTGCTTTTACTAATACAAGAAGATAATAAGGATTAGGAAGCAAGGAGGAGAGACTTTTCACCAACTGGTAATCAGCTGAAGAAGGGAAACAGCCGAGGCCTTTTACTCTGATTTCTCCTTACTGGTAATAATTTAGCCAGGAGAGTTTTGGACGGTCTCGTGTGTTGGACTCGGGTTGCTGGAGTTCAGCTTCTTTTGCCGCCTAGAATGGCCCCCGCAACAAGTTCACTTTGTGGATTCTGCATCAGTAAAACTGGTTACCGGGCTTTTGATCACCGCCTGATGCAGGAAATCAACTGATGGTCACATAGATCTGGAAGCCTCCCACTTTTGTCCAGAACCAGCCAGAAAATGGATTGTGGGCAGGCAGGCTCTATTCTGACCCATCCAGCAAAATACACAACGGAGAGATCTAAAACAGGCACTTTTCTGGGACACCCCCCCCCCCCAGTGTTTCAGGAATGGTGGGGCTGCAACTCAGTATTTTCTCTGGGAGCAGGCCAATCCACCACCACCCCCAAAGAAAGAGGAGAGAGTAGGAAGCCGAGGGCACTCCCAGTTTGCCCAGCCTCTTCTCCAGGAGCAGCCATTTTGCGACTGCACACTTGATCAGCTTTGCCAAACTCCAGACGGGCCTCCCAGTCACGTCCCATCAAGTGGCATCAGGCGCCTGGAGGTTTGTGCTGCGAGGGACTTCCTGCAAAACCAGCTTCTTCGGGTGCCCCGAAAGCCGGGATGAGGTTTCTGGCAGCGTCTCCGGCCTCTGAAGGGAAACCCTGCAAAGCGCCTCCTCGTGTGCAGGCATGCCTCGCTGGCTGATCATATACGACCACAACCTGTCCCGTCCTGCTCGGGCAAGTGTTCCCTTTCGGGCTGAGAAGAGAAGGAGGCAGCGGCAGCAGCAGCCGTGCTTCTGTTTGCAGCCCTTTGAAAACGTAGCATAGAAAAGATCATCGGCCGTCGAAGCAGGGACCGGCTGTTCTTTAGAAAGCAGCCTTCCGGCCGGGAAGGGGGCATGGGGTGGGTGGGGCCCCCCTTGGACTCTGCTTGGTTGGCCCTCGATTAAGCAGGAGCCGATGGGCTTCCTTGCTACCCCTCGGCTTTGGAGAGGCGGCTACAGGCTCTTCCTTCTTCCGCTCTAGAGTCACGTGGGAAGCCGCCTCGGCCGATGTCGGCAGCGCCTGGAAATGGGTGAAGGTGCCTCTGAGAGCCCCACTGGGTGGAGCAGGCCAGGCAAGCGGAAGAGGTTGAGATTGGCTACAATAACCGAATATTGGGACTCTCCGCTTCTCCTCCTGTCAGGCACAAGAAATTGGAAGGCAGGGTTAGGTTCAAAATGAGAACCGGTTTGTTCCATGCTACTTTGAAACAAGAATCTGAACTGAACCCGTCAATGCAAATTGGTGGTAGATGAGAATCAATGGAATTTGAGAGGGCTGAACTTGGGTCTCTTGTGGGCAGGAAGGGACTCGAGACTGATGATGCCCTTGACCCCTCCCTCGGGCTGCACCTGCTCATCTCCTACATTGGGGTCCCCAACCGCCAGTCCTGGACTGCTGCTGTTGGGAAACCGGGCCATGCAAGAGGTGGGCGAGCACGTGAAACTCCATTTGCACATGTGCCAGATTAGGTTGCATGCACAGAACCATCCCCTCCCGCCCCGGCCGCCGCTGCAGGTCCTTGGAGCTGGAAAGGTTGGGGACCACTATCCTACACCTTCACTCCCCTCCCCCCCCCAGTGAATCATAGAGGTGTTAGCTTGAGCTGATTCTGAATGTCCCGATCATTTTTCCCTTTAAGGCCTATTTGGCTTAGGTCAGGGTTCTTGCATATCTCCATCAAAGTCCTCTTCCTTCTGCTCTACCATCCTGTTGGGAAGAGTCTTCAGGCAATACCCAGCAGATCCTGATCAGTGGTGGCTTCCGACCGGTGTTGCCACCGATTTGCTGAATATGTGTGCGCACGCACTTCCCCCTTGCGCATGCGTGCACCTACCGGCACGCACCTACTGTGCATGCATGTGCTGATCAGCTGAGTGGACTCTTTGATCCTCTCAGCTGATTGGTGGAGTTTTTTTAGATACCGGTTCAGGCCGAACTGGTAGCCATTTTTTTGTTACTGGTTCACCTGAACGGTGCAAACCGGTAGAACACCACCTCTGATTTCCTGATTCAGACGGGCGATGGCTCCGGCAGAGGGTGGCCCTGGACTGGGCTCTGGGATGGAGGGCGTGCTCTGCAGCTCACTGGGAGCCAAAGTTTTGGGGGAGGTGTAGGCAGAAGCAGGTGGACAAGAAATGGGGGGAAAGTTCCAGCCTAGGAAACGGCAGCCGCCGAGGGAGACTGGACTGGAGGGCTATGGCAGTTCACAGTTAAAGTGATTCGAAATTCTGATGTCCAGGCCTCCTCTGCAGTTGGGTGTTTGGCATCCGGCCCATGTTTATGGCGGTTTGCAGTGCCCTGTGGTCGCATGATCGCAATTTACAATGGTTTTTCTGGAATCTGCCACTCACCTCTTGGTTCCTGGCAAAAAACATCCCATAGCGAACAATGGGTTTAGATTTACAAGCACCCCATTAGCTTAACGAGGTCATAAAATTGGGCACAGGATGACCTGCTTTACAACCATCACAACTTAAGACTGAAATTGTGGCCTCAATCAATCAAGTAGTCATAAGTCAAGGACTACTTGTAAGTAACATCCAAAACCTGTTTGATTCAAAAATGGCCAGTGAGAGAGAGAGAGAGAGAGGAGAAAATTGAATTGGGTGCTAGAGTCACGTGAACTTCACAGGAAAGCAGAGTTGATCCAAAGCTGCTCTCGAATCTACTCCTTGACCCCAAATTCTTCTGCTTTGACTCAACGGAGTACTTCCTTAGCTGCTCTTATTCATTTGTGCAATTGTTCTCATGTGCAGAGTGCTTTTTTGAGAGCCACCAGCCCATCACTCAGTGATTGTAGCTCTCTGCACTGAGGCCATCACTGTCTGTGTAAAATATTGGCAGATATGGAGA
This sequence comes from Psammodynastes pulverulentus, assembly GCA_025802295.1. Taxonomy (NCBI): domain Eukaryota; kingdom Metazoa; phylum Chordata; class Lepidosauria; order Squamata; family Psammodynastidae; genus Psammodynastes; species Psammodynastes pulverulentus. The sequence goes on from JAOYMU010000020.1 coordinate 22,680,770, forward strand.
AACCAGCTTCCAAAGAACATTGTTAGTCTGCGGCAGCAAAGCCGACAACTGTGGTTCGTTAAAAACAAGCCAAATGACATTTGTGTAGCATTAGAACATTTCATTACATGTATGAATTCTGAGAAATAAACTTTTCTCCCTCACACCCAGACGAAGCACGCCAGTCGAGGAGCGAGAAAATGGAAATGCTTAAAAAAGAGGCAAAAAGATGGAGGCAAAATTACCTGTAGATAATAACCATCAACAAGCACAATAAAAGTAGGCCTAACACAGGCACCCTTGCATAGGCGTGCTCATACATGCATCGTGATAGGACATATTTTTCTCTCTCTAATCCACGAGAAGCAGGATCAAACCTCCCAGAACCTTCCAGCTTAGCTGTTTTACCTAAAAAGCCTCGCCCTTCACTGTGATGTTGAAATGCCCCCTCTGCAGTTTTTGGAAGGTACAGCCTCTGCCCACCACCTGTGCCAGATGTCCTGGCCTTTTAGCTCAGCCTTGCGAGGAGCGAGACTCCAGCCTAATGCCGTGTTCGAAGGCTGCTGGTTAATCATTGTTCACAGTTGAATGGCTGCTCCTAGGCGTGAATGTGCTGACTCCCTGCTTAAATTTTAACTGTGTCCTGGCGCATTTCTTGGAGGCTTCCCGGAAAAGGAGATAGTGAGAGAGCAGCTCTTATGGCACTGGACTAGAAAGAGGAGGAGGAGGAGGAGGAGGAGGAAGACCTGTTGTGTGCCTCATGCGTGTGGCAGATATCACTGCTCTGCATGCTTCCCGTCGTCACTGGCAGTGCTCCTGGCACCGGTCTGGAGCCCAGATGGGTTGGGGGTGTATTCAGTGGGCAGAGGAGAGCCTTGGGGGAGGAGCTGCTAGGTGGGCCTTCTCAGCCCACCAACTTTAAGATGTGGTGACAGACTTGAACACTGGGCGCTATCTAACAAAATGAAATTCAGTGGTGAAAAAAGTCAGGTTCTACATCTAGGAAAGAAAAACAAAATGCACAGGTACAGTATAGGTGGTACCTTGCTCAATAGTAGTAACTGAGAGAGGGATCTCGGAGTCCTAGTGGACGACCATTTAAATAGGAGCCAGCCGTGAGCAGCAGCTGCCAAAAAAGCCAACACAGTTCTAGGCTGCATAAACGGAGGGAGGGAATCAGGATCACGTGAAATGATAATACCACTTTATAAGGCCTTGGGAAGGCCACACTTGGAATCCTGCATCCAGTTTTGGTCATCACGATATAAAAAGATGTTGAGACTCTAGAAAGAGTGCAGAGAAGAGCAACAAAGTTGATCAGGGGACTGGAGGCTGAAACATGAATGCAGGAACTGGGTATGTCTAGTTTAATGAAAAGAAGGACGAGGGGGTGACATGATAGCAGTGTTCTGATCTCTCAGGGGCTGCCCCAAAGAAGAGGGAGTCAACCTATTCTCCAAAGCACCTGAAGGCAGGACAAGAAGCAACAGAGGGAAACTAATCAAGGAGAGAAGCAACCTGGAACTAAGGAGAAATTTCCTGACAGAACAATTTATCAGTGGAACAACTTGCCTCCAGAAGCTGTGAATGCTCCAACACTGAAAGTTTTTAAGAAGAGCCTGGATGACCATTTGTCTGAAGTGGTGCAGGGTTTCCTGCCTAAGCAGGGGGTTGGACTAGAAGACCTTCAAGGTCCCTTCCAACTCTATTCTATTTTATTCGGTTTCATTATATTTCTTTGAAGCCTTTTGCAATGAAAGTCTAATAAAAATTGGCATTTTGATAAGTGATGCTTTAGAAGAATGGAAACAGGCTTATTCCTAACATAATTTTGATTATTTTTCTATGAGCCCAACAAGCTGTTTGAGCTAATATAATCCAATTTCATTTCTAAACTATTTCTCTTTCTTTACTTGGAAGATGCACTTGAGAGATGAATGGTCTTGTTTTGCTGACTGCTTATCAGCCTCAATGGTCTCTCCTGCTGCGGAGCCCCATTGACTGCAGAACAGGAATGCCCTTAAGTGGCTTCAGCCTCTCAAAAGTTTCTTTTGTTTTCAATGAGGAGTAATCTTTAAATCCTTAAACTGATTTTTTAAAAGAAAGCCGTTCTACTTGGTTTCCTCTGTGACTACAAAATATAAATTTTTATGAGATTTAATATAGCAAAATTCTTCCTTAATTTCTGCCTTTATATCAACCGGAGTTTATTGAATGGAAACTAAAGCAAGTTCCTTGAAACGTTACATTTAAAGACACCCACTCAAAACTCATAAATCTTGAAATCTGAGACTTGAAAGGTAGGCAGGCTGGTGCTAAAATTGCATTTAAATTTAGTGAAAATACATGTATTGCTTGAGGTCTCATGTGCATGCAAAATAGCTTTTGGTAAGAGTATCGTTTTTACTGAAACTGGGTGCCTTTCCTTCTTCTGGAGTGTTTGAAATCCCCAGTTTAGCCACAACTGTGGTGGTTTCCCATTCTAAGCAGATCTGACTTTGCTTAGTTCCTATTATTATTAGTTCCTGATTATTCAATCATTTTAAGAAGGTCTGGAAGCTTGAAAATCTCTGTTTTAAAACTATTGTGGGAAAAATGTGCTTTTAAATGAGGAACCAAAACGTTGGGAGAGGATTCAAGACTTTTTATCTACATGCCACAACTACAGTGATAGCTGAGGTTCCCCCCAAAATTGCCCCATCGCACAAGGTTACAGGTTGTGTATCCTCTGAAATGTTACAGTAACTAAAAATGACAAAGGCAAAGCAAAGGCAACTTGAAGATGCGTGAACTCCAACTCCCAGAATTCCCCAGCCAACATGCTGGTTAGTCCACAAATCTTAGAGCTGTCAAGATTTAAGAAATGCTGACATAGACACCGGGAAAGGAGAATATTTGGCATAGATCTTGGTAAGCAGAACGTAGCAAGCATCCGATCAGAACAGGGCTTGGCCTTGCTGTGGGCTGGCCCAGGGCTGCTAAAGCCTCCTTTTCAATAAGAGGCTCCGAGCCGTCCTTTCTCCTGAGATGCCAAGCGCTTTCTCTCCTAAACGGCATCCTTTTTGGTGCCCAAAGATCGACCCCTTTCACACCAAGGAAAACCTGGTTATCCGGCTCCTTCCACTCCAAGCTTATGAGGCAGTTTTCAGTCAGCTGCTTCTGGGAATTCCTCGTGGCCGGCATTTATGATAGATAGAATGTTATTATTTTTACAGGTCAAAGATAATAAATGCACACCAGGGGCAGAGAAGCCATTCAAAAGAAGTCTGAAAAAGATTCCTCTGCAACAGGGTTGTCAAATTCGTGGCCTGTGGGCCGGATGCGTCACGTGCTGGCCACGCCCGTTCCCGGTTTAATGAAGGGGGGGGGAAAGTCTCAATATATCACGTGACACTGCTGTGAAGCCACGAGTTTGACACCCCTGATCTACAAGCCAGCAGAATCTGGAAAATAGTTCTCCAGTGCCTCTGTTTGCAAGCAACCCCCTCCCCATGTCGGCTCTGTCTGCCTCAAGGCAAAAGGTTGGGGAATAACCCAAAGCAGAGAATCCACGAAGGCCACATTGTGTTGTCCTCTCTGCAGGGTGTGGAACCAATAGGAAACGCTTTGGTGGCAGCCTTGTTTCCAATTGGTGCATCGTTCAGTCTTGTATGCTTGTATCATGTCTCTTCGGACAGCTGTTAGCAGCCCAGGACTTTTGGAGCTGACAATGTTGACAAAATAAAGTTTTGACAACAATATAAACTTGGTGAGGCTTATGCCAGTATCTTTTGGGGAGTGATTTTGGTACAGGTAGTCCTCGCCTTACATGAATGAATACCCAAAATTACAGTTGTAAGTTGTTGTGGTCATTAAGCAGGCCATCCTGTGACAATGGCTGATTTTATGACTTTTTTTTTTGCAGTTCTCATTAAGTGCATTCGTTTTCACCAATGGGCATAAATAAGTAAAGGGTAGTTTCTGGCAAAACCTGTCCTAAATCATGGGCATGTGACTGAGGTGCTGCAAACAGCCAAAATGCAATCCCATGACTGCAGGGTGCTGGGGGGGGGCTTTGAAACCTTGAAACCGGGTGATAAATGCCTTTTGGGGAGTCTGGTTGTAAGTCAAGGCCTATCTGAAACTCCTTCTCTTGAGAAGGCATTCTCAATTGCGGACAATCTTGTCTTTTTGTGTGGAATTTCTGCAATTTGTGAGTCTTGCTGTAGACACTGCAGGAGGGGTGTATTAGACCATGGAGGCAAATAAATAAATAAATCAGGAGCTGCTAGCACCTTTTCCAAGTAACAATGGAAGGAGGTGGGAGCTATGTCTCAGGAGCAGAAGGAGGCAGCCCTTGAATCAAAGAGTACCAAGATCTACGTTAGGGATGTCAAACTCGATTTCATTAAGGGCTGCATCAGGGTGGTGTTTGACCTCAGGGGTCAGAGTGGACCTGGCCAGGGTGGGTGTGGCCAGTTGATGTCACTCATGGCCCAAGCACTCTGCCAGCAAAGATGGGCTCCTGTTTTCAGCTGCAATGGTCTCCTGCAGCCCTCTGCCAGCGAAAATAGAGTTTGGGTGGGCCTCACATGTCCCTCTGGGCTCCATTTCATTTTCATCGTAGGAGATCAGGTCTGTCTGTCTATCAAGTACTTGCAATCCCCTTGAAACAAATGAGCCCAAGTATATTGGACCTTTTCCCATTAAATACCTGATTAACCCAGTCCCAGTAGAACTCAAACTCCCCAAATCACTCAGGCAGATCCACCCGATTTTCCACTGCAATCTGCTGAAACCTGAGGTGCTCTCCCCGCTGCATCCAATGCCACCCCCCACCCCCCTGAGCCTCTCGTGATCGAAAGGGAGCAGCATTTCAAAGTCAAAGACATTCTGGCTCCCTGCAAACACTGGGGGAAGATCCTGTACCTGATGGCGTGGAAAGATTTTCCCCCTTCCAAAATGGAGTGGGTGGACCTTAAACACACATTAAAGCCGCAAAATTCCTTAAATGCTTCCACAACCAATACCCTGACAAACCAAGAGGATCTAACTCTGGTTTTCCTTGTTCACTCTCCCTTCCCTGC
>JAOYMU010000020.1:23115002-23128915 GCA_025802295.1 Psammodynastes pulverulentus
CATTCTTGATAACTGATCTGGTGTTAAATACCAATGATACATCATCTTATAAAATGTTTTTTAAATTGTAATTTAATGTAAATTTTAAAGTAAAATTTTATAAAAAATTCAAGAAAGGTAGCCGAGCTTCCCTTTACCATTAAACACGTGACAAAGATCCTGCTTCTTTCCTCAAATTGTCCATTTTGCCTTTTTTTTCCAGATTGTTTCAAAACTTTATGATGAGAGGTTTTCAGCCAAGCTTAACTAAATAGAGCTTTTGCATTTTGTGGATGTCCTACTTCTCAGTAAATGCTTACCTTTGTTTTTCTTTTTTAAGGAGATAGATATAATTTTGAAAATTGCAGTGGAGAAAGAAAGACACAGAAATTACCCTTCAGCAGCGTTAAGCCATCCTGTTCCATTAATATATTTCTAAACCTGAATATTGCATAGAGAAAAGTACATTATCTCAGAGTCTGAAGCCACCTGTAATCTATTCTGGCCATTACTGGTCTCATTATCAATGCAAAATGCAGGGTGCTGAAAATGCAAAAAACGAGAGGAGAGATTTGCTTAATACGAGGTTTGAAAACAAGTAAATTAGATAGATGCATTAGCTATAAACTTGTTGCAGTTGGCCAGCTGCAACATTGTGTCCTTACTTTTCATTTTAAGAAAGGCTTCCTTTTTAAAATTAAAGCTCTTTCTGGTCACTCATCATAGCACCATTATCAGACAGCGTAACTTTTCCATGGAACCTCACACAGCAGTTCCTACTTGGTAGAGACATTAAATTATTGTAGACTTTCCTCTGATGGTGGTTACTCCTGGCTGTTCTTTTTTCCCATCTTGCAAACAGCCACCAAAAGGTTGATGCCTGGGTCATTCTAAGGAAGAATAGAAAGGAAAGAAGTTTTATCAATTGCCCAAATGTATTAATTATTTGATCTAGTCACCACACCATTCAGGGCAGCTCACAGTATAAAAAACAAACTGCCAAATATACTTTTCGTTCCTCGTGGTTATTGCTGCTGCCATTAGTGTCCTTCAAATATCCTGCACTTTATGCCCTGCAGGACTTTATAAGTCATAACCAGCTCCTTGAGCCAGAATATAGAATGCAGGCAGGACAAGAAGCAACGGATGGAAAGAAATCAAGGAAAGAAGCAACCTAGAACTAAGGAGAAATTTCCTAACAGTGAGAACGATTAACCAGTGGAACGGCTTTTCTCCAGAGGTTGTGGGTGCCCCATCACTGGAGGTTTTAAGACGAGTTTGGACAGCCGTTTGTCCAGAATGGTGTGGGGTCTCCTGCTCGAGTAGGGGGTTGGACTGGAAGACCCCCCAAGATCAATTCCAACTCTGTGATTCTGTTAAGTAATCCCCAGTTCTAGTATGTTCCTAACTCTAACAGCCCTGCCTTCCTTGGGGTCCATCTAACCAGACAGCCACTTGCGATTCCTGAATTCTAAAGCTTTACCGTAGACAAACTCATGGGGAGGAGGGAGGAAGCGCTAGCAGATTCTTCCTTTTCCCAAGGGATCATTATCAGTTCAGAGTCTGTGCCAGATGAGCTGCAACAGGGCAGGAGATGAGTCACTCCGAGGGCCATCATCGGGATAAAACATTCCCTGCTGATTTGCTCCAAAACCTTGAATGTGCTATTAATACTCCTATGGAAGAGCCCTGTGCTGCTCTTTGGGAAAGATGCGGTAAAGAGTCAGGCTGAGGGATCCCATAATGAAACTGGGGAAGTTGCTGTGCTTTGGGCCCACTCAGTGGTCACATTAAAATGCAGTCCAAAGTCATTGACAAACAAACCCAAAAGAAAAAAAGAAGAAGATTGCCATCGCACTGCTGAGTCCTGATCTGCCTAAACAGCAAGGCAAGCAAGATTTTATGTGGAAATAAATTATTGGTGGATGGCCTTCATTGGTTATGTCTCTTTACTCTGAGCATTAGCTGCTGGATGGAAGAACAACCCCAATCACTCTCCTTAGCACAATGGGGCAAAGCTAAGCAAGGTAGAGAGGGGCTTTGAACAGGCTTAGCTAAGTGTCTTTGGACTGCAAGGCCATCCAACCGGTCAGTCCTAGAGAAGATCAATCCTGACTGCTCTTTAGAAGGCCAGATCCTGAAGATGAAACCCAAATACTTTGGCCACCTAATGAGAAGGAAGGACTCCCTGGAGAAGAAGAGCTGAATGCTGGGAAAGATGGAGGGCAAAGGAAGAAGAAGGAGGGGACGGCAGAGAATGAGGTGGCTGGATGGAGTCCCTGAAGCAGTCGGCGTGAGCTTCAATGGACTCCGGGAGATGGTAGAGGACAGGAAGGCCTGGAGGAACGTTGTCCAGGGGGTCATGATGAGTCGGACACAACTTCGCAACTAACAACAACAACCTGTGTCTTAGTGTGATATGTAAATCCAGGTGATTAAGGCTTATTCAACCATGGTTGTTATCATGGGCTTGTTTTATAGTGGCCCGTGAGGAACTTTTTAACGAGATATTTTACTTTGCTCTTTTTAAAAAGTCAAATGTGCTGCTTTCCAGCACTGAAGGTGGGGCACAAAGGCTCAGAACTCAAATGAATGAAATCATCCTCTATTCATATCGGTCAGCTTCTGAATTTGGGTATGAATTTTCCCTCTCGATGCCTCCCTTCGTACCTCTTCAGAATATCTTCTAGAAAAATATCTGGGTCAAGGAAGAGCTGAAGCAAGGTTGCCCCTGCGTTCCTGCTTGGTGGGGGGGGGCTCAAAGAGCTTGCCAATGTTCATCCAGCTCAGCCAGTCTGGCTAGGGGTTGGCTGTGCCCAGCGTGATCTTGAGGCTGGCTCTCCTGAAGACCATTCCAGGAAACGTGGGCTCATCCTCTGTCACATGGAGCTCACAGATCCTGGGAATCCCTGGGACCCTGCTGTGGGTCTAATGCGGTGGACTTCATCATTGCACGCTAGATGTTAACATCAAGCTTGGCTGTAAATCTCAGCTCTCCAGGCAGTTAACCATCGTTTGAGTATCCACGAGAATCTACTTGGCAGATGCTTCTCAGTCATGACTTGAGTAGATTAGTCTATACAGGAGAACGGCACCATATACAGTATGCACCCAGGTTTTCCCTGCTACGTTACACAGAAGCCAAATTCTGTGCTCCAGACTCTGTTCTGCTTTTACTCCGGCCTTCCCAGATTGGATTTCCGTTCTCTTGAGCGCTTCGGCAGCCCCTGACCTCTGTTAACATGAGGGCTCTCTGTAGCCTGGGAGCTGCTGGTTTCTGCCTTGCCAGCTTCATTCTGCACAGTAGTCCTGTGAAGTATCCTTGAAAGGCACCGTCTTCTGTCTTGCTTAAACTTTATTGTATTACTTTGTAATAAATATTACTTCTTCACTCGTCACTCATCGGACGGATGAGGATTTTCCCACATAGAAGAAAAAAAATCAGGGCCATCCGGACTGTTGCTCAATGCAGGACTGACTCCCTGTTCAGCCTCTGCTTGAACCCAGGCCTCACTCGTGAACGGCTCTTTTTGGTTCGTTTCCCTACCTTTCAGTCAGAATCTCCTTCCCATAGATTATTTTGTTTGTTCTGTCTATATAATTGCCCATCTTATACCTGGGACATCAGCCCATTATTCTCTGTTCTTGTGCTGTGGAATTGCAGGTGGTCCTTGACTTACAACTTTTGTTTTAGTGACCCAAGTTACACCACCGCTGAAAAAATGACTCATGACTCCAACAAGCCGAGTCAGTGGAGGAAGCCGGATTCACCTGCCAAGGGCAGGGATGGGTTTAAAGCTTGCAAAATTGGTTGCAACTCATTTAACAGCCACCTTGCTTAGTAACATAAATTCTGACCCAACTGTGGTTGTAAGTCAAGGACTACCTGTGCAGAGACCCTTCAGAAGCTTAGAAAATGCCGCCAGACCCAGGGCCCCTCTCGGGCTCAACAGGGGAGAAGCGGGAGAGCCCGGAGCTCAGAGTGGGGATGGCCTGCAGAAGGGAGAGGCTTTTCGGCAGAGTCCTTCATTTGGAGGCAGGTTGTGTTGCCAAATATTCGGGGTGTGTGTGTGTGTGTGTGTGTGTGTGTGTGAAAGAGAGAGAAAGAGAGAGAGATGCCAGCAAGCCAGCCTGTGCTTCTCCATCCCTCCGTAATGAGCATGTCTGGTTCCTACCAGCCATTGTGTTTCCTTCAGTGCCCTCCAATCATAATGATCCCCACTGTTGGTGCAGGGAGAGACTGCCTAATGAAGCTGGCTGGGTCTCGGGAGATTAAGAGGTTACTTCTCAGGCTTTTCCATTTGATCAGCCTGTCCTGAGCGTGAGAAAAAGGCCCGGGAAGAGGTTTTCCGACAAGTGCAGCCTCCCATCGTGGGGATGGACATTCCTGCTGCTTTTGGCCGTTGCCTTGGAGATGGGAGGACTCCTGTGACTGGCCCCCTTTGTCTGCCAAGGGGTTAACCCCGGCCCCTTTCTCCCCCCTCCCAGGCAGTGCCTTGTCCCGCTGGGGCTGAGGTTGCTGGCCGGACAGCCGGAGGAAGGGAAGGGAAGGGAAAGGGCCCCGGTTGGGTTCTAGAGCCCACCCTCTCGAACAGGACACCCCCTTTATAGTCCCCCCTGCCCTGACACGGAGTATGGCTGAGCTAGTGGGCATCCCAGGGGCTGTGTTCAGAAACAGCCAAAGCTGGAAGAAAAGTGAGCTAGAAGCTAGAAGGAAGGTGAGGATCCAAAGTGAAATCTACCCCTGCAAGGCTGGCCTTGACTGAGAGTGAGCCGGAGGGCAAGCATGAATCCATAAGGTAGCTGCCGAGTAGAACTTGTTGAGTGACTCAGGCAAGTAAGCCAAGCCACATGACCACGAGGTGACAGTGTGGAAAGCTCCATCCTCTTGAATAGGCTTAGATAATTGCATGGCTTTAAGATGAGCAGTTCCTTGAAAATGCGTTTTAGTAATACAATAAGCTTATAGTAAAATAAAAAGAAATCTCATGCTTGCTTTATATCCTTTAAATTTGGGGAATGGTGATAAAGACAAGTTTAATAATAGCGTGTTTGATCTTGGCAGAAGAATGCATTTTTGAGCTAATGTGCATGCCAGGAGGGAAGGAAGATCAGCGTTGCTCAAACATGCAGGACAGCCACTCAGCTCTGCCCCTCGGCATAACTCAAAGCCACACGTCGCCTTCCGTTTTATTCATGGATTCTGTCTCCGTGTGTCTCTTACTCACTCTGCTCATCTTCTTTCAAGCTATAGTGAACTGTACTTCATTGCCATGGTTGGCTTTCAGGCAGAATAACCTGGTTTTCAGTAGCACATAGCTATAGCTATTTCCTCCCTGTGCAGTTGCTAATTTGCAATATTGGACCTCCAGTAATATAGTTCTGGAACACTTTTTAAAAAGGCAGAACCAAATTTGTGTTGCAGCTCCTGAGAAGAGGAGTGGCTTCTTTTCCTAGGTCCTGGCACAAGCCCCGTTCATCTTGGGAATCTTCTTCGCTTCTGTTCTGGGAAGATTCCTCCAGGAAGAGTGTCTCCCTCTCCCCTTTATAAAACCCACCTCCCCGATGGCTGTTTGGCTCGTCTAACTAGAAAGTAAGGGAGCCCCTCTTTTAATGCTGCAGCCAGGATTAATCTCTTGGTTTGAAGTGGTGATTGAAAAGAGGCATGGGCATACAGGAAGTAAGTCGCCCTCCCCTTCCCCTTCCTTAGAGCTGATATTTTACGTGTATGAAAAGCCTTTCGGAGAGCTGGCAGGTTGCAAATCTGTTCCGAGGATCATGGCAGCCCCCTCCTCCTGTGTGTGTGTGTGTGTGTGTGTGTGTGTGTGTGTGTGTGTAAAAAGACAGAATCCCCCTCCCAAAACACACGTGCATCCTGAAGACGGTTTTTCCTGCTTCTACAGAGTTGGGAAAGCCAGCTTCCTGCCTGCCTGGTTCACCGATTGTTGGTAACCGGGAGGCTCTTCGCAGGAGATGCTTTGGGAGTTAAACCTTTGAGCCCCGCCAGAGAATAATGGAGGTTTTAAGGTCTGGTGGAAATCCCTTCGTGTCAGGAGCTGCTGCAAGCTGTTTGCCTGCTGCTGGACTCAGTGGAGATGCAGGAACAGCGGAAGGAGAAGCGCCAGGCCCAGGCAAACCCACACAGTTCACAACTGAACTTTCCCCAATGGGCAGAAAGGTGAGGCAGCCTTGTGAGCAGGTGCTGAACCGTTTGCTTGCTCTGGCCTGCTTGCTCTGGCCGGTGCACGGTCACTTTTTAGGTAACCACAAGCCAGGTTGGCTGGGGCTGAGGATCATGTCAGCAACTGTGAGGGTGTCTTCGCTCCCACTAACTCAGATATAAAAAATCAGGAGGCAAATGAAGGTTTGCCATGTTGAATTTCACAGCTCTAAAGTTGGGGCTGGTTGAGTTGATGGTGCGGGGGGGGGGGGGTAATGAACCAGGGAAGAGGACAGTAGAAGCCGGGGAACTTGGCCAGCCAAAAGAGGTGAACAAAGGGGGAGAGAAGTGAGTCTTCCAAAGGAACTCTTCCAATCCCAACTTACATTCAAAATGCAATGTTGGCTCCTTTTGTGGCAGCGTCTTCTCTGAGCGAAGCACTTGCAACTGGTTCCCTTAACATGAAGTCTATTTGAACAGCCTGGAAGGTGGTAATTTTGGCACCTGTTGCTTTGTTTTCAAGGTGCTTGAGAGGAAACTTCCTCGGCTTCCTTGCAGGGGTCTCTGAGCCATGCAAACTGGCCTCTGATGATTCCTTTTGGCCTTGAGCCGGCTTGGCTCTTTGTCCTGCCTGGCGATAATGTGTGGAAAGCCTTTTGACTGGCAAATGGAGACATGTGCTGTTCAGTTGCAGTCAAGGACTTTTCAAAGGGATGTGAGCAGGCCTGGAAGAAAGAACCACGAGAGCTTGGGGGAAACGCCTGAGTTTTAGAAGGGGCAAAGATTGGTATCTGGTGTTCAATTGCTCCTGGTGCCTGTCTGGAAGTCGGAAGCAAGGCAGGCTGGCATGCTTTGCTGCACTCCTTGGAGCTTGCCTGCGCTTGTTGGAAGGTGTAATGATAGGCTTCTGCCAACTGCCCCATGGCTGATTGCACACGTGTGTAGAGCACCTCAGAAGCATGTCCAAGAAGTGGAAATCAGGGTGTGCCTGAAGACTGGCGGCTAATGCTCTTCCATAACTTGAGGATAACCAACGCCCGTGTCAGAGCTGGCTGGGTGGGGGCTGTTCGTGAAGAGGAGCTTGAGAAAGGCTGCAAAACAGCTTGTGGGTCTGCCCTTCTCATTGGAAGGCAGGGTTCATGGCGTCTTGGCAGGGAGAGAGAGAGAGCAACGGCAGTCTCTGTGTTCAGTGCACCCCAGTCTATGCAGCGAGTGTCTCAACTTGGCTGGTATTTGATCTCTCTGGACCTTCTCCTAGGAGCAGCCTTGCAACAGTCTTTTGCTTGGCAGCACTGATGACCCTAGTGACTTGCCCTCTGCTGGACTGGCATCCATCTATTGGATGTCTTGCCTGTTGTTAAAGGCAATAATATATGCCCCTTTGGAAGAGAAGCGGTGTATGATCTGGTGTTGTGGAAGAGAAGATGCAGTAAGGTGTGTGAGTTCAGGGAAGAGGGATGTCGCCAGAGACAGGGCCATGGGGGTGTGTGGCTGGAGATGGGCTTTCCTCTGAGGTGTGCTGATGCTCTTGTTCATAGATGTATGTATGTATGTATGTCCCACCTTTCACCTTGACCCTTTTCCTCTGCTCCCCTTGCGCTCTGAATAAAAGTATTACTGTGAGGTCCACTCATGGAATAAGTGTTGCCCGCTGGCCCTGGGATTTCTGAAACCCAGAAACCCTGTTGCTCAAGTCAAGCCAGGCCCTGCGTGGGGAGAGGAGTTCTTCAGGATCAGCCCTACCGCATCGAGCCATTAGGGTGATGAAAGTAGGACATGCTCTGCTGTAGGCCAATCACTGCCTCACTCACTGGTAGTTGGTTTATTTAGCAATCCTGAAGTGGGCATCTCTTTGAAAAGCTTTGTGAACGATGCGGTGATGGAGTTCTTGTTTTGCAAGTGTCAAAGCCCTTCAATAGTCAGCAACAGAAAACGCCCACAGCCAGCCAGACTTCCCTGCTCTTGCAAAGGGCTGGGCCTCCCAGTCTTCTGCCGTGCGGACAGCAGCCCCGGTCAGCCAACCAGGGCAGGGCCAGGGGAGGACGGTCAACGGATGATGAGAGGACACAGTCTAAGTTTGGCAACGATTGGAAGCCCTGGTTGGCTTCCTGCAGGAAACAGAAACAAAAGTGATGCATAGAATAAAAATAATAAGTTATAGAGAAAATGTAAACAATGCTGTAACCACAGAGTAAGAGCTTATCTTATATTTATACAGGTAGTCCTTGACTTATGGCCACAATTGAGCCCCAAAGTTCTGTTGTTAAGTGAGAAATTAGTTCAGTGAGTTTTGTCCCATTTTATGACCTTTCTTGCCACAGTTGTTAAGTGAATCACTGCAGTTCTTAAATTAGTAACATGGTTGTTAAGTGAACTTGGCTTCCCCATTGACTTTGCTTGTCAGAAGGTCACTAAAGGGGATCATGTGGGACCCCGGGACACTGCAGCCGTCATAAATCTGAGTCAGTTGTCAAACACCTGAATTTTGATTGTGTGATTCTGGGGATACTGCAACAATTGTGGGAAAAATGGTCACAAGTCACTTTTTTCAAGGCTGTTCTAACTTTGGTCACTAAATAAACTAAGTTGAAGCCTACATGTACTTTTTTGTTTATACTTCTGTAAAAGAAAACTGGAAGTCACCTCTTTATAATTCCTTTTTCCTTTTCTATGCGTTCTGCATTTTGTCTCTGCTCTTTTCTTCATTTTGGCATTTCCCCCCCTTTTTTTTAATTTGAAATATTGTTAGTTTTCATTCTGTGTTTAAAATTTTATTAACGTTTTATTTTTTAAAAAGGCTAATAGGTTAGTTAGCTCAAGGAAATCAGAGCTCGCACCGTTTCCTAACCCTCTTTCTGGTTGACTGTATTTTTGCTAAAAATAACATGAAATAGGAAGCTGTCTGTCCGTGACATGACAAACCGGCCTCCAGCCTTATCTTTGTTTGCTGGTGTGCTTTGGAGTCCTTTGTGAGGCCCACAAATATTCACACGAAATAAAAATGCCCAGGTTTGTTGTGAATGGGTTCTCCTGTTTCTCGGGGGGGGGGGGGGGAAGGTTGGCTCTGGGATTGGACGGATCCTGCAAGGCTTGAGAAAACCGAGGAAGGGAAGACGAATTTGCCTTTTGGGAAAGGGCTGCGCTCGTAGCCATTTTTGGGGAGTGCCCACGATCAACAGCCTACTCTCGGATAGGAATCCAGGGTCAGTTGGGGAGGTCCAGAGCCTGCATTCTCGGTCCTCCTGGGATTTGCCTCCACACTTAGGAAGGGGGGGGGGGCTCCTGCAGTTGGCCCTGGTGAGCATCACGTTCTCCTTTGCCAAAAGCCCCATCCACCAAAGTCATCCAGGCCACGTGGGGTTGACTCTGCCGTGTCTTCCTAAGGCAGGCGTGGTGGCTACACTCACTTCCTCCCACACATACATGGCACCCCCAACCTTAGCTGCATTCAGATTTCCGGGGGGATGGGTGGGCTGACAGTTCTTCGAGGTGCCAACATTGGCTCCCCAAAGCAGGTGAGCAATGGTGGGAGAAGCGGCTGCCAGGCCAGAGAGGTGAGCCTAGAGAGAGAAGGCCGGAGCCGAAGAGCTGAGCGATCTTGCAGTCTGAGTGATGCATCGGTATTCCTGTGTGACTCATGGCCTGGTGTGTGGGATATTTATATATATTTCCTTGTTCTACAGAATGAAGCCTCACTTTGGCCTTCGTGTTCCCCTTCCTGTATCAGATAAAGTGCAGTTCCTACTTTTCCACTCCTCTTGCTTCTGTCGGGGCAGAGAAAACCCCATGAGGAGCTGGGCTGAGATTTCTTGGCTTTTTAAAAAGATCTCCAGATTTTTGTATGTTATAAAGCAGGCTTGGGGCAGTTCTCGGAGTAGGCAGCCATGGTGCTCAAGGGATATTGGGCGTGTGTCCGTCGGCTAATAAGTAACTGCAGAGTAATTGTGAGTAGAGAGTCCATTTCTGTACGCTCTGCTTGCTGTATTTCCCTGTTTCCCATGCAGAAATAAGATGGTTATGACAGTGGACACAGGACAGGCTTCTGAAACTTCTTACGATTTTAAAGGGAAAAAAACATTATTTCTTAATCTTGATCACTTTAAGATGTGTGGACTTCAGCTCCCAGAATTCCCCAGCCAGCCATTGAGAATTCTGGGAGTTGGTCCACATGCCTTAAAAGTTGCCAAGATTGAGAAACACAGGAATAAAGAGATGATATGCATCTTATAAATCCAAATATGAATCTTGCATTTCTGTTCTGCTAAGAACTGTATTCCTGCACTTCATTTATACCCTACACTGTGGGGAGGGGCTGAAGCTAGTATTGGGTGGGTGGGCCAAGAGCAGAAATGGGTAGGAGACTTCTACCATGTTGTCCTCTGCCTCTCCTGCCAAGATGGGGACAGTTCACCTACCAAAGGTCCTCACTGCGTGTATCCAGCCGGCTTTTGGAATTAGGCCAAGAGTCAGCGGCATCCACGGGGGAGAAAGGTTGGGAAATCAGGAAAGGAGCTTCAGTTGTAGGATTCTGGCCACCATCTTGACTTTCAGAGCATCCCATTCTTTGCCAAGGGCAGCAATTGCCTAACTGTCTGGGAAGCGCCTACTCAGCCCTGGCTCCTGCGCTCTGTGGCACCAGGTGAATCTTTTCAGGGAAGGGAAGCACAGCTGACTTCCCACACCTGTCCCACCTTCCGGCTCTCCCTCGTACTTGGACTTTCTCCTTCCCAGCGAGGATGGAGGTCCATTGGGAGGATGCAAAGTAGGAATCCTTTAACACTTTGACTGCCCCGTCCCAGTGGAATCCAGCAAGCCAAAGGAAGCAGATTCTTTGGAAGCAGCCAGAGAGAAACATGGCTCCATCAATGGAAAGTGCACGGAGCGAGCAGCCAAGAAAATCCCAACTCTTTGCTCTGACTTCACTCAAACCTTCTCTTGGATTTTTGGACCATCCTCCCAATGGGCCTGAGTGATGGATGCTTCTTGCTTCACACATCCTCAGATCCAAATACAGATGCCTTATGTTTCTGCACTTTTGCGAATTTCCTTCTAATCTTGTATTACATTTCTCCTCTGTGTACGTCGGCACTCGTATCTTGAACCTCAGAAATAGGGGAAAGGGTATATTTTTACAAAGTGACAGAGATGTTGCAGTGGAATGGCTTTATTTTGCCAGTGTTCGATTCCGGAATCTCTCCTTTGCCTTGGGATGAACACCAGAACACTTGAAAGATTTCTATCTGAGGGGGCTCTGTGGAGACATGGCAAAGGCAGCCTGTTCGGCAACATGGGTGTTCGCAGAGGCAACAGAAGAAGCGTATCGTGAAGAGGTTCTGCTTATGAGCACCCGGGCAATTTAAGTGCCCAGGTTCTGCCCATGGCTGGAGACCAAGTGCCACTGGTCTGATTCAGCAGGCCTTTTATCTTCTTCGGGGGTGGCTCTTCTCATTTTGAACAAGAAACCCAAGACAGACTACATGCTTCCCCCAGTGCAACCAAGAGTTTTTCTAGAATGAGATACGTCTTGTCGTCCAGAAGAGGTTGGAAGGTTGATTGACTGGCTGATTGGCTGCTGGTTTGAGTAGGATTCTCAATAGGTCACCATGACTTGCAATCTTAGTATCTCTAAGATGTGGGGACCAACTCCCAGAATTCTTGAAGTCCACACATCTCAGAGTTGCCAAGGTTGAGAAAGAGTGAGCTAAAGTGGAGAAGTTGTCTTGGTTTTACCGCAGGTGCCTGTGCTTTGCTGCTCTCCAGAATTTCACTGCTCTCCATCTTTGGCCCCGTTGGTTGGGCATCTTGGAATTTCCAATGCATCTGGCCAGCGTCAAGTTGGAAAGGGTTCTTCTCAAAGCTCCATGTAGCTATTTGGAGCTCTTATAGCTCTTCCTTTCCCAGGCTCTGCACTTGAGCAAGCCCACTGCCTGCATTAGACCTCCTCCCCTTGTGCTGCTCTGCTTCCCCTCGGCCTGCAGAGGTCTGAACCTGCCTGCCCCACATGCCTGCTGGTCTCACTGGCCTCCCTGTCCTGAAGCCTCAGCTTATGGAGCCCTCTGGTAGTCATTTGGCGTTTCTGTGGTGCCATCTAGTGATCACTGTAAAGAAGTGCCCAAAATACAGGGGAGATACTGGTAGGCAGAACAGCAGATCTGGCAAAGGATGCTTAAATTCAAAAATAAAAGGGGAAAAGCTGCATAAAATCATAGAACCTGGATCAATTTATGCATATTATTTTATTTGGAATATTCTATCCTATATTAATTGTAGGGTTCTTTGTTATTCTTGTTCTTTTCTTCTCTCACTCTTTTTTCTTTCTTTTCTTTTTTCTATTATTTTAAATACTAATTTCTGTTAGATTTTACTTTTCTTGTTTCAAATTCTAATACATTTATATAAAAAAGAAAAAGGCAAGCTTGATAGGGCACTGAGATCTGATGATCATTATTGCTACTGGATTTTGACTGGATTGCAAATAACATTTTAGCATAAGGGTGCATTTGCACAATGGCTAGAAAAGTGCTTTTCAAAAATGTCACTTTTAGGAAAGTGAGCTTGACAGAGTTACGGCTTTGTCTGTGAATGGTGAGAAAAGGTGCCTGCACAAGCCTTCCTTCTTGGTATTAAACTAAAACCACAAGAAAAGGCAATCAGTTGTCTTCTTTTGTTGATGAAATGCCTTTCTGGACTATAGCGCATGACATTTCTCACTGGGAGATTTTTCCTGGCCACAACACCCGCTCAGACTGGTCACTTCAGTTTCAACAAAAACTATTGCATCGGTTTGGCCTTACCTGCTTTATTTAGTAGTTTCTGACATATGTAGGTAATGATAGTTGGATCAAAAAATTCAACTCTGGTCTTGCAGTGAGACTCTCTTTACAAGCAGAGAAGCATCATTCTGCAGAAGTTGCTGGGTGGATTTAAGTTTGCAAGGAGTGGACCAGGCGGTTTCCTGTCCCAGAGGATTATGTGTCTACCTTTTCATTCTGGCAGAAAAAAAACACCTCTTTGATTTCAAGGTGACCCAAATTCTTGTATCAGGAAGAATTGAGTTAATTAGGCAAATCAGCATTTGCTTCCTGAGTTTTGTGTTGCATTAGCAAAAGCTTGGAGGGGGGCCATCACGGGGAGGGGAGAAGGAACCTTGGGAGGGAAATGGCAGTTGCTGCCCATTCAGGTATCGGATAGAAACAGAACCGGGTGTTGGGCCAGTCAGTCCCTTGCTGCACACTGCTAGCTCATATTTAGTTTAGTTTACATAGAATAACAGAGTTGGAAGGGATCTTGGAGGTCATCTAGTCCAACACCCTGTTTGAGCAGGAGAATCTATTCTGCCTCTACCTAGGATCGAACTCACAGCCTCCTGATTGTGAGGTGAGAGCTCCACCTCTAGGCCACCGCTATTTAAGCCATCATCCACTAGGACTCCAAGGTCCCTCTCACTGTTGCTGTTATTGAGTTAGGTGGTTTCACCCAATCTGTACCTGTACTTTGGATTTTCCTTGCCTAGGTGTAAACCTTGCTTTTCTCCACATTCAATTTCGTGCTGTTGGATAGAGCCCATTGTTCAAGTCTGTCAAGATCTTTTTGGATCCTGAGCTTGTCTTCTGGGGTGTTGGCTATTCCTTCCTCTGTGTCATTTGCAAATTTGATGAGTTCCCCTTCTATTCCCTCATCTAAGTCACTTATGAAGATGTTGAAGAGTATTGGCCCCAAAACTATTTATTTATTTATTTATTTATTTATTTATTTATTTATTTATTTATTTATT
>JAOYMU010000020.1:23230536-23249598 GCA_025802295.1 Psammodynastes pulverulentus
GAGGATCAAGGAGCGGGAGTCGGTGGTGCTGTTGTGGCTCAGGGGTTGGGTCAGGCTGAAGCCAGAACCCTGAGGCCTAGAACCAAGAAATGATGAGGGGCTTTACCTGTTTATATTTTTATGATCTTTTTTCTTCTTCTTTTTTCTATAAAGTCATTTTGTAAGGTGCAGATATCTCTTATATTGGTAAGATTTGTCTTTACTCTGGCTACCCGAAATCCTTTTTTTTCCTTTGTTTTTCTTTTTATATATCATTTTCAAATGTAGGCTAGTTGTGTGTGTGTAAGAAAATTTGTAAAAATAACTTTTATCTGGTAAGATAATTGAAAATTCAACATATTTTAAGCAATGTATATATTTTTTGACTAATAAAACTTTTTACTGGAAAAAAAAAGTAAACAAGAATTGCAGGACGAGGGAATAAAGATCGATTTGGTGACCATATATGCAGCTTCAATCAAGATACAAAAAAGACAAAGAAGAATACGGATTTGAACTTAACCCACAACAATTAGATAAACTCCTGACAGGCCCAGATGAAAAATTAATATCTAAAATTTATAATTACCTATTAGAATTTGAAAGAGCAGAAGATATAGTAAAGGGAAACATGATAACATGGGCCAAGAACATGAGACACAATATTAATTTGGAAGGCTAGGAGGGGACCTGGAATAGAAATTACAAAATTACAAAATCGGCAGTCTATAAAGAAAATCAATTTAAAATGTTTTATAGGTGGGTATTAAATAAACACAAATCGTCAATTATTTCTGCTAATAGAGTAGAGCAGATATACCAGCCACCCACCGTTCACATCTGAGGCCTCGGAAAAGGGTGGTTCATTGATGTCCAAGGGGTTTGGCCAGGTTGACCGTTTGCATGGGCAACTTTGTGTATGGGAATGCAGACTCTCCATCAGCTGCTGCTGCTTCCTGGCTGCCCGCTGGCTGCGTTTCTGTTCCAAGCGGTCTTTCTTCCCATGCTGCAGGCTTTCTGACCGGGAGAAGGTGCAGATTTCAGTCCAGCTGGATGCTCTCAAAGAAACCTATGACCAGCTCTGCTGTGATTCCACAGAACAGCTTCAGCAGTTGCAGAGACACATGGCTCAGGAGATGGCACATAAGGTAGCTCTTTTCTCATTCCCTGTATTTCCCACATTTGTGGCATTATTTCCCCAGCGGTGGAAGAGAAGGCCCATGCTCAGAAACACCCTGAAAAACTCTGAAAGTTCATGCAGGCAGCCCCCCACTTTTGTTCCACTCCATTACCCCACCAGGAGGGAATTCTCGCTCCATGTGGATTACTGGAACCAAGCTGAGAGGGTTCCATAGAGCAGCTAACGGTTAGTGGATGGTAGACTAGGCCTGTCCCCTGAAGGGCTCCTCTTTCTTTCTTTCTTTCTTTCTTTCTTTCTTTCTTTCTTTCTTTCTTTCTTTCTTTCTTTCTTTCTTTCTTTCTTTCTCAGAGAGGGTGTTTAGGGTTGTGCTTCCTCCAGTAACATTTCTCTTAGGCAGATGTGAAAGGCCTATCAAGGTTGGCGTCTCACCTTATCACCATCCATCCTTTGAAAATAAGTACGGCTCACATCAAAAAACATGGGGTAGGAAATGTCCGGGTCTGCTTCCATCTTTCTATCGGTCCCTCTCCTGCATTTGACTGCTTCCGCAAGAAAAGAAGCCGAGAGACACCTGAGTGAGGGGCCAAAAGCCTTGGGAGCCCCCCCCCCCAGGAGCCCTTAGCAGATCCCCTGTAGAAGAGACAGTGAAGGTGGAGGGGAGGGTTGCTCAGGAAATGGAGAACAAGAGGTGAAAGTCACAGAAATAAGCCAGATGACCTACAAAGTAGGGTTAAGAACTTGGCTGAAATAGGATTTATACTTGTAATCCAAAAGAGCAAGGAGAAGGAACTTTTCTCTTCCCTCGGTTGGCTCCTGGAAAGACTCCGTACGCAGCCAATTCACAGCCTACGAGGCTCTCCAGTCACCAAGGTGTCAGTGATGGAAATCGGTCCATGCGTTTCTTCCTTCAGTCCTGTTCTTCTGCAGCCTTCTGCTACTTGGTGCCTCTTTTCTTACACCCTTGGCCAATTGTCTGAGCATCCATCCCGTCTTTGTTACCGCTTTGTTCATAAATCCTATCTGAATATATCTGTATATCATTGTGTATCAATGTGATATTCATGTGTCCAATGCAACCTGTATATCTCTGTGGAATTGTGTTTTTAATGCTTGCAGGATCCCTCTACTTTGGAGCACTGCAAACCAAATCAGTCAGACGGATACATGTCCGTTTTTTACTTGGGCATACACCCTGCAGAAAAAGGGGTGCTGTTTTAAATCGCAGCAGATGCCATCACAAAATCATCAGAGGGCTCTTCTGCCAAGTGTTGTAACCACTGAATTTGGGACTCCTTTGCCAAATTCTCTTTTGTCCCAGCCTAGAAAAGCCAACATATTCCTTTCTGTCCGCCATGATCCCACCTAAGGAACCAGCATCCCTTTATAATTCTGGATGCCTGATGCGGAGCATGTTGCCGTGGGTTCTGGGCAAATGGAGGGAGAGGAATCCGGGGGTATTTTTCAATTTCACATGGGAATAAGAACGAAATTCTGAAGTTTGGTTTGGGTGCTTCATGGTTGCATGGAACCTCTTAAACATTTCTGCTTGCGGAAAACCTCCAACCCTTGGGGGACAGAAGGATGTTCACGTTTTAAGACAGTGGGTGGAGCAGACAGAACTGCACATCCAAAACACCAAAACTAGCAGAAGCCTCTGCATTGAGCATGATGATGTGTCCCTGTTGTTTTGTTTTGTGTTTATTTACTATTCAGAATAACTACCATCCTTGTTTACAATTTTCTGTTGTTGTTTTTGAAAAACTAACCTTCCTGGAGTTTCTCACTCTAGAAATGTGGGCCAGTTGTGGGTTGGGCTCTGTGTGGGTGTTCTTTCTACTTTTGTGCAAAACAAACAGTCGCATGCCGGACGCTAACCCAGCTTTTACACTGTGTGCGCCATACGGCTGAGCTGCTCCCTAAAGGCTCTGTCTTTAACTGCTCACGGCAAAGCCCCCAACTCGGGTAAGTAAGAAGCCTTTTGACGCCTCTCCTTCTCTTTCCCTCTTGTTTTAATGTCTGACTGTGCACGTCTGGAGTCGTGGCTGTGGTGGTAGCAGGCTTGGGAGGCCTTCGCAGTTGAACTGCCACCCTGCCTCTCTTGGCCCAGGGAGCAGGAGGAAGTCCACAGAGTGCAGTTCTGGGTTGAACCGAAGACTCTCTTGGCGGAAGGATGCTCCACAACTTTCTCACCTGTGGACCTACCTGTAGTCTTGATGGTCCCAAACTCCCAAGATGTAAAGAGGCACAGCGTGTCGTAGTGGGAAGGAGGCTATCAGCTTAAGCTGCAGCTTTGTCATTGGGATCACTTTGTAGAATTGTATTTGCAGGGGTCTCAGGCCCAATGCCCTGGGATTGGAAAGCGTTTCTTCACAGATGTGCTCGCAGGGGGGGGGAGATGGTTAATGGTAAGCAGGAAGTTTGGTCCTCCAAGGGCAAGCCACATGTGTTTCCTTACTGTATTTAATATGTGGCTTCATGGTCCCTTGGAATTGGGCGGCCCCTAAATTCAAATAAAACATTTCCTCCTCCCTCTTCCCCGTGACTACAAGGAACCTGTCAGGTGGGTTGGGCTGAGCGTGAGGGATAGTGCCAAAAGGAGGACTCCGTTGTATGATCTCTTTCCATTGCTTCAAACTAACTTCTCCCAAACATCGTGCGATTTAGATTTTGCCATGTTAAGTGAGAATGGCTTATAAAGACTTTAGAAGAACTGCAGTGTTTTGAAATTAAGAAAGTCGTGCTTGGATAGTAGAAAGCCCTTGGTGGCTGCATCCCTTCCTCTGGGCTGCCACTCCCAAACCAGTCAAAGGGATGTTGTGGAACTGCAAAGCAAAAAGGGGACCTGTTGCCTCTTTGGGGACCTGCATGCTTTCTCCTGCTCTCTTTTTTGGGTCCTCATGGGTGAGCTTGTTGTGGTCCTTCTGTGCTTCCTGTCTCCTCCTTTGAATAAAGGGGACTACGAGGAGTGCATGGCTGTGGTTCTTAGTAAGCTTCTCTCTCCTTTTCTCTGTCTTTTTCCACTGGGGAAAGTGGCTGCAAGGATGCTCCTGCTGCTTTGCTGCTCTTGCTGGGTGCCCAAAATGTCTCAGTAGGGCCTCACCTGCCTGGCTAGATTGAGCACCAAACTGAAAACAATTTGCAAGATCAAAATGGTTCCCGCATTATGTCATACAACGTATAAATTACCACCCTAACTGAGATCTGCTCTCTAGTTCAGTATTCACCATGCTTTAGATGACTGAGACATCTTGGACTGGGAGGCATTTATGGGCCCACTATTCTCGTGATTCTGATTTTTTTTTTCTCTTTCCTCTCCCTGCTCCGGTGTCCCAGGAAAATGAGGCTATTGCTGGAGTGCTCGATCTTGGCACAATGGAAGTCTTCTCTATTTTTGACGCCATGCAAAAGGGTCTCCTAGACCAAGCAACAGGCCTTCTCCTCTTGGAAGCCCAGGTGATCACAGCTGGTCT
Source organism: Psammodynastes pulverulentus (assembly GCA_025802295.1). NCBI lineage: Eukaryota > Metazoa > Chordata > Lepidosauria > Squamata > Psammodynastidae > Psammodynastes > Psammodynastes pulverulentus. The sequence goes on from JAOYMU010000020.1 coordinate 23,235,127, forward strand.
GATGGTTCCCAATGTCAGTGAAAAGCTCTCTCTGGCAGAACGCCTCACAACGGACATAATAAATGGCAAGATCTACCAACATTTAGAGGAAATGCAGGATGCTGTCCAGCTGATCCAGAACATGCAACTCAAAGATAGCCCGTTTCATCCTGTTGTTGCTGCCATCGAAAATGGAATCATCAGTGAAAATACTGGGCTAAAAATAGCACAAATACAGCTTCTCACTGGAAGCTTTATGGATCCTTCCAGCCACGAGCAAATTGGTTTAGAAGATGCTCTTCAAAAAGGCATCATTACCAATCACTTTCATGAGAAGTTGGTATCTTGCTTAAAATCTTGTGAGGAGGCTTTGACTGACCCAAATTCAGCTGAGAAAATTAGCTTCAACGATCTGATGCAGCAGAGTGTCCCTCACCAGGAGACAGGACTGAAATTGCTCCCAATAAAACAGGTATCAGGCGGGATGCTAAACTTGCACTCAGGCCAAGAAGCGAGTATCCTCTGTGCCGTTCATGAAGGACTAATAGAAAAGGAAGTGACAATGGAATTGCCAGAAGCCCATCTCTTTGCTGGTGGCCTTGAGGACCCCAAAAGTGATTGCCAGCTAACTGTGAAGGAAGCTGTAAGACACAATTTAATTAAACAAAAACTGGCTTGTGATCTTCTGGTCAGACAACTGCAGACCGGTGGCATCATAGATACACTTACCGGAGGGAGATTTTCACTACAGGAAGCGATAGAGGGAGGCCTGGTGACACCAAGGTTTGCAGTGATGATCCTGGAATCCCTTCATTCATTTATAGGACTTGTGAAGCCCGAGTCAGGAGAGATTGTGCCTCTTATGGATTCTCTGGAGCAAGGCATCCTAACTTCTGAGCTGGCTGATAAAATTTTAAGAGGCAGGCAAAACATCAAAGCACTTTTTAAAGCAGAGACTAATGAAATCCTTCCGTGGAAGAAAGCTGTCGATTGTGGAATCCTGAATAAAGATGTTGCCAAAACATTAAAATCAACTTGCCTCCCTGACTTCCTTCCAGGGATGCCCCTTTCTGGGCCCTCAAGCAGCTTCCAAAGGAGAAGCTCTTCCTCTGCTCAACCAGCAGATCATGGAGAACAAAACAAGGGTCCCTTAAGAAGCTGTGAAGAAAGTATGTTGCGCTATTTGATGACTCACAGCTATGTAAACATCCACAATGGTGAAAAATTGCTTCTGGTAGATGAAGAGTTAAATAGCCTGTCCGAAATCCTGGTGCCAGCGAAAGGAAATGGCTCTAGCATTGACCTCTTAGAAGCTAGCAAAATGCAACCCCAAGAATGGTGTGAGGATGTTGGCAGGAATGCCACAACTGACGAAACTGGATCCCCCAATGAAATAATTTTAAAGAAACTTAATTCATCTGCATCAGAAAACAAGCAGGAACAAAATCTGCAACCCCACATTTCTCTATCTAGCAAAAGCATTGAATTGGAAATTGGAGATAGAAAAGAATTTGTGAATGTGAAGGAGCAAGAAACGGAAACTGATCTTTCAGGAGACTTCAGAAGTGGGATAGATGACCCCAGAAGAGAACAAGGTTTGATGACGATACAGAGCAAGAGTCAAATGGAGCTGCAAGAATGCAAGTCCAATTTTGAAACGGAAACTGGGAATAAAGAAGTCAAGTGGGAAGATGCCAAGCTTGAAAAACAACTATCAGAAGCGGAAAAGATGACATTGGAAGAGCAAGAAACAGAATTTGGAAAAAGTGACATCAGACAAATAGATCTGAGTGCTCAAAGTTTGGAAAAGATGGAAAAATCTCACCTTTTAGAAAAGGTGACTCTTGCAGGAGTAGCTAGGAGGCCAGAGGCTACCAACTGGTCAAGCATGGGAAAAGTGCAAAATGGATCAACAGATTGCCTTTTTATTCAAGCCGAAGGGAAACCTGTAGATGGACATATTGAAAGGGAGCGGCTGGCCACAGACGAAAGAGTACTTCCTGCCTATCAAAGTGCTCCTTCTGTATTGCCAAAACTATCTTCAGAAGACAGCACTCTGAATGTGTTGTTAATGCAGCTGCAAGAAGGTGGCATAATTCATGAAGAGACAGGGAAGAAAATGCTCCTGGATGAAGCCATTGCCTGCGGAGCTGTGCCCAGCCATACGGCCATTAAAGTGATGGGCGAGATGAAAATGTTTAGCGGCTTCTTTGATGCAGAGACCTCTGAGTCATTGACCACTGAAGAAGTAATCAGTGCAGGATTGATGGATGAGAACCTTGTCCAGAAGGTATTAGCTTCAGATCAAACCATAAGTGGTATTATTGACCCGTGGAACAAAAGCATTTTCTCCATCAAGGAGGCATCTGAGTTTGGGCTATTGGATAAAGAAACTGCTGCTAGAATTCTGGAGGCACAAATAGTTACTGGAGGAATTGTTGATTTCAAGCGTGGCAAAAAAATGTCAGTCACTTTGGCTTCCAACCTTGGCCTAATACACAAATCCACTCAAGGAAACCTTAAGAAGCTGGAGAAAGCATATAAGGGCAAATATGCTGAAGACACAACTAAAGAAAAACTCATTGCTCTGCAGGCTGAAATAGGAGGTATCTTGGATCCTAAAACCAAAGAACCACTGACTATTATTCAGGCTATCAAAAAGGGACATCTGAGTGAGGAAAAGGCCTTCAGACTCCTAACTAAGCAGATAGCCAACGGAGGCATCCTTCATCACAAGACTGGCATGAGACTTTGCGTAGAGGATGCTATGGAACATGAATTGATTGATGAAAACCTCTACCAAGATCTCAAAAAGGCAGAAGACGTATGCCTACACCATTCCATTTATCCTGAAATGAACAAAATTGTGTCCTTACCTCAAGCCATCTCCCTTGGATTAATCAGCTCAGATTTTCAAAGAAAAGTTCAAGAAATACAAGCCTCAACTGGAAGCATATTTGATCCTGGTTTGGGCCAGAAAGTTACATTGACTGAAGCTGTTAAGAAAGGATTAATATCCAAACCAGTTATGGGACAAGCAGTAATCGCCTCTGAAATGAAGGAAGCTATTCTTTATCCAGGAAGCTGTAGATTGGTCCCATATTCAGAATTGGTCAGAAGGAGCAAAATTGACATTGAGTCAGGGCATAGATACTTAGAAGTTATTCCCTTTCAAGACGTAAGAGATGAGGTGACTGGGAACGTACTGTTGTGTTCTCAGGCAGTTAAACTTGGAAAAGTAGACCCCACGCTTGCTTTGAGGTTGCTGCAGGCTCAGGCAGACACAAGTGGCATCCTGGAAACTTCTACTGGCCAAAGACTGTCATTGGCATCTGCTCTAGAGAAAGAAGTTGTAGATGAAGATATAGCTAAAATCATTGCTATTAATCAGATTTTGACTGGAGGGATTGTTACTGCTGAGAGTGGAAAGAGGGTAACCTTGAAAGAGGCCACTGAAAAAGCTTTAATCACCCCCAAATTAGCCAGGGCAATTCAAGAACCTGATCCAGTCACCCATAAAGGTGGGCATGATTTAGAAGAACATAAAGGCCCTGAGCCCCAGAGGTTGCTGCAAAGTGATGCCTCAAAGCCTGAAACATTGGCCATTCATAAATATCCTAGTCATGAAGAACAGGTGATGCCATCTGAAGCAACAGACTCCAGTACTTCTGCCAGTGCTGGCATTGCTTCGTTGAAAGCAGGCGGGGAGATGGAGAGAGGCGAATCTGTTCTCGCTTCTGCTGTCTCAACTGCAGACAGTTCATTCAGTCAGTTTTTAGAGGAGAACAAACTGGCACCTGAGCTTGCCTTCATGTTGGACCCAGTTGAAGACCTGAGAATAAAGGCCCAGAAAAAAAATAGTAAAAAAAAAAATAAGTTGAGGAAGAAAGAACTTTTTAAAGGAGAGCTAGAAAGAATTGAAACAAGAAGTAATCAAGAGGCTGAAAAGATACTGGAAGGAACTTTCCCCGTGGACAGCAGCACAATTAATGGAGACCAGAAGCAAAAAGAAAAAGTGTTTCAGACAGAAGAAAGTGCTTGTGTATCTCTTGGCCTTGAAGGAGCTAATAGAGCCCTGGACATAGGAGCTGTAGAGGGGCATCCATCCAAAGAACCGAGTTCTATAATTCAACCGGAGAAAGGAGACAATGATACACATTCCCATGGCTCTACCAAGATTGTGTCCAAGAAGCAGGCTGATGACACATTGCTTAGGGATACCAAAATGGAGCTACCAAGTCAAGGTTCAGAATTAAAAGCTCATGAACCCAGCACTCTGGAAAGTGTTGTCTCAAAAACCATTAAGAAGAAGAAAGCAAAAAAGATTAAGAAACAGAGCACTCCCTCGTCAAATTCCAGGGACAGCACCATGACAAGAAGAATCAAGGGGGAGTTAATCCCCAGCAGTGCAGAATCCTTGCAGGAAAATCCATCTGGTGGGGTAACAAGCCCACTTAAACAAGGTGACATTCAAAGTCAGGACCATCCGGTAGGCAGGAAAGAGAAACAGCATGTTGGAATTGAAGAGAGCATTGTAGATGACAAAAAAGTGAACATTGTCCAAAAGAGAGATGCACCAGATTCTTTGATAGATACCATAGAAGAACAAATGTGGCTTAAAAATAAGCAAAAATATTTTAGCTCAGAAGAGCAGGTACCCAAGTGTACAGAATCCTTTGGGTCTTCTGAGTCACATTCGGAAGATCTTCAGAACAGAAAAAATTTAGAGGACAAGTTAAGTTCTTACTCCTCTGTGACATCATTCATACAAGAAGAAACAGGGGTCAAAGAAGTATCTGGAAAAGATGAAAACATTGATCGTAAAGAGCTGTCCATGTCTTCAGAAGCAGAAGAGTCGTGGCAAGAAAGTGACATTATTGGACCAGAGGGACAAATGCTACAAGGCAGGGAATTTCCAGGAAGCGAAAAGGATTCTTCTGAAAAGCTGTGCATGCAGCAGGAATCGGAAGAAATCAGAGAAGTCGGGAATGTTGATGATTCTTCCTGCGTGGTTGAAAATACAGAAGATAAATGTCAAGATGCTTCCACATCTACCAAGGTAGGTAGTTTAAATCTTATGGTTGCTTGTGCATCTCTTGTGAGTTAACTAGACAACTAGAGTATTTATGAAGACAAAATAGATACCGAAAGCCACTTTAGTCTAGGGGTGAAGGAACCTGGCTTGAAACTGGGGGACACTTGAGTTCTAGACCTGCCTTAAGCACAAATGGATGACCTTGGGCAGTCCCTCTGTCTCAGCCCTAGGAAGTAGGCGATGGAAAACCACTTCTGAAGTCTCGCCAAGAAAACTGCAGAAACAAATCCCCATGTCTTCTCCTTGAACTGTCAAGCTGAGAACGATGCAGCTTTATAGCTGCTTTATTTTATTGCTTATTGAACTATATTTACTTGCTGCCTCCTGTCTGGATCAAAATCCAGAGGGCGGCTAACAAAGTTGTACGCAGTCAATCAGTGTTGTAAATTATCTAGCATAAATGGTAACATCTGCACTAAAATGTTTATGTTGAGCAATAATGCAGCTGAAAGCCAGAACTTGATATGGTCCAATCCAAAAACTAGTTCAAGACAGTGCTGGAATATTGTCAAGTTGATGGGGACTGGTAAACATTTTGGGGAAAGGATCTAAGAAGGTGAGGACATTCCAGAGAAATATTTGCTAGAGTTTTGAAAAATGATCTTTAACCTTAAAAATGTGATTAGGAGAGAAGAAACTGGGATATTTTTAGAAAGAAGTAATAGTGTGCAAATGTAACGAAGTGCAAGAGGAAAAGGTGCTTCTCCGTCCATATCCCTCCTGTACTACAGAGAGCTGCTCCTTCTCTCCTGCTCTTCCAGGCTCCATTCAGCAAATGGCTTTGCCTGAACTATGATGAAAGGCTGGTTGCGCTGCTCTCCAGAGTGCGGAGCATTGAGATGCGCATGCAGAGGGTTCAGCTGCCGGAGCTGGACCTCCAAGTGCTGCAGGAGCTGCTTCGCCAGGCTGAGGTAAGAGAAGCAGCCCTAACCTCAGAAAAGCATGACTCACATGGCTGGTCTCTTGCTCGCCTTGAGGACACCGCTGTGTTGTCCAGATCAGGAAACTGATTCCACCGGGGAGCTAGAACTGTAGGCTCCAGTAACAGAATCTCACAACTCTGCCTTCGCTCTTACACCCCAGGGAGTCATGGAGGAGCCAGCCTGAGCCTCTTCTTGATGCTTTCCTCTTTCCCAGGGCTTAAGGAATGCTTTTGCCCTTTCTGGAATGGCTCTCCAACATTGCCCCCAGGGCCACCTTCATGGCTCTCTGCAGGCAGGACATCCAACTGAGGCTGGGACTAGGAGCCATGGTGGTTTGGGCCTGTAGCTGCTCCTGTGAGCCCAATATGGGGTTGGTTAAAGCAAGATGCCCTGCTTCAGTTTTCATCCTTCACTTCCTGGGCAACTGGGAACAGGGGACTTAAGGAAAGCCGAGTGCTGTTCCGGGTAAAACAGTTTTGACCTGAGGTTTTATAACTCAGAGAAGAGAGTCTGTTATTCCAGGGATGGAAGAATCCCTTGGGCTCACAGCTTCCAAGCCCTGGAAATTTCCCCTGTGGATCCCAAGCCCTTTCCAACTCCCCTCGCAGCCCATTCCCCTCTGCCAGTTGGGTGGAGTTGCCAGTCTTTGGGATGTATGTCTCAGACTAGAAAAACATGGTTCTGCCAAAAGCAGGTGAACTGGGTAGGTTAGGGATGTATCCTTGCCTCAGTTTCCAAATGGTTAACAGCTCTTCGTGTCTGTCTGCCTTTCTCCCCTTCTCTCGCTTCCCAAGTTGCCTTCATGTGCTTGAGTCCTAACGTCCAGTGCACTGGGCCAAAAATGGAAAAGGGGTGGACTGCATAGCTAATCCCAAAGACGATGGACTTGGAGTGGTCCGTGGCTGAGTCCTGCTCGCTTCCTGCCTTGTTTGTGCATTTGCATTGGGCTCTGGACGCCCTTGGAGCCCATTTATAATGTGCTGTATGTGTAACCGTCTTTTTCCTCCCTTCTCCAAAAATAAAAGTTGTGGAGGAAAAGATGTAAGAGCCACATTGTGCCTTCTGATTCTTAGCGTGAAGAAGCACTCTTAAGCCCAGTCTCCTCTAATTACATTTAATTACACTTTAGCCATGGAAAGAGGAGCTTTGGGGGAAGCAAAACCTGAGGGGTTGTTTGGCTCCAATTTAACTCCATGCTCGGACAGCGAAGCCAGTGCCAGAGCTGCGGTCTTCTGCCCGGGCAGGGTGAGGCTGACCTGGGATGGGCAGCAGAGGTTTATTTCAGGCTTGAAAGACACTTTGCTTTGCTTAGGCTAACAGCATCCTCTTCATCTTAGGTCTTGGAGGGGGAACTGACGGATCTGTCAGCGCCTGTGAATCAGGAGCTGGAAGCGGTGGAAGGGCTTGTAGCCAGCTCTCCTCAGGAGGTCCCTGAGCAACTACTGAGGGCTTTGGAGAAAGACGCCAAGAATCTTTGGAAATCTTTTGGCTCCGTCAGTGACGTTCTGACTTCTTGGCTGCTAAACCTTCGCACTGCAGCAGAAGCAGAAAAGGTATCGCCTTCTTTAAAGGCCAAACACATTCCTGGTGGGAACAATTTATCAACCGTAAGACGGTTCTGGCACTCAAACTCTCTAGAAAAAGGCTGGGTGAAAGTGAAAGATGATAGTTGTTCCATGTGGGGTTTTTTGTTCACAAGTCCATCCAAACCCTGATTTCTTTTCTTCTGTCCTACGGACTTTATTTATTTGCTTATTTATTTATGTGTATCCCACTTTTATTATTTTTACAAATGACTCAAGGAGGGAACTTTCTATTTTCCCTACCACAACAGCCCTGGAGGTGGGTTGGGCTGAGAGGGAGGGACTGGCCCCAAGTCACCCATTTGGCTTTCATGGCTAAGGCAGGATTTGAACTCATGGTCTCCCGCTTTCTGGTACCTTTCTGCCCATGTGGCAGAAGGTTTTTGAGAAAGGTACTCACAATTTTCTTCTGTTGTTTTTCTGCATTTTTTTAGAATGTGTAACTAGCTTTCTGGCAGTTCTCTCGTGGGCCTGCTTCCAAGAACAGTTCTGAGGGAAAGACTGCCTTTGTGGCATTGATTTCATTTCAGAATTGTCCCATATTTTTGCTAAAGATTTGATGCCTTTCGCTAACCTTGTTTTGCTTTTGTGTTGACACAGCGGTTTTAATTCTCTATTCTCTTTTTATTCTGAGGCTAAAATCCAAAGCCGGCATGGCGAACTGCATGGCAGATTGCAAGGGCTGCTGAAGTGGGTGAGAGACGCCACCCAGCAACTCCATGTCCTTGAATCCAGTGCTGGGACTGAGACTGGCAGTTGGACCCCCTACCTCCAACGATACAAGGTAGCCATAACATTAAGGGGGTCTGCATGAGAACCAGGCAGTTTTGGGGACGGGGTGGGTGGGTGGGTGGGTGAGTGGTGGGGAATAGGTGGAGGTGACATTTCATTAACCATGCTGTCTTCGTCTCTCAAGACCTCGCTACCATCATTCGTCCTCCTGTTAGCTGTTTGAGCTCGCAAAATGTCATAAGATGCTAAAGGCATCTTTTGGAACTAAGCTGCATGGCTCTTCCAGCATTGCACATGACAGGCATTGACCTCCTGGATGCCCTTGGAGGGTCTGGTGGAAGATGCTTCCCAGGAGCCTTTGGCAGCTGGCACCCAATGGCCAGAATTGCCTTTCTGATCCCTGAAGTTACCCTCTGTCTTCCCAGGCAAAAAGTTGTGGGTTTTTTGTGCCGGTTTCCTTGTTCTTCCCCACAAAACTTGGACTCATCCAGTTCTGTCTCCTCCCTTGGATGAATCTCTCCCTGCTCCTGGCAACTGGGGCCTTTGGCCCGTCAGTGGGAGGAGGTGAGGGATGGACCAATGACGGCCAGCAACTTATCATCCATGTGTTTAAATTTATAAATACTGCTTTGAGCCAGGACCCATTATAATCTGCAGTGACTTGTTTGGGTTGTAACCATCTATGGCAAGGCTGTCAAACTCGCGGCCTGCAGGCCGGATGCGTCCTGTATTGGCCACGCCCACCCCCATTTTAGCGAAGGGGGGAAGTCGCAATATGTCACGTGACGACAATGTGACGCTGTGAGTTTGACACCACTGATCTATGCTGATGACCTCTGCAGGCTCTTGATCTGGGGATTGAGAAACAGTTTCCTTTCTAGCGTTTGGCCACAGATGCTGGATTGTTTCCATCCTCCCGAGACAGAGACCTCCATGAAAGGAGGGAGTCTCCTGTTTCAGCCACATACTGTTAGACGTGGCTTACTTTCTTGAACTGGGAAAAGAGCTCCAGAGCAATGCAGCAAGTTAGGGCTTTATTTCCTTTGGAGAAAAGAGAGCAGCTGATTCTTTTTCTTGGTGGCAGAGAAAGGATCGAAAGCTGTAAGAAGTTAGCTTTTAATTAGCTACAACCAAAATATGGTTTGAATACAGGACTGTGCCATTAAAACATCTTGCAGATGTGGTGGTGCTCTGAAGGAGGCTAATCCATGATGTATGTATCCTAATTGATGTAATTGAGCTCTGGGTGATGTCACTGAAAGAGCCCACCCCATGGTATGTACTGCCTTGATGATTTCAGAGGAAACAAACTCTTGGAGTCCAACAGACCAGGGATGTTGGTTTGTTGCTGGCCAGAGAAAGAACACAAGGAAAGCTGACACTCAGAGCCAAAAGAAATCCACTGAACCAAACCTAAGATGATGCTGTGATGTGGTTTCTTCCAGTTGAGTAATTTCTGCCCAGCCTCAGAATAATTTGCCCTGCTAACAGTTTCTCTTTCTGTTCTCTTGATATGGCCAGAAATGGGCAAAGCCCCTCACAGAGACTAAACTTCAACTTGATGAGATGGCCTTGAATATCCAGTTCTTTGTTTCTGAGCACGTGCAAGACTTGGACACTGAGCAAAGCGGACAGTTGCTGAGGCTGCTGAATGACCTGCAGAGGTCTTTTCGGGAGTTGTCCGAGAGAGTGACCGCCCACACTGAGGTCCTGCAGGTCTGTCTCCAGCCAATAGAGCTGATGGAGGAGATGATGGGGTGGACTTCCCCCTTCTGGGCTGCCTTGTCCTTGATAGGGAGCAGTGTGGTTGTGGTTGTGGTTGTGTGTGCATGTGTGGCTTTTACTCTTGACAAAGCAGTGTGCTCCTGCTGGGTTTTGCAAAACCTTTAGGTTAGTCTCATTCACTGCAGAGAAAAAGAACAAAGGTGATCAAGAGACTGGAGGTTAGAACATATGAAAGCGGGAGCTCCGTTTTCACTGGCAGAGAGCTGCAGGAGGCCGTCGTGGGTGAAAACTGATGTCGAACTGGCCACGCCCACCCTGGCATGCCTCTGTCCCCACAAAGTCAACACAATCCTGATGTGGCCCTCAATGAAATCGAGCTTGACACCCTGGACTAGAAGATCTTCAAGGTCCCTTCCAATTCTACTATTCTGTTGTTCTGGGCTGCCACTCAGATGTGCTGAAATTTGTACATAATGTACATTAGCATGAGCTCCTCTAATTTATTACATATGAAAAAAATTATGTATGAAACAATCCTTAAAGGTAGCCATCCTACATCAGGTGTCCCCAAACCTTTCAGGTTGGTGGGTACTTTATGGATTTGGAGAGCAGATCACTGGAGGCTTCTTCCAGTTGAAATGTTGGGTTTCGCTCCAAATGCACATCTGTGGGTTTTTTCTACTGAAAAATGTATGCACTGAAATAATTTAAGATTTAGTGCACCAAAATTTACTAAATGATTGAAGTGCAATTATTGCTTAGACACAAATCTCCAAATAAATTAGAAAATACTTTATTGAAATATCTGTAAATATTTAAAATTAACTCAGCAATGTGCCTGTTCTTATACAGTACAGTACTGCTTCTATTTTAGGAAAATATGGAAATAACTATTTTTTTCTTTTCAAAGAGGTATGCATCCTCAGAGGTTTTCTGAAAATTTTAATTCCAATGCTCAAATTGCCTAACTTTATTAATGATTCTCTATAAAAAAAAATATAGCAGCACAAAATCTTCAGCCAACTTCCCTGTTTCAGTGGGGTTGACTGGGTTCCTCTCCTTGCTAGAGAGAAGCGGGGCAGGGATGGTTAGGTTTTTACATTAATTGTGGTGTGTGTGTGTGTGTGTGCGTGCATACATACATGCATGGGATATGGGGGAAATTTCATTCCCATCTGAGGGCGAAGGTAACTTTTGCAAAGGCTGTGGTTGGAGGGGGAAGAAGGAATATTTCCCTGCTCAAATGCTCTGGCCCTGATCAAAATGTCTTTTCAGCTCTAATTTTGCCCCCAAAGGAGCTTCTGGATGTCACCCCAGCCTCCTCGGACCTTGACACCTTCTCTTGGGCTGCCCACCTTCCCCCACGCTTCTGGGCACAGTCCTGTTTCTCTTGCTCACCCACCCTCTGCCCACCTCCCGTGTTCAGGGAAGGGGTGTTTTGTTTAACAGTGGTCTCTGTCCCACTGTGCGTTCTGCCTCTTGTCTCTGTGTGTATTAACCAATGTGCTTTGCCTTTTCAGATTGAATGTGTCTCGTCCCTAATGCAGAAGATCTCCTTTCACTGCCGAAGAGCACTTTTGAGGAGAGCTTCTCTTACTCCCTTTCTCAAACTGCTTCTGTTGTTTGGCTTAAGACTGCCAGAGAAAGCAGGACAACTCATGTGGCCCAAGGATCAGAAGGGGCCAAGCACTGGCAGAAGGATGGTCCAGGGTCACACATCATGCTCAATCACCTTAAAGTTACTCTGTGCCCAGAGCAGCCTCCCCCAACCCAGCACCCTCCAGGTGTGCTAGCCCTCAACTCCCACAATCTCCAGCCCGCCTGGATGATCCGAGTTGAAGTCCAACACCCCTGGAAGCCACTAGTTGGGGAAGGCTGGTCAAAATACATCTGTTTGCGTGGAATCTCTCTCTCTCTCTGTCTTGCTCTCCTTTGCACACCCACACACACACACACACACACACACACACACACACAGGGGTGTCTCAGGAATGACCTCTTGCAGGTCACTGCAGTTGTGCAAAGTCATCGTAGGTTGCCTTTTTTTCTTCAAGACTGCAAACAAAAATGGACCTGGGCATTTCCTTAGGCTGGCTGCCTCCATCCATTTCTTCCCTCCTACAGTATGAGTTGCGTCATACTTGTACAATTGACCCGGAAGAGGAAACGTGCAGGTGAGCAAGAGAGAGCGAGAGACAGACGGTGCATCTTGTCCTCCAGCAACTTCTGTTTCTCTGTTTTACATTTTCTCTGACCTTATTTGTTCTCTTATTTGTTTAACTGATAAGCTTAGCAGATTCCTGCTTCATTTTTTGAAACTCCCTCTTGCCATGTAGACACTGCAAGAACAACAAGCCATACGAGACCACAAGCTGCAGGAGATGTGCACCTGGATGGGTCAGGCAGAGGCCCGGCTGCAGGCTTCCCAAGCAGCCACTGCAGGGGCATCAGGAGAAGACCTCTCTGTCCTGGAACACGGCCAGAAAGATGTGGCCGTAAGTATGAGGCCTCCCGGGCGAAAGACAGGACCTTTTCTTGGTGCCTGGCAAGCCTGCTGGGAGAGCTTTCGTGCCACACACTGGCTTCCCCCTCCCGCTCTCCATGAGGAAACCATCCAGACTTTAAGCAGAGCCTGTCAACCTTGGCAATTTTAAGACGTGGGAACTTCATCTCTCAGAACTCCCCTGCCAGCAGTTGAAGTCCACAGGTGTTGAATTGCCAACCCTGTTTTAGAGAGCAAGGAAGACGACCTCAGGGGAGATAGGCAGGAGCCGTTCCTTAGGCAAAAGGGGCTGAAGGATTTTGCAAGCCCAGAACCACGAGATGGTATGTGGAAGTGGCTTAGACAGGTGCCTCCCTGATTCCCAGGAGGATAAGAAGGAGAAGGAGATACAGCTCAGTCAGACCTGCAAGATTTGGTTACAGCAGGCAAACTCAGTAAAAGTAGATTTCACCTTCCTGGGAAGTTGATTTTCTGGTCTAGTCTGCTTGGTGGGTTGAATGAATGAATGAATGAATGAATGAATGAATGAATGAATGAATGAATGAATGAATGAATGAATGAAATCAAAATGTAAAAGTAATGATAAGTTTTGATAAGTTTTTAATGGGTGGCTCAAGAGATCTTTTTTGACTGAATCTGTTGGAAAAGGTGATTGGAAGAGAGTTACAATGCCAGCCTTGAAAGTCAATTCCTAAAAATTTGCAGAAGGGTTTCTTGTTGTCCTCCAGGACCTGCGTCGGAGCCTGCACAGCCGGACTGCTTCCTTCACAAGCGTCTTGAAGGCGACAGAGGACTTTCTGGAGGAGAACAGAATCAAACTGCCCCTTGGAGAGCTGGGATCTCTGCAAGAAAGGCTCCAGCAGGCTCAGGGGCAGTATCTCTCTCTGCAGGAAAGGGTGGAGGCCACCCAGAAGGAGCTTGAAAGTGCTGTGAGCTCTGTGATGCAACAACAGACAGAAAAGGTAGGACAGTACGACGGGCTGGGTAATTCCACCTCTTTTATGGCCAGAGGATCCCCTGTGAGAGAGGCCGTGGTGGGTTCTGCACCTGAGTTGGAGATTGGACTGGATGGTCTCTCCTCCACCTCTACCTCTGGTTCAGTCACCACATTTAATATAAATTTAAAAAATAAATGAATGAATGAATGAATGAATGAATGAATGAATAAACAAACAAACAAACAAACAAATAAATAAATAAATAAATAAATAAATAAATAAATAAATTTTAAGAGGAGATTGAATTATATAAATATATGTAAGTTGACTGTTGCAGCGGCTGTCAAAACTGCAATGGAAGGTGCTCAAGGAAGTGATTCCTGTCGCAACCTGGCTGCCCAGCCTGTTCAAAGCAGCCTGCAACAGTTTATCCATGGAATTTTGCTATTTTGCTGTCTTTTCTCAAAAATGTGTTCCCAGGTTAGAGTGATTAAAGACTTTGAAGAAAATCAAAGTAAGATTGAATCCCTTCTGCACTGGGTGGCATCGGTGAAGAAGTCTAGAGGGGTCCCAGAAGGTAAATTGTGGCCAGTGGGAGAAGATGGTGGAAGACATGGAAGAGTCCAAGGTGCCCCTGAGGGCCATTTGTTGGAAATGGTTGAAGAGAATCTTGATTTGCACTACACGAGTTTGAAGGTTGGTGCATCTATTCTCTGAGTACCGTCCTGGCTCAGCTATGAATCCATTTGTGTCATTTCATTTTTAGCACCGTCTCCCAGACTCCCTTGCCCCATCTGTGTAGATTTTTGATGCCTTGGCTCTAATCTTAACCTGGAGTGCATCCAGCGGCGAAATCTGAATAGCGCTGCCACCGGTTTCGTGACAGCACGCGCGCGTGCGCAGCTTAGCACTTTAGATTTAGATTTATATACCGCTTATCAGTGCTTTTTACAGCCCTCTCTAAGCGGTTTACAGAGTCAGTGTCAGCATATTG
>JAOYMU010000020.1:23303769-23317608 GCA_025802295.1 Psammodynastes pulverulentus
CGCAGCCAAAAACGGAGCTCGGGAGACCATTTTCTCTGGCAGAGCGCTCGGGCCACCACAGACACCCCCCCCCAACATGAGTGATGTCAAGCTGGCCATGCCCACCCCGGCAACACACCCCCTGGCCCCCCAAGGTCAAACACAACCCTGATGTGGCCCTCAATGAAATCGAGTTTGACACCCCAGTCCTAGGTTATTGATAAACTGTGAATGGAGCAAGAGGGTCACTAACTTGTTCCCTTTCTCATGCATACCCCTTTTTTTCTCAATTTGTCGCTAGGAGATACAGAGTTTGGCATGTTGGTTTTCAAGTAAATATAGCTCAGCTTCCCATCTGGCTGCTTAACAACTCTCTCCGCATATCACAGACAGAAATACAGAACAAACTAAGGCTGACATGCTTGCTAGAACAGGATTCAGAAGCCTTCCAACCACCGTTGGAAAAAGCTTGGTCCTCCCCAGGGTCTCGGAGGTCCTTGAGATGGTCCCAAAGGATTGACCTCTGTCTTCATTGCAAGGATGCTCAAAACATGCTTCCATTCAGTTGGAATAAAGCAACAGGAGCTGAGAATGCAAAGCCAGGATTGGTTCATCACGATCTGTTTTCCCCCCTCAGATTCACTTGGGCAGAAAATCTGCTTTTGCTAAAAAGAGCAAAAAAATAAATAAAATCATATTCTGTCCCTGATGCAGGAAGGGAACTTTCTGGTTTGCTGTTTCCACCATCTTCGACTGAGGATGTGCTCCTACTGTGGGCCACCCAAGTGAGGCCCTGCAACCCCTGGTGGAAATGAGAGCGGCAGGGATAAACCCCAGGATTCCCCCACGCCTCACCCGCTATCTCCATCCAGGTAGAAACTTGATCTCATCCGGCCTCCCAGATAAAAACATATTTAAATAAAATTCCCGGCCCTCTCCCCCCCCTCCCCGCCCCCCAACCCCCTGTGTCAGGAGACTTTCTTCATCAGGAAGCTTGGCCCTGGGTTCAAGTAAGCTATATAGAGCTTATTGTATTTTGGGGCACTTTGTTGGTTTGAATTCTGTTTCTTTTTCACTATTCTCTCTTATGGCACCCTAAGGAACATTATGCATTGGCGTTCATAGCCACTTGGCAGGTTTCCCATCAAAGCCAATCACTTTCCGGGGTTGCCTGGTTGAAAGTAGGGGAAGACATTCTCTGGGAGCTGAGGAGAAGGCCAAGTGGCTGGGGCTTCCTCTTCAGCTTTCTCCTCTGCCTGCTAGGCTAGGCTGCAATGGCAAGAAAAGTTATCCAATGCAACTCCTCCCATGTTGAAGACCCGAATTCTATACAAGAAGTTCAAGTCTTGCAGGAGGAAAATGGCGGGATGGAATCCACCTCTTTTGAAGAATGCTTTGACTAATGATATTGAAAGTTGCAGAGTTCTTTCAGAAGGACTTCTCTCCGTCTAGTTCTTGGCATAGGTCATTCATCAAGATAGCCAAATCATTGCCAATCCTGACTGGAAGCCTAGTTGAAATGGGATCACAAGTTCATTTTAATTTTGGTTGGAAATCTCCTGTAGGTAGAACTGCTCTTCTGGCAGACTTAGGGGAATCTAATTGCTCTGAAGCCTGTCAGTTCAGTTTCAATTGGTTTAATGCGAAGATAGAAAACTTTGCGGACAGTCTGGGAGTTATCCTATTGATGTGCATCAGAATGTACAGGTTGTAGACTCTGTTGAGAAGAGGAAGCCAAAACGTCGAGGTATTTTTTACCTCCTCTGAGAAGAAGCAGGTGGCTCTGGTGAAGGTTTGAAGGTTGTAGTCATCATTCTGGAACGTGGCCATTTTTACTTGGAATTATTGAAATATGAACTATGTATGAATCCCCCCCTCCCGCAATATGTATTTTAATAAGGGTTCTGTGGCTTAAAAAGAGCCTTAAACTAACGCTGTCCAGACAGTTGAGGATAATTGATCGACTGAGCAGAGCCCACCAAGGAATTGTGGCACATTCCCTGTGGGTTGCTGCCCTCTGCTGAACATTTCCAGATGTTCAAGGCAATCAGCATCTCTCCCTTCATTTTATCCCATGTGCCAGAGAATGACAGGCCCAAATTGAGTTTCTGTGGCTGATTTTGAACCAGGGTATCAGGCCCAAAACTGAGAATGACATGTGGCAATTCTTCCAAGCGGAGTTCTTTATGGTTTCATACCTATACGTTTTTGCCAAGTTAGTCCTCTACCGTCTGCATCTACAGTATATTCTGGGAACTATAAAGGAGGGGCTGCCTTCATCCTCCTTCTCTTGCTATCTGGGCTGAGTTGTCTCTCACTCCTCTGGAATGCATCCCCCTTTGTGGGGGACCCACCTCCTTGTTATGTTCCAGGGAGACAGTCTCTCTGGTCTTAAGCCAGCATCTCGGGTCCTACATCACCTGGGATTGTCAGAGTAATAACTTGACTTTGTGTGCACTTGTTCCCTGTGAATTGTAGAATAGAGCTGCGGATAGTTGCTACAGGCAGAGCGTCTTCCCCAGTAAGAACTTCAAGACCATCCATGAATTAGGACATGCTGAGATGCTGCATCTCAGAGAAGGGGGTTCTTCTCAGCTTCTCAAGGATACTTCCCATCAAAAGTTACTTATCTGAAGAAAGATGAGGCTCGAATTGAATTTTGTTTAACCCCTAATTAATGGGCTCCTGTGGACTTTACCCCTACATCTTCTCTGTAGTAGTTCTTGGGAGAATGGCCAACCTCTCCAGCCTGGCTTAGAGTTAAAGTGACTCTCTCTCAACCCAGCACATCTCACAGGGTGGCTGCTGCAGGGGAAATCTGCACAATTCTTATGTCTGCTCCTGGAGGAAAAGGGGGACAGAGATCTAGCCAGTAATTGCATGCTGGCTTTCCCAGAAGCGGTTCAAGCGGTTCTTTTGATCAGTGGCCCAGTGGCTCTCCTGGACTAGAGACCCTCTCTTGGCCTCCTCTATGAATTGGGATTTGCTGCCAGATATCCTTCCAGTGGGTCCCATCACGGTTGCAACCAGGAGTTGTTCCCTTGGCTCTTGTAGCTATCTCTGCACGGGCTTCCTGTTGTCATAGGGAGGAGGGAGGCCCCTCGTCCTGCTACTGCCATAACTCATGGAGAATGCGTCCAGCCAGCTGGTGAGAGCTCAGGCCTGCAATGAAAGTGTCTGGAATAAAACTTTCCTATCATACCTTAAAGGGTGTGGTATTAAAAAATATCCCAAACTCCTAGCTGCCAGACTTAAAATATTAGGCATCCCTCCAAGGGAAGGGGGTGGAATGGGAAACCTTTGACCCTCTCTTTGGATAGCAGCATATTGTGTCACTTAGAGGCGCCTGGGATTTTTCCAAACTCAGTGAAGAAAAATGGCTTTGAATGGAGGCCAAATCCAAGCAAATGTTTCCGTCTCGGATTTTGGGAGGTGAAGGTGCCTGACAGACCAATTGGTCCCAAATTCTGTGAAATTCATATTGTTTTGGTTTCAATGCAAACTGAAAAATTGAGGGGGGTGGTTTCTGAAGGAAAGAATGTGCTGGCACTCCTTTTGCTGGCATGTGACCTGGTGAGGAAATAGCAAAAGAATTCCTGGCTGCAAACCACATATTGGTCTTTCTTTGTGGGGGGACGGGGGGGCCCACATGGAATTCCTCAAATTTTTTCCTACAGGAAAACAGAGGAATGTTCAAACAGGCCCGCGCAATTTGAACAGCCTGCTAGTTCTGAAACCGCTGGGAGACTCGCTGCAGCTGCACCCAACTTGCACAACTGCCGGTTGCTGGCCTGGGAGCCAGGCTGGGGGGGGGGGGATTGGAAAGTGCGTGCGAGGCAAAGGCATGAGGGCTAGAGGGGGGGTGAAGATGGGAGCACCACCTGTCCTGAGGAAACGGCCCTGCAGATGGTGTGCTTGGAGGTGGCTGGGGCTTTTACACCCAGGCTGCTCCGCCGGATAGTCCGGATCACCTCCAGTGGTCCAGGGTGCTCCATGTCTCAAAGGCAATTCTCCTGTTGCCAAGCTATCTGCCTTCCCCGACACTCCTGGAGTCACTCTGGCAGCCACTGCTCTCTGGGTGACATGGGGCACCGTGATTTGGCTAGGTTGGGACACATGGGGGAGGGGATCTGCCGGGGGGGGGGAGAAACACTGCTACATGTTGGCTGTATTCAGACCTCCTGTGATTCTGTTCAGCAGAATCTGCCACCGGGGCTTCCAGGAGGCTATGCCATAGGCAACAAACAGCTCACGGGTAACTAGACAGGGATGCTGGCAGAGGAGCGGCTTCCTCTTTCCTGGAGAGGATGTTCTCCTGCTCTGTTAAGGCTTCTCCTCCTGAAGGGCAGATAGCAGACGATGCACCATCAAGTCACTGCTGACTCTTAGATGGATGGGTTTTCTCCAGGAGGACCCCGACCTGGTCCTTCCATTGGGGCACCCACTGCCACTAGAATTGAGTCCAGCTACCTTGTTGCAGGTGGTTCTCTTTCCTTCCGTTTTCCCAGCAGTGGCGCCTTCTCCAGAGAGTTGGGTCTTTGCAAGACAGATCCAAAGTAGGATCATTTGAGGTTGGTCGTTGGCACCTTGAGTGAGAACTCTGGGTTGATTTGTCTGACGATCCCCTAGTGTTTTGCTTGGCTGTCCTCAGCATTATCAGGAGTCTTCTCCAACACATGGTTCAAAAGTGCCAGTGCTCTTTCTGTGCTGTTTCTTGGGCCAGAACGGAAGCTTGTTAACTGCTGATCTTCATCATTCACAGGTGAGCATTGACTGGGGAGGCTGGCAAAGCACAGCAACAGCTTCTCACTGCTTTAGCCTTCAGTGGATGGGCTCTGGCAGTGAGGCTCCAGGCAAGTCTCTGGGTCTGGCCACTGTGGCACTACCAGCTTTGGGCACTGCGTTTCATGCCTGCACGTCCCAAATGTGGGCTCTGCAGCATTTCCTCTCCATGCCCCTCCCCCCATTCACCTATTTGTGCTCCCCTTTCGCACAATCTTTCTTTCCTCACTTGCTGCTTTTCTAAACAAGACGGAAGGAAAGCTTGGACCAGTTTTAATCTACTTTGAGGCTGTAGTGGTAGCCCAGATTCAGATCCAGAGGAAGGCCCTTTGTGTACTAATGGCGGAACTCTCCTTGTTCCCGGCTTGGCTGCCAAGTGGGTCTCCTGGGCCTGCTGTGGAGGTTGCGAGGGAGGCGGTGAGCAAGAGGCACTGCAGTCCCACATGGAAACTTTTCCCTGGTTGCCCAACAGAAGCCCAGCACAATTGGAAAAATAGGTGTGTGAGAGAGGGGGGGGGAGAGGGGGATGAAGATGAGTGTTTGAGCTTCCCAAAACACAAGATGTTCGTTTATTCGTTGGTTCATCAGATGTATGGCACGTATGGCTGCCCGCTCAGGGAGAAAGGCCATCCTTGGTGTGGAAACTTGCACTCTGCACATGCTCTAAATCGCCACTTTCCCTTTTCTAGTGACACGGCTATAACGTCCACTTCAGCTGCCCCAGCTCGGCTCCAGCGGTGCGGGCGAGTTCTGTGGGGGCCCAAAGGGATGGCGCGGCCACGCTCCCCCCCCCCGGCTCGGCGAAAGAGCAGCGGGGACTCCGCCCTGGGGAGGGGCGGCCTTCGTTGTCCCGGCCTGGGGTAGCCGGTGGGCGCGGCGGGGCTCGGTCGGCCCGAGCTGCCCCGCCGCGGGGTCCCGGCGGGTTCCGCGGCTCAGCCGGCCTTTCCGGGCGCGTTGGAGGCCGCTCCGCCCGCCCCTCGGCGCCTCTCCCCGCCTTCCTCCCCTCGCCCCTGGCCTCCGCTTCCTCGCCCTGAGCTTTCCGTCGGGGTTGGCAGCAGCCTCGGCCGAGCTCCGCGGCCCTCGCCTGGCGGCCTGGCATCCGCCCGCCGAATTGAGCTTGCGAGGGCGGACCGACCGCTGCTCGGAGTCGCCCGGCAAGCCCGCCCCTGCGAGGGCGAGGAAGAGGCGGCGGCGGAGGCGGAGCGGCTTGCCAGCCAGCCAGCCGCCGCCGCCCCCTCCGCATCCATCCATCCGAACCGGCCTCGCCGCGCAGCCTTTTGTTCCCCCGGCAAGAAGTTTGGGCGCAGGGCGGGCCGCGACAGCTGCAGCCCCGCCGGGAAGGGGAGGCGGCCAGGGCGGGAGCCGCTTGACATGCGCCCCCCGGCCGAGCTCGGCGCGGACCGCTGCCCGAGCACTGCGAGGCGGGCCCCGCCGCCAGCGCGCCGCACAAAAGGCTCCAACTAACTTCCTGGCGGGCGGAGAGCGGCGCGGCTTCCCTGCGGCCGGCATGGCAGGAATCTCGGGCAGCCCCGCCAGAAGCGCGCCCGCCGCCGGGGCCCCGCGCCAGCCGCCCGCGCGCCCCACTCCGCCTTTGCCAAGCGGGGGAGCCGGAGCCGGGGGCTGCGCGTGAAGAGGCGCGACCCTCCGGCGGGTGCGCAGGCAAGAAGCGCCCACCGCCCGGCCCATTTCGTCCGGCATGAAGAACTTGCCGCGGCTGGACCGCCAGGCAGCTCCACCCCCATCCAGCACAGCGAGCCGAGCCGCAGCGCCTTTGCCCGCGTTTCTCCCGAGCGGAGCCCTGCGGGCCGGGGCAGCGGAGCGCCGGAGAGGCCGGCCTTTGTTCCGCGAGGAGCAGGCGCACCGCGGACGCCGTCGGGGATGCGTCAGGCCCGCCTTGCCGGCGGGCGCTAACGGCCGGGGCCGCCGGGGGGCAGCGCTGTGGCGGAGGGCCGCCTGCCAAGGACCGTTGGCCCGCGCCCCGGACGCTCCGAATCCGCCTCGGCCAAGGCACTTGCCGCCTCTCTCGCCTTGCTCGGAACTGCTGGCCTCCCTGCAGAAGCGCTGGAATGCATCGCCTTCGGCCGAAGTGCTGCCTCTTTCCAACGCGGAATATAATTCGTGGCCTTCCCGTCCTCTGGGGATTTTAAGGAAGACAACTTTCTAATGCTTGCTGTGGATTTATGAAAGCAGAGCAGACGGCGGGGGTTGTAGCGTTCCTTTGTGCTGCTTCTGCTGCTCCGTCTCTGCTGGGATTTTGTCCTTTTAAAGTATGGGCAAGCCATTAAGCAGGCCTGACTGTTTAAGGCAGAGCCCTGCTTGTTTGGGGAAAGGAGAGGATGAAGACGGCTACATAGAAGACTGCTACGTTCCTCAGAGGTCCATCTATGACACCATGAGAATCAACGAGCAGATCGACCAGGGCTCCAGGCTGAATCCACCGTCCAAGAGCACGCTGGAGAAAGGGGACGGCAGTACCATTTCTAGCAACGGGACTTTAGGGGCTCCTGGGGCTCCGGAATCAAAAGTTGCAGAGAGCAAAAAGTTAGATGAAAGAGTCATTTTTGATGCTTTGAAACTCAGCAGCGATGTCTCCAAGCCGGCCCCAGCACCCCCAAGGCGACGGCCCAATTTGGAGAAAAAGGAGAATGTCAATAGACGCTCCTGGAAATCATTTATGCCGCCCAATTTCCCCGAGTTCGCTGAGAGAATCGAAGCCTCCTTGAGCGAAGTCTCCGAAACAGCTGTTTCCGACCCCTCCTTGCAGGAGAAGCCGAGGCCTCTCACTGTGGCCGAAAGCTGCAGCCCCTCGGACCACAGGGAATCCCTGTCGGAGCCCCTGACCCTGGAGCACCTGCCCAAGGCCTCGGGGGTGCCAGGCGTTCAGGAGGCGAGGCTGCCGAGCGAAGCCTTGTATGAGTTTTCTCAGGAGGAATGCCAGCCCCTTCTGGAACCGGAAGAGATGGTGGTCGATTTAACGGGGGGCAGGCGAAAGGGCCATCGTCTTGTGAGTGCAACCTGGCCCAGGCTGGTGAAAAACACCCTCAGGGCCCCAGGCCTGAGAGGGAACCACGACACCTTGGAGGCCGACGACTCCGAGTGCGTGATAGAAACGGTGCCCCTGTCTCCCTGCCTGAGCGAAGAGCTGCTCGATCCCGCGATGGGCGCCCTCCTCACCCCTGGTCTCCGGGAGAAGACGGAATCCGAGTTGAAATTTGAAGAGGATGAGCGACTGATCATGATGGAAGCCGGGGAGTGGGAGGAAGGTTCCCTGTCAGAAAAGGGGGAAGCAGCGGAGGAAACAAAGCGCTCTTTGACAGGTATTTCTGAAGAAAGGGGACAATTATATGTTCCATTCGTGACAGTTGAGGAAGCTATGAAGAAGGTTGCTGGAACCCAAGGAACCCATAACCACCCATTGCACCAGCAAGAACTCTGGGATGACTCAGAGCCTCCGGCTGCGAGCTCTGCTCTGGTTCCCCAGGAAACACGCCCAGACTTAAATGCTCTTCTTGGGGAGGGTGATGGGGCTTGCGCTGCTGGAGCCGTAACAATCCAAGGGGAAGGGGAAGAGTCTGCCTCTGGTCCTCCTGCCCCAGAGCCTTTGTCTGACACGGACTCGGTGCAGATGTTCCTTGAACTGGAAAAGCTTTGCATGAACGAGGAGGCGAACGATGGGGAGGCTCCAGCTGAATTTGAGGTGTTTTCTTCAGAAGGGCTGGACCTACTGCAGAATCTGGACCTGCCCTCTGAGACTGTCGCAGAACCCTCTCCGCACTTGGCTCTCCATGATGTCAGTGTGGCGGACTCGGCCATGGTCTCTGATCTAGAGGATTTTGATGCCACTTTTGGTTCTCAAGTAGCAAGTGCAACGGAGC
Source organism: Psammodynastes pulverulentus (assembly GCA_025802295.1). Classification (NCBI taxonomy): domain Eukaryota; kingdom Metazoa; phylum Chordata; class Lepidosauria; order Squamata; family Psammodynastidae; genus Psammodynastes; species Psammodynastes pulverulentus. The sequence goes on from JAOYMU010000020.1 coordinate 23,312,406, forward strand.
CGACACTGTCAGAATCCTTTTCTGAACAGGACACTTCTGGAGACTCGGAGAAAGGGATGCTTCCCAATCCTGCGGTGGCAAAAGACGTTGAATTGCAATATTGTTTCAATGACTCCTATTCTGTTCCTCTGGTGGAAGAGAATGGAGCAGAACTGCTAACAACGGATGAAGAGGCAAAAAGCCACAAGGCCAAAGGCCGGCTGGACTTGGGATTGAGAGACTTTGTGGTTTCAGTTCATGTGCCTTGCTGCAGGGCACAAACACCCTGCATTCAGGTAGCTGGGGAGGAAAGGCCGCCTCCGTTCAGTAGGACAGAGGGGACATCCCTGAGCCATGATGAATTTGCTACAATTGCTGAAGACCTGGATTCTCAGCAAGAATTTGATCTGATTGAAGGGGTGGTGAGCCCTGAGGAAGAGGAGCTGTTTGCTTCAGAAAAGATGATGGACTTTTCAAATTGGGATGTCCCTGAGCTGGGCTCTGAGGATGAAGCTGTAGAGCTAGACAAAGAGAAGCTTCTCTTTGCAAGACACCTGGAGGAAGCAGAGGGGTTGGGGGGGGGTTGGCCACCTTTACCAAGTGATTCTGAAGCGATTCAGGGCTCTGAGGAGTCCATAAGACACACAGAGTGCTCAGACAAGCAGAAGTATATTGACACTAGCGGTAGGTGCCAGCTTGAACTTTTGGCATGGCCAGTAAGCACTGCAGAAGTGGTAGTGAGCACTACTTTTCTTCAAGCGGAAGAGTCAAAAATAGCTGAGCAGGTAACAGTCGGTCCAGCTGTGGAGAGGGACTTCATGGAGCCTGGGATCCTGGAGTGGCTTTTTGGCCAGAGTGGGAGTAGTGAGGTAGCAGGGGAAAGGGAAAGGGGTGCCAAGTTGGTAGATGCAGACTCCCGCTCATCAGCTCCGGTGGGCTGCTCCTGGGATACACAAAGGAGTGTTGAAAACTTTGCATGCAGGCCTGAAGAGGAAGCTGCTTCTTCCAGTCCATTGCCTGGGGATGAGGAGATTGGTGGCCTTCCGGATAGCGTAGAGGAGCTTGCCAGCACCATTATGGGTCCCTGCACCACTAATGCAACAGACTTCACCTTGTCGTCCTTGTCAGGTTCACTGACTTCAATCCTAGCTCTGGATCTATCTGTTGAAGATGCTACAAGTTTAATTGGTGATGGAGATGACTCTGAAACAGCCACGTGGATGTGCAGCATCCAGGAGTTGAAACCAGCATTACAAACTGCACAGGAGATCTCTCTCCCCATTCAGGCTCCAGACAAAGAGGAGCTGCCTATTCAGGAAGAGTGGACCATGATACCCAGTTTCCCAGAGGAATCTATTCAGGTGATCCAAGGGGTGGATGAGAGTATTTTGCCATTTAATGACAGTCTGGAAGTTGCAGAGCACCCTTCACAGTGGGAAAGTAGCCTTCTGATCCTGGCATTTGAAGCCTCAAGGGACGCTCCATCCAGCCCATCTCGGTTGCCTGCCTCTGAAGCTGAAGAGAAGGAGACCCATGCGCTTTCTTCCTTCTCCACTGCTGCTGAAACCAGTGAATTGGTTCCAGATAATGAGGTATTTGTTTCCTCGCTGTTCTATCTAATATTAAATCACTTTATTGGGAGTTGAAGAGTTAATCCGTAGTTAACTGACTGACTGGTATCATTTATGAAGGACAAAAGAATGTCTATTTAACTCCTCTATCCTATTACAGTACAGTTGAATATCTCCTTCCTTTTGAATGGCAGTTGGGTGCTGTAGTCCTGCTGAATGGCCTTGGCAGTTGAGTGGCTTGAGGCTTCCATAAAATACCGGTACTTGGTTAAGGAACAAATCATGCAATTTCTGCAGAAGGCTTGTGATTGAGCATGCCTGGGTAGTTACTGAAAGAATGGGTTGCTAAGAGCAAAATGATGTAAGGCAAATTAAGCTTTGGCACAGAAGTCTACTTTAAATAACAAAGGCAGCCCCTTGTTCATGGAAAAGAAGAGAAGGAACTGGGAATGTTTCCTTAAATCTTATAAAATCTCCCTCTCTGTGAAGTAACAATTGGGGACAGGAATGACTTTCGTATAAATTTGCATCACTTTCTTCTACAAAATGGCTTTTTTCCTGTGGACATTGACTTTGACTGTTTTACCAACCAAGCTAAGCTAGTTTTGTAACCATGGTGTGTTTTTTGTTTTTCTTGTTTCTCACACTTTAAAACAGTTGTGTATTTCCAAAAACAAAAAAGTAAAACCAGCCAGAAGTTTGAGAAACTATTTTGAAATCTAAATGTGAAGAACAATCTCTCCAACTCTGGGCTGAGCTGGACTGAGTTTGTGTCCTTTACAGCTTCCGGCAGCCAAAATGTTCAAATCCAGCCTGCAATTAGGAACCGGGAGGAGCTACAGGCCAGGGAATGTGAATCATTAGCCAGATTCCCTTCCCTTGTTCAATGGGAAGGAGGAGATGGTGATTGGGCGTGCGCACACACACACACACACACACACACACACACACACACAGAGCTTCATCTCCCAGGGTCCCAAATTGAGAGGTATCTTTGCACAAGAGGCAGACAGTTCGGAAGCATGTGAAAAATGCTCCGTGTTGACGTGGCTGATCCGGTGTTTCTGCCAAGAGGGAGAAGAAGCCCCCACTGTGTGGAGGGCAGCATGTTTAATTCAAGGTCATTGTGTGGTGCCATTGTTCCCCTCCCCTTTAATTCCCAGCCTTCCCAGGCACACAGAGCTTTCTTGTGGTTGCCACAGCCATCTCAATTATATTCAGAGATAATCATTTGCCTGATTCCAACTCACTGAATAAGATTTGAATTTGGGTGCTGCACGTGACAATGAAGCAAGGTGATCACACTCTGCATTGCTTCAACATCCCCTGTGAAGTTTGAGGTCTGTGTGGCTGCACGGCCTCCTGTGAAAAGGAATGACACCATGCCCCCCCCCCAAACTGCTTAACTCCCAGCCTCTGCCTTCCTCCATTTGCCTGTATCAAAGACAAGATTGAAACTCCATTCCAGGATGACGGGGGTGACCCAACGCTCTGGAAGTTTCTGTGCATTCTCTATTTGAAGCACCAAGCTGCGCTTCCAACTATTTTCTGTTGAGGCGGTTGTTAAATTTGATGTTTAAACTTCCCTGTTGAATCTGCCTGTTTTGTGGATGCTGCCATATCCAGCAGCTGTTCCTGGTTTCAGCTATGGGCTGGACTGTGGGTGTGTGTGGGTGTGTGGGTATGTTGTTTTGCTTGCCCCAAGTGAAAAGTTTGCATTTCAGATTATCCCGGAGGGCGTAGGAAGAAGGACTCATGGCGTTTGGCTTACCAAGGCAACCCATTCATATATATCAGATATTCTAGAGCAGGAGGAGTCAACTGTTTGCACGGAATAGGCTGGGGAGCTGTCTGCTCTTGCATTGTCATCAACTCTATCTACTCTGCTGCAGAATAACTCCATGGCTGGGGACAGCATCTTCATTTAATATCTTGGCATGTTGCCATTTCTGGAGACAAATTGCTGAATGTGATAAGTCAGGGCGGATTCCTTTTATTCTCCACGGAGAGCCCTGGAAGCTTCCAGTTGCTCACTAGGCCTGCAGCAAAACTGGTCCTTTACTGCTGACCACTTGGACATTATATTGCTTCAAAGTAGCCGCTAAGTGTTTAGCTGACTGGCAGGCTTAAACCCGCCCTCACTCTGATTCCTTACTTGCTTAGGGCTGTTTGGGAGCAGAGAAATCTCTCCGTTCTGCCTCTGAGCAGCAACCTTGCTTTTGATCAGGAGCAGTGCTGCAGCTCCACCCCAGGCCTTTGTTCATGGAACACCCTGGCTTCGGCCCCCAACAGAGTCTGAAATGGTGCCTGAATCCCAGGGGAGTCCTCCAGTCCTTGTTTGACCTTGAAGGACTAGAGAGACCACTGGCCTCGTGGGGTTTCAGGCAACCTTGTGAGATTTCACCCTCTTCCTCCAGGGTGGTATTTCTCAACTAAGCAACTTCAAGGTATGTGGTGGACTTCAACTCCCAGAATTCCCCAGGCAGCCATTTTGGCTGGAGAATTCTGGGTGTTAATTGATCAGAATAGAGCTGGAAGGGACCTTGGAGGTCTTCTAGTCAACCCCCCTGCTGAAGTAGGAGACCCTGCACCATTTCATGAAGCACCCACAACTTCTGATGCTTTTCCACTGGCTTCACAGTGAGGAAGTTTCTCTTTAATTCCAGGTTGCTTCTCTCCTTGATTAGTTTCCATCCATGGTTTCCGATGCTTTGGAAAATAAGTTGACCTCTTTGTGGCAGCCTCTCAAATGCTGGAAGACTGCTATCCTGTCCCCCCAGTCCTTCTTTTCTCTAGACTGGCCAGACCCAAATCCTGCAACTGTTGTTCTTCATATGTTTTTTTCTCCAGGCCTTTAATTACTTTAGTTGCTCTTCCTTGCGCTTTTTCTAAAGTCTCTACATCTTTTTTGTAATGTGACTAAAACTGGATGCAATATTCCAGGTGTGGAATACATATCTTAACAAAATAAAACAGTCAGAAGGGATCTTGGGTGTCTTCTGGTCTCCTTGCCTAAGCAGGAGACCCTATAGCATTCTGGACAAATGGCTGTCCGATCTTAACTTAAAAACCTCCAGTGATGGTTTGGCTACAATTTTTAAATGCAACCCTGATTCATTGTTCTCTTTGTCAGGAAATTTCTTCTTAGTTTTAATTTGGATCTGGCTTGAAAAATAAGTTGACCCCCCCTCTTCTGTGACAGCCCCACAAATACTGGAAGACTGCTATCATGTCACCCCTAGTTCTTCTTTTCATAAGACTAGACAAAGCCAATTCCTGCAACCCTCTTCATAAGTTTTGGCTACTAGTCGCCTAATTGTCTCTGTTGTTTTCCTGAACTCTTTTCCAGAGTCTCAACATCTTTTTTGTATTTCAGTCACCAAAATTGGATGCAGTGTTCTACGTGTGGTCTTATTAAGGCAGTATACAGCAGTACCAGTCCTTCATGTGATCTTGGTACTTTTCCTCTGTTGATGCAGCCTAGGACTGAATTGCCTTTTTTGACAGCTGCAGCACACGGCTGGCTCATATTTAAGTGGTTGTCTGCAGCGGTGAAATCCGGCTGATGTCACCACTGGCTCCGTGACGCGCGCGCGCATGCGCGGCCGAGCCGAGCTCCTTCGCAAATGCCTCCCGGGCATTTCCATATGGGC
>JAOYMU010000020.1:23487829-23497957 GCA_025802295.1 Psammodynastes pulverulentus
CCTCTCTTTCTCTCTCTCCCTCTCCGGGGTGGGGGAAAGGAACCCCTGAATTGGTGTTGGGTGGTGGGAATCTGATGTCCGGAGGCTGACAAGCCCAGGAGCAGCGCACTGAAGACCAGCTGGCCGGCCGAGAAACGGCATCACAACACCGGCAGCTGTGTCAGCGTTCCAGAAAAACCAAACTCCCAATGAAAAACTCCGAGACAGGCATCATCTCAAAGTTCCATTTTATTGAAGTTGTCATACTGGCACATCTGGGAAAACCCAAATCTGAGAGTTCCAGGTTTCCTCCAACAATTAGAAAGTTACAAATCTACCCCCCCCCCCTTGCATCCATCATTGCATTACATGGACCAATCACCATCCATTCCAACTTAAACCTTCCCCTCATCCCCTCATCTTCCAGGTGAATGAGTAACATGACCTTGACTCTAGTGAAGAATGATACTATGTGTCATGCCCCCGTCAGAGTCTGAATTAGAGGGGGAAGATGAACAGCTGACAGAGAGGGGAAGAGTGGATCCATTGGCTGTGGAGGATCCTGGATAAGAGCAAAGTCAGGCTGGGCAGAGCAGGGGAGAGGTAGAACAAGACAGAGGGGGTTTGATGAGGACCAGGGCCTACCCCCTCCTCATCCTAGGGCATGCAGGCAAGAATGGAGAGAGCAATGTGGGTTGCATGGCTTGCGTGGGAGGAGAGGGTCCCAATTTCCTTCACAAGACACAGTTGGGAAGAGAGTTTAAATAACAAAGGCAAATTGTGGGGCAGTTACTGGAAACAAAGTTTGAATGCAGTTTGTGTTATCTGAGTCCTGACATTCTTCCAGTTGGTCTAATTTACTGCTCGGAGACTTATCTTGGCTGCCGGATTAATTGCCTGGTTGAAGTCATATCTGGGCGTTTTCCGGCTTCCCCTTATCTGGCCTGTCGACTAATTGCCTGATTGAATTCCTCTCTGCATGTGTTTTGGACTGGAGTGTTTTCAGCTAACGGCTGCTAGAGGTTTGTCAGCAGTATTGCTTCTGTGCCATGTCTCGGGTCATCACATTTTGTTTCTGGCCCCTCCAACTTGCTCCTTTGTCTTAAGTGGGGTGACCATAAAACAGCTCAGAGGAAACAGTGATCAGCTAGCCCAGCAGGTGGCTCTTTGGACTGCGCAGATTGCACAGATGCAAGCTGTCTGGCCATGCCGCAAATGCCCAGTAGTATTGCTAAATAAATTTGATGGCTCACTGGCCCAATTTTCAGCATTTTATGGACAATGCCAGCTTTATATGAGCCTTTGGCCAGAGGACATCCCCACTGACCAGGATAAGGTGGGGGTTTTGATTAGTCTTTTGTTGGGGGTCTATGGCACATTGGGCGATGCTCCAGCTGACCCAACCTAACACAATGTTGGATAATTATGCTGAGTTTTGCCGGCAACTAAGGGCCATGTTTGAGGACCCTGTTCAGGCCCAAACAGCAAACAGGCAACTGAGAGGTGAGGCAGGGGCAAGGCTCGCTCATGGACTATATCACTGACTTCCAGGTGGTCGCCCAGGACCTGCAATGGAATGAGGCAGCTCATTCCCCTCCTCCCAAAACAAATGAGTAGCCAAAAAACATGTAAAAGCCCCTACACTGTTACGGAAATTCCACCTGAAATACCCTCACAAATTACCTTAACTTTTATTGTAAACTGAAATATGTTTTATGCCTTCCAAGTGGATTTTACATTTTTTTGAGGAAGGGCAATATGTCAGATTTGTCCATTCTTCGATGGAAGGAGGGGTGAATTTGATACATTTAATTCTTTTACTGTATGTAATTTGAATATCCTATTTTTTACATTGATTTTGCATAACCTTCCACAAGATTTATAACCACTTCCTGGCGACCAGATGTCTGGAGAGTTCACACCTCTTGGGAAGTTACAAAGGGGGGAAGGGCCCACTTTATTGCAAGGACTGATGTCAGTCCTGGGAAACATTTCTACCTTTAGAAGGGGGGTGGTAAATCAACATCTTCTCTGGAGTGGTGGGATCCACAGTGGACTCTTGGGAGGGGTCTCGAATTCCCTTTATCTGGATTGCATGCCCTGAAGGATTTTCAGAGCTTGCTTAGAACTGTTTAACCTGCCTATAAAGGAAATCCTTCCGAAACACAAGTTTCAAGAGTTCGTACCAACCGTTGAAGGGGGGGGGGGAGAGGTTGGTCCTTACACTGATTACCCTGCTTCATCACTTTTATAGTCTCTTCATTCTCCTTCACTTGATCAGGATCTTAAAACCTGGCCCTAAGTAATTCCACAAATCCATCAGCATCATCTAATTCAGCAGCCCGTTCATTGTACAATTGGGAGATCCACCTAGAAGCATCTCCTTCATTCATGCCCTCCGAGATTGCTGACACCAAATCGCGGTCACACTCGTATCGCTCCCCATATTGGTCTATGTGTGCCGGATTCAACTGAGAAAATAATCCAGTTTCTCTGGGGTTCCATCAAACATTGCTCTAAAATGGGAGGGGGGCAGTCTGTCATGAGGCACCTGCTGTGTTACTGGTGGTTGCCCCAAAATAGCAGGCAGTGGGGCAGGGGCTTACTGCAGTGTGAGGCCTGGTTGTGGGGCAACAGCTGGCTGCTAGAAAGTGAGCTGTTGGACTGGCGGCTGCATTGTAACTGGAGATGGTGCTGGCACCTGCTGCTGGAACTGATTCCAAGATGGCACTTGGATCGCTGGTGCTTTCTGGCCCCATTGCTGCACAGGAAATGGTAGGGCATCCACTGGCACTGTATCCACCCCTGACCAGGATAAAATCTTCAGCCGGGAGGGATGTATTTCTCAGGTGGCAGCCTAAAAGCCAGCTAACGAGGGGGGGCAGCAGGTGGCGGCGGTAATCCAATGGTAGAGCCCATCTGATCTCCCTCATCTGGTTAGGATCTGGTGTGCTGGATTGATCCCTCTATCATCTCTGGCTGAGTGGAAAGAGGCCGATGCAACACCAGTTACACTGAGAGGTCCTGGGTCAGGAAAAGTGAATGTTGGTTGCGGTAGATCCCATCTCAGTTGAGCTGGCTGGATCCTCAGGATGTAACTCCCCACTCCAAGCTTCTCAAATCACTCTGGGAGCCAGGTCACTGACTGGCTTTGAGAGTGGGGCAACAGTTCCAAATCCCGGGAGTTGTCTGAAGCGACAGTTCTGAATTCTATCCATTCTGGGCCCTGGGCAGCTTTCATTGAACTGGAGGTGGACGGTGTTCAAGCGGCTTTTCTTCCGGTCCCATTTCAGGAATTGGATCAGACTGGCAACTTTTCCAGGAACCCGTTTCCTTAGGCTGAGTGCCTAGTCCTCATTTTGCATGGACAGCTTCAATAGCTTGCACCACGTCCTCCGAGGGGAAATATCGGGTTTCGATGAGTCCCCCAGTGTCCATCCCCACGGCTCCTGTGATCTCCTGTTTCTCCTACATCTTCCCTGAGTCTTCACACCACTGGGTAACAGGTTGGTGCTTAGGGCTCAGGACCTCAGACAGCCCCGATAGGGTTTCTGCTTGAAAATAGGGAGATTTGGGTTAATGTCAGTGTTCCAGAAAAACGAAATTCCAACAGAAAAACTCCAAAACAGGCATCATCTCAAAGTTCCATTTTATTGAAGTTGTCATACTGGGACATCCGAAAAAAACCAAATTTGAGAGTTCAGAGTTTTTCTCCAACAATTAGAAAGTTACAAATCCGACTTCCGGTGGTGGAGTCACAGCGGAGCGGGAGGATAAAGAATGATCTCTGTTCTTTGATCCTGATTTTTTCACGTTTGGGACCCTTTGGGGGTGCAGAGAGCCGGGCGAGTCACGCAGAATAGGGGGGAAGCCTGGGGAGCAGCGAGGTGAAAGGCAATCACCCGCTGCAATGAAAGGAAACCCCTCCAGCCGGATGTGAAAGTGCAGTGGCGTACCTAGGGGGGTGCGGTGGGTGCGGTCCGCACCAGGCGGCACATATCTGGGGGAGGCGGCATTTTTTATATTTAGCCGCTCGGTCGCCATTTTGATGACGTCAAACTGGAGACTGTCCGCTCGGTCGCCATTTTGATGACGTCAAACTGGAGACCGCCCCGGGCAGCAAAAGTTCTAGGTACGCCACTGTGAAAGTGCCTGTCATTGCGAGATGGCAGACCCGAGGCTGTGATAACCCACAGATGATGAGGAAGCAAAAATCTATTTAACAGACTGCGTCATCTTTAGTGAATAAACAAACCCAGAAACACAACAGAAGTGAAGTGCCTGAAAAAGAGTAAGTCCTAGACGTTTTTGTTTGCAAGTAAAGGCACCTCTGGCTGAGGGGAAATCCCCAACGAATAAGCGGTGACCCGGCGGGAAGAGCAGTGATTCAGCAGTATTTAGCAACTGTATGACTGAGAGAAGGTGGGCAAAGAGCTTTGTGAGAAGGAATTCAGAGCGAACGTGTTAATAGACTGTGAAGGAACAGGGTGGATGAGGACTGGAAGGAGATTCTCGGGACCTAGAAAGATGGAATAAGCAATGGAAAGAGCGATCAAGGAGGAAGGAAGTGGAGAGAGGATGAGGAATGGTGGCGAGCGGGCTGGCAGCAAATCAAGAAGGCAGTAGGAAGAAGACGGCATTTTAAAAAGACAGTGAGGAAAGCAAGAGGAGCGAGAGAACCAGTGAAGTAAGGACGGAGCACATCGGACTGTAACGGAGAAGGAGTAACGGACAGAAGAAGGCTGGAGAGAGAACTTGGTGTGAGTGGGAGACGGTGGAGAAACGAGAAGGGCGAGGAAAGGTGAAAGAGAAAGTGAGTGGAAACAGAGAGGATACAGAGAGAACCGGGAACGTAAGCTGAAGAAAGACAATTGGATACAATCTAACAGAACCTAACAGAATACACAACTAAGAAGGAGAAGAAGGGTCTGTGATAAGAAAATTGAAGTTAATAGGGAACTACTGCCAACTTTAACTGATTTGATTTATTGAAGGGAAATCATATATTTATATATATATAAAAATAAAGGGCAACAAAGGAATATGCTACAGGAAGAAATTAAAAAATTGGAGGGTAAACTACAAAGAGAACCCCAGAACAAGGGAATAAGGGGAGATCTAGTCTTAATTAAACATAAACTAAATATATTGGATCAGGAAGAGAGAGTAAAGGAGCTGAAAACAGTAAAACAGAACTTTTTGAATGTGCTAAAAAACCAGGCAGAGCTCCGACTTTTCTGCCCGGGCTTTGCAGATACCCTGCTCAGCACAAGGTGGAGACTACAAGATGCTGGGCAAACTTCTCTGGCCGAAGCAAAATGTGCCCAGCCTCTCTGGGCCAGAGAGCAGCCTGGAGGAGCCGGAGGCCATGCCTGAATTGCTTCCTGAAGCACTACCAGTCCCATCCTCCTGGCTGCAATTGCTGGGGCTCAGGCTTGGAGTCCATCCCTGCCAAGGCAAGGACATGACTTTTGATGCGGGGGCTCCTTGCTTGAGAGAGCTGCCCCTCCATCTTGGGGCCTTATTGAGCATCCCAGGGGACCCTGTGCCTCCTCCCTCAAGGAAAGGCCCTTGGCTCAACTCATCTGTGGTGGGTTCTAAGCAGCGTGCAATCCTACAGCCCCCAGAGATTTGTTGATGTCCACATTGAGGTTTCCAAGATCTGACTAAAACCAAACCATTTTTTTTCAAAAAAAATTGAAAAATAGAATGTCAGGGTTCCAAGTAATAAACAGAGCTCCAAGGCAAGTAGGTTCCTCAAAGGAGTGGTTTATTAGACATATCAAATTGGCCTAAGCTGGTGAAAATTGACTCTGAATATTCCCGTGGTAAAATTGAAAAAGATTTAAAAATGGAAAACAATTTAAAATTAAAAAGAAATGTAAAAGTTGAAAAAAAATTAAAAATTGAAAAAAGAATTTAAAAATTTGAAAAAATATTTTTTAAAAACTTCCAAAAGTAGTTTTTTAAAAAATATGAATTTATAAAAGTTCTTGTCCCTTTATGAAGTGTTATGCACTGCTTTATGTTGGAAATCTCAGGCTTTTTTCTAGGCGATGCTTAGCTCTTAAGCCTCCACACCCTCTCTTGAAAGTTTATCTCTTTCCTCCCTGTCCACAAGTGTTGTGTACGTATCCCTTTCCTACCTGCCTTCTTGCCCTTCGGTTACCTGGACACTGCAGGGTTTTCATTTCATTTCATTTCATTTTCATTTCCAACATTATTTGTTGCAGGCTGCTACCAGTAGGAGGGGTGCCCAGCATTGAAGGGAAGTCTCTCTGCACATGCTCAGAGATGGGAGAGCTTAACTGCCTGCATCTTTAATTGTCCACATACACATAAATGTAAAAGCAAAGTTTTAAATTTAGGCAGGAAAAATCATAGGTAGAAGTAAAGATTGGGCGAGGCCTGGCTCAAAAACAGTGACTGCAAGAGGGACTTTGGAGTCCTAGTGGACGATCACTTGAACACGAGCCAGCGGTGTGTGGCAGCAGCCGCCAAAAAAGCCAGTGCAATCCTATAAACAGAGGCATAGAATCAAGATCACATGAAGTATTAGTACCGCTTTATAAAACCCTAGTAAGGCTATACCTGGAATACTGCAAACAATTTTGATCACCGGACTACAAAAAAGTTGTTGAGACCTTGGAAAAAGTTGAGAGAAGAGCAGCTAACGTGTTCAAAGGCCTGGAGAGTAAAAACATATGAAGAACGGCTGCAGGATTTGGCTTTGGCCAGTCGAGAGAAAAGAAGAATTAGGGGTGACATGATAGCAGCATTCCAGTATTTGAGGGGCTGCCACAAAGAAGAGGGGGTCAAATTATTCTCCAAAACACCAGAGGGCAGGACAACAATGGATGGAAACTAATCAAAGAGAGAAGGAACGTTGAGTTAAGGAGAAACTTGCTGACAGTGAGGACAATTCACCAGTGGAACAGAAGTTGCCTCCAGAAATCGTGGGCGCTCCATCACTGCAGGTTTTTAAGAAGAGACTGGACAGCCACTTGTCTGAGATGGTATAGGATCTCCTGCTTGAGCAGAGGGCTGGACTGGAAGACCTCCAAGTCCTGTCCTGTCCTGTCCTGTCCTGTCCTGTCCTGTGTTATCCTATCCTATCCTATCCTATCCTATCCTATCCTATCCTATCCTATCCCCAGGCTGATCACAGAACACCAGAGTTGAAAGGGATTTTGTTCAAGTAGGAGACCCAAGACTATTTCAGGTAGACGATTGATTGTCCAATCTCTTTTTAAACCCCCCCAGTGATGGAGCACCCACAACTTCTGAAGCCATTCCACAGACTGTTCTGTCAGGAAATTTCTCCTTAATTTTAGATTCTCTCCTTGATTAATTTCCATCCATTGTTTCTTGTCTTGCCTTTAGGGTCTCTGGTTGCCCCCCCCCCCACGTTTGTGGCACCCCCTTACATATTGTTATCCTGTTGCCCTGTCCTCCTTTTCCTTAGACTAGAGACATCCCCAATTCTTCCTCTATTTTAGCCCCCAGCCCCTAATCATCTTGGTTGCTCTTCTCTGCACTCTTTTTCCAGAGTCTCAACATCTGTTTTATATCGTGGTTACCAAAACTGGAGGCAGTGTTCCAAACGTGGTCTTCCCAAGGCATTATCTAGTAGTATTAACACTTCACCTGATCTTGTTTCTTCTATCCCTCTGTTGATGCAGCCTAGGATTGCCTGGGCTTATTTTGGCAGCTGCCTCGCACTGCTGGCTCCTATTGAAGTGATTGTCCACTAGGACTGCAAGGTCCTCTCGTAGTTGGTTATTGAGCCACGTTTCATCCATCCTATACCTGTACATTTGTTTTTTCTTTTCCAGCGGCAGAAGGCAGCCTCAAACCAATACACCGATTCTGCTGGTTTCCACCGGACGCGAGCAGAGATTGCGGCTCGGCAGCAAAGTGGACGAGGCTGGATGACCTTTGGGAGCCCCGACATCTTTCTGAATTCCTCCCTTCTTGGGCTCCGGGCGGCTGGCCCCGGCAGGCAAGGGTTAATCTGCCCCGGCTCCCTCGCACCGCAGACGTCAGCAGGGCTGGAGCAGAAGGGGAGGGGGCGCGTGGGGGTCGGGGCTTGTGATGAGCCGAGCCCGCGCGAAGCAGCTGCACCAGCACAGCGCCCTCCCAGAGCCCAGCCCGCCGCCGCCGCCGCCGCCGCCGCCGCGTACCCGCGCTCTCCGCCGGCCCATCTGCCAGCGAGGAGCAGCAGCAGCAGCAGCGGCGGCAGCAGCAGGAGCCCCGCCGTCCGACCCGGGCCTTGGCCTCGTCCGCGACCTCCGTGTAAAGGTGGGCAGCTGGCCCCTCGGCCGGCGATGGGGAGGCGGGCAGGGTGGCGGCGGCGGCAGCCTGGATTCTGGGGGCGTTCCGGAGCTGCGGGCTCAGCCGGGGACGAAGCTGTTTCCGCAGAGCGGAGGGGCGGGAGGATTACTTGGGAGCCCCTCACTCCGCTGCGGCCGAGCCCCGGGTGCCCCGGCTCCCTCGTGGCCGACGAGCGCTGCATGCTGAGCTGCCCGCCCCTTTGGGACAAGGCTCGCCGGGGATTCGCCTTCGTTGCCGCGGCTGTGAAATGGGCTGTTGCGGTTCCCCCCCCCTTCCCGGTCCGCCAGTGCCCGCTTCGCCTGCAGAGGCAGGGAATAAGAAGCCTCCCCTCCCCTCCAAGGAGCCCCCAGAATTTGCCTGCGGGGGAGGTTCGACGGGGGGTGGAGGGAGGCGAGAGAGCGGCCGAGGTTCTCCTTCCAGCGGTCCCCAGGCGCAGGGAGCCCAGGAGGAGGGGGGCAGGCAGGGGCTCCTCCTGGGTCCCACCTAAAGTCTCTGCTTTCTGAAGGGGCCGGGAAGGGCCCAACCTCCAGCAGGGCTCCTCCCTCCCCTCCCCTCCCCTCCTCCCTCGGAGATGGTTCGCTTGAGAGAGTAACCTTCAGCGCCCTCCACCCCAACGTCTCTGGGGCGCTTGGAGGGGCCCATCCCCAAAAGTCTCTGCAGTGATGAAGGGAGGTTTCTTCCTGGAATCGTTGAAGGCAGAGTGGGGGGTGGACGGTCCGGAGGGGCTTCTGGAGTAGCTGCTCCTGGTCTGAGCAGTCAGGTGTTCCTTGGGCAGGTAGGTGAGGAGGACCTTGCCAGCTAGAGGTGCCCTGGGCCAACGTAGATCTTAGCCAATCAGGGTGAGTCTAGGGCTACTGGAGAAGATTCTGTCTGGCAAGATCCTTGGAGATCATCCTGCAAGGGAAACAGCCTCAAGGCAGCTCCCTGCTGAGAACTACCTGAAGGAAGAGAAAACCTCCCCCAAAGCCCACAGGCTCTGGCCTGGCTTAGCTGCTCACTGGTGGGATTTGAATGAGGGAGAGCACAGCTTTGCATCTCTTCAGGCTCTTCTTGGGGGGGGGGGAGGTGGTTGGCTCTTCTCCGCACCCTTCACCCTTGACTGGTGGCCCAGCTTCCCTCACAAGAGTGCAGAGCATTCAGGCTGTGCTGCTGCTGGCAGAGGCTCTGGCTGTGCCCTGCTGCGTGGCTGCAGCCTCTGGGTGCACCAGACTGCCACAGGGACTCTCCTTGGGAAGTGGGGAAGGCTGGGCAGGAAGGCAAAAGGAGCCTCACCTGTGGAGCAAGGATCCCCTTGGCCTCAACCCCTGCCAGAGGGAGCGTCCCCACCGAGGGTGGTCCAGCCTCTGCTGAACCCACCCAGGGGAGAGACCCCACGGCCTCTCCTGCTAGGAGCCTTTTTGAAATTCGGCTGAGGAGTTATTTATTTGCCTCAAATGGGTGCTGTTGAACCATGAAGGCCTGGGACAGCTAACAATTTCATGCTAAAATAAAAACATCCACAAAAAAGAATAAAAAGAAAGAAAACCCATCCCAGATACACCAAAAGTAAACACAAGCAGGAGTGGTTAGAAAGTCAAGATGGCAGCCGGAGTGGCACAGTTGATGCTCTGCAGAAATCGCGGGAGCTTCACTTGTGCTGCCATGACTACCCTCTTGTTAAAAAACCACCTTTTTAACCACACCCTACAAACACAAATGAGACTCAAAATACCACACTCTGGGGAAGCCCCTCTTCAATCAGCATCACCTCCTCTTGAACTGGATGGAACAGACGGGGCCTGTCCCTCTTCTCGGGGGGGGGGGGGGGACGGGCGG
>JAOYMU010000020.1:23503633-23513911 GCA_025802295.1 Psammodynastes pulverulentus
CACCACCTCACCATCATGCTTTTTTCCTCTTGTTTCTTCTCTTGCAGGTTTCACATGGGGAACCTTCTTAAAGTGTTGACTTATAATGAGCATGACCAAGGCCCTAATTTTTCCCTTGACTTTGAACGTGAGAAGGGTTTTTAAAATTATTTTTGTCTTTATTTTAATTTCACAAGTTCTTTCATTAATTTTTGCTTTATTCACGTTTATTTACTTTCCTTTGGTGTTATTTTGCTGGGCGGTAGCTAAGCAGGCTGGTGGAGCTGGGGAGTCAGGAGGGCAAGAGAGAAGGGGACCACAATTCGGGCACATAGAGGGCAGCTGCAGAGGAAGGGGGGCAGGCCCATTAAAGAGGGGGGCAGGAAAGGCTTCCAAGAGGAACTCCGCCTCCAGAACAGCACAAGGGCCTCTAGACCTCTTTAGCAGCATCGCTTGCAGAGGGACCCCAGTGACCAGTCAAAGGTGCCACCCAACTGTGATGAGTGACCCCTCGCCTGGATCTGCTCCTTAAGGACGGGGGCCTCTTTAGAGAGCATCTGGGCCCTTTGCCTGAAAGTGGACTTCATCTCCCAGAATTCCTGGCTGGGGAGCTCTGGAAGCTGAAGTCCATTCTCCTCTGCCCTCTCTGGGGAAGGCTGTTGAAGGAGAAGCCCACACTGGGGGAGAAAGGAATGGGGAAAGGGGGTGCTGGCCCATCAGACGGTCCCCGAGGGTGAGGGGGCCCCCTGCTTAGTAGCAGCCAGGCAGCCCTGACTTTGGTTGCCACAGGTGTAAAGCTCTGTTTCATGCTTTCTAATTCTGTTTGGTTCTCCTGTATGTTTTTCTGTATATTTATTTTCTACAATTTCTCCTGCCCTGCTCAGGGCCAAAGATCTTTGGCTTGCCAGAGCAAAGCGACTCATGAGTCACGGCTCTCCGGTGAAGCCCCAAGATAATTCCCCTCCTTCCTAGGGGCTCCCTCATCCTTGGTGAGGGGGCGAAGGATCTGGGGGCAGAAGCTCATGGATCCCATGTGGCTACTTCACTGGCTCCCTTGAAGATCCTGCTTCTCCAGGCACCAGTTTGGATTGATTAACCCGCTTGGGGAGGCGCTCCACAGAGTTACAAGAGTGCCCTCAGAAGTGCCCTGGCTCCTTCCCATCCCTGGCCAGCCAGCCACCCTCCTCCCTTCCACGTTCTCCCATCAATGGCCACCCCTGGGCCCCCTGGCTTCTGAACTTTGCCTGCCTTCCTTCCTGTCTGGGTGGGGTGTGCTGCAGATGCTCAGCCCACAGAAGCCGAGACGGCCGTCTGGAACCAGGTGAACGCGGTCCTGGAGGAGGCCCAGACCATCCTGGCAGAGCTGCAGTCCTACACCGGTGCTGGCCAAGAGATCCGAGAGGTACGAGCGGAGATTGCAGCCACCCCAGGCTGGGCCACCCCCGTGGCTTAAGTGGGAGGCTCCGTTCCCACAACCCAGAGATCCTGCCTCAGGGATTCGGGGGGGGGGGGGGATGGATTTGGCCGCTCAATGTTTTTGTCTTGCTGGGCTTGGTGAGTCAGAGAACCTCCTCCAGATAGATGGTTCCCAAGTCCTGGGGGTTGAGGGTGGGCTTCAGCTGCCAAGGGGCTTCCTCCAGCCCCAGAGGAGCTCCCCAGCTAGCCCAGCTCCCGGGAGTCAGTCCTGCAGTTGATCCCCCAGGGAAAACAGGCCTGGTTGGGGTTCAGCTGCTTCTCTGGGAAAATATAACCAATAAAGCGGCTTCCTTCTCCAGGCGATCCAGAACCCCTGTGACCTGCACCTTCAGGAAAAAGCCTGGAACGCTGTGTGTCCTCTGGTGGGGAAGCTGAAACGCTTCTACGAGTTTTCTCTCAGGCTTGGTAAATGTAGGCCTGCTTGGTGTGCGAAGGGAGGGGTGGCAGGGGCATCACACACACACACACACACCCCTTTCTCCTTGTGCAGCCCGTCTTTCAGATTGCATCCTCCTGGATAGAGACCGTCATCTCTGCTTTTATATTATACTATACCGGGACCCTGGTAACCTAAGAGAAGGCAGTCAGTATTGTGCCCGAGTGTCCTCCGGCACCAAGGGGGCAAAGGACCAGTTTGAGGGAGGGGCTTTTCTGGACACGGTGGTCGCTGGGTTCTAGTGTTCCCTTTTGAAGAAGTTATTCTTCCTTGTTCCTTTGAGGGGGAGGGCAGGGGCCTCGTTCTTCTGCCTCTTTCCTGAGGCTTCCTCTTCTCAGCGGCTGGTGCTGCTTCTCCTGGGCGCACCTTCACCTCCTGACTGGGGGAAGGCTGGGGCTTCCCCACAGGCCTCCTTTGCCCCCTTGTTGCATTGGGCCAGCCCCCAAGGGGCACACAGGGGCTGACCTGCCCTTTGTCCCCCCCCAGAGAACGCCTTGCGGAGCTTGCTGGAGGCCCTGACCAGCCCCCCCTATGCCCCCACCCAGCATTTGGAGAGAGAGCAGGCCTTGGCCAAGCAGTTTGCAGAAATCCTGCACTTCACCCTCAGCTTCGATGAGCTCAAGGTACCTCGCTGGGGGGGGGGGAGGCGGGGTGGGGGGGGAGTGCAGGAGAATGAAGTACAGGGGTTTCTGGGGAGATGCGCCTTTAGGCTCACAACTGGTCCTAACCATGTTTAATCATGACTCTGTTGGGACTTTTTCCTTGGGCAGCCAAAATGCGCCAAACCTGCCCAGACACAGGCGACCAGGATCTCCAATCCTTTATCTGCCTCAGTCTCAGCTGAATCTCTCTCTCCTCTGCCCCATTCATTTCTATTTTTAATCTGCCCATCCATGTTCCCTGAGTAAATCACATATTGAGTAAATATATCCAGTAAGATCCCTTAATAAAATTGTAGTAATATCTGCAAGTGAAGAGCAAGCTACATAAATCCTCATAAAACGTAGGATTCATAAACATCCTCACTGCTGTTTCCTTTATGTAATTGCACCTGTTTGTAAACCTCCCTCACTCTTTCTAAGGACAACACTTGGGTCTCGCCCAGCCCACCAGGCAGACAGCTTCCGTCTCTCTCTAGATACCCAAGTGGTGCTTTTCCTCCTCTTCCTCCTCTTCCTCCACAAATCTTGCTGTCGGAATTATCTGTGATGTCTCCTTGTAGTGGCTGAGGCTTCCACCCAGCTCCCACTGGCCATTGCTGCAGGCTTGACCTGTTCCCCTGCCTCCCCCCATTTGCAGGAGAATCCAGTTCTGTCAATGAGCCCCCCCCCCCCTCCCCAAGTCGGAGAGGCATCCCTTCCCATGCCTGCTACCTTGAAAGACCTGGCAGCAGGTCCCCAGACTCAGAGGGGTGTCAAGGGCGGGGAGGCGACACTTTCCCCACCAGTCCCCAGTTCCATAGAGTTCTTTTACTCCATAGATTGGAGACCAGGGAACAATCCTTCCCTTCTCCTTTCCTTACCGGTTCTTCCCACACTGGCAGCTGATCCCTTCCTACCCAGGCAGCTTGGCAAGAGCAGGGCAGGAGCCTTTGAGTCCTTTGCTGCCAGGTCCCCACTCAACTGAAGCTCCCCCCCCCCCATCAGAGTCTTCACGGGGAGAAAGAGATTCCCACCCTCAGCCATTGTCAGCTGGCCCAAGAGATCTTGCCCCACCCCGTGGCCTGCCCAGAGGGCCAGCCAGGAGTTTTTCTGGCTACTTTAAAGGCAAGAGATTAGCACTCCTTCAGAAGAGCACTAAACATGTGTTTACACATTTCCCACCAAACCTTTAAAAAGCAAGGGGTTGTAACATAAAGGGACACCTTGCAACTGTTCTTCCTAATCTCAGATATTTTATTCTGAAAGAATGCTAAACTCGTTTGACCTGGAGAAAATCTTATCTGTGTCCTTTCTAAGAGTCAACACTAACTTTCTCCCTCCCCCTCCCCCCCTCCTCCTCAAGCAGTTGCTGCAAGAAGCAGCTACATGGGGATTTCTCTCTGCCCTGTCCTGCCCCGACAGTGTCTGCTAAGGAACCTGAATGTGTTGGGGATGATGGGTTTTGCCAGTCTGTGGATCAGCTGTGAGGCCATGGCCCCCTCCCTTGGGAAAGTTGGGGCTTCCAGTAAAGCCCAGGTGGGGCCAGGAGGACACACTTTCCAGGTGTCCCCTTTGTCTCCCTCAGATGACCAATCCTGCCATTCAAAACGATTTTAGCTACTACAGAAGAACCATCAGCCGAAATCGAATCAACAATTTGCAGGTAAGGAAATGTTTCTCTGCTTTGCTAAGTTTTGGACACATAAAACTCTGGTATGAATAAAGTGGGGAAAAGAAAAAGATGGATGCAAAGCAATGCAATGATTAATTAAAATCTATTATTTGCTTATGAGACAGGGACCGATTTTTTCCCTCACCTTAATCCTAACCCTTTACTCGGTTGTGAAAAATGCCACAGAACCAATCAGGAGGACCAATGTCACCCCTCAGCCGGGTGGGCTTTTGGAATTGGGGGAAGCAGACCCTGTTTGCGAAACCGCCTCTTCCCCAGTCAAATCCCACCCCCACCGTGGTCCTGCACTCGTCCCCCTGAGGTCGCTTGCCTTGCCTGGCTTTGTGTCCCCACCTGCAGCTGGATGTGGAGAGCGAGGTCAACAATGAGATGGCCAACCGGATGTCCCTCTTCTATGCCGAGGCCACCCCCATGCTGAAAACTCTGAGCAGTGCCACAACCAAGTTTGTCTCCGAGGTGGGTGGCGAGGTCTCCTGGGGCACCTTTGCAATTCCCAAGAGGAGGAGATTCAGGCTGACGAGGAGTGAAATGTACCAGGGCTGCAGAGGCTCAGGAGGGAGGGGGTCTGCTCAGGGTCTGAGCCCCTTCCTCTGCCCCAAAGCACTTCCTCCCTGGGATGGAGAGGGAGAGATCCCTGGACCCATGGAGGCTCTTGCTCTCTTCCTTTCAGAACAAAACTCTCCCCATAGAGGACACCACTGACTGCCTGAGCACCATGGCCTGCGTCTGCCGAGTGATGCTGGAAACGCCGTGAGTTTTGGCTCGCTCTTCCATGGACCAAACACGGGCTTGCGCTGTGGAGGCTGCTGGGCTGCTTGCAAGACAGGCCCCTTGCCCCTCGGACCCTGGGAAGGAGGGCGGCAAACCCGTGGCCGAGATGGTTGGTGGCTCTGCTTATGGTTCCCGGCAGAAGGACCGGTGTGTGTGTGTGTGTGTGTGTGTGTGTGTGTGTGTGTGTGTGAATGCAGCAGGAAAAGGCTGCAGCCTCCCTGGCCAAGAGGCGTCTTTGAAGTCAGGTCAGGATTGATGGCCTTTGGCATTTTTCCAGGAAGGAAAACTGAGCCATTTCTTTCCACATCTCTCTTCTGCTTTCCCACAGGGAATATCGCAGCAGGTTCACTAACACTGAGACCCTCCTCTTCTGCATGCGGGTAATGGTGGGGGTCATCATCCTCTACGATCACGTCCACCCAGTGGGGGCATTCGCTAAGACCTCCAAAATAGACGTGAGTAACATTTTAGAGACCCCCCTCCCCAAGGCAGCCCTCTAGGTTAAGCTCAGTTTCTCTGAGCTCCCTGCCTCCCTTGCAGGGTGACTTTTCCATTGGAGACTCACCCGCTGTCCTACCAGAGGAGTTCCATTAAGAAGGGCACATCGTGTGTCTCCCCCGCCTGTTTGGAGAGCTACCTCTGCTCATGCAGGAGGACACGCATGAGACCCCTTGCAGCCCCTTCATCCTCCCAAGGGGGGCTGCTCTTCCTTTGGAGGTGAGGGGCAAAGCGGAGAGAGAGGCTTTTCAAAGGGAAGCAACAGAAAGTTTTGCAGAAATCTTAAAGAGTCCAGCTTAAACCCCTCTTGCCGCATAGCCTTCGTTCACAGTTCAATGCCTAAAAAGACCCTTGGAGGCAGAAGGAGCCTCTTTTGGTCTCTGGTGAAAGTTCACAAGCTGCAGTCAGCAGGTCTGGGGCCGCCTTTCCCGCCCTTTCTCCTCTCTGCAGAACGAAAGCCCTTCCTTCCTCTTTCCCTCCAGATGAAAGGATGCATCAAGGTTTTGAAGGAGCAGCCCTCCAACAGCACAGAAGGCCTTCTCAATGCTCTGAGGTATGGCACCCACCAGAGGTGGCTCTTGACCAGGCCCTTTGGGTGCTGGAACGGCAGAGGGCCAGCCATTGTCCTTCTGGGAAGGTTCATGAGAACTTCCTGCAGGGGAGAACTTTCAAATTGGGAAGAAGACGCAGACAGAGACGGCTGGTCGGGGGGGGGGGTGTTAGCTGGGCAGAAGGACTGCCCGTCTGGTTATGGAGATAACTGTTTGTGTTTTGCCCAAATACGAAGAAACAGTCCCGCTTGTCAGACCAGGAAAAGAAGCTCCCTTAGGGAAAGGGCGGCCTGGCTCCGTCCAGTGGACACTTTGGCACCGGAACTGGTTTACAGTTGGCAGTTCAATAGGAGCCTGTTGGCAGTTTTAAGCCCTTTACTTCTCACTTCTAACACTTTACTTGTTTGTACAGGTAGTCTTCCACTTACGACCACAATTGAGCCCAAAATTTCTGTTGCTTAGCAAAACATTTGCTAAGTGAATTTTGCCCCGTTTTGCGACCTTTCTTGCCACAATTGTTGTTAACACTGCAGTTATTAAATTGCTAATATGGTTACCAATTCTGGTTTCCCCCTGGACTTGGCTTGTCAGAAGGTCACATGACCCCGGGACACTGAAACCGTCATAAATAGGAGTCAGTTGCCAGCGTCTGAATTTTTCTTTTTTTCAGTGCCATTGTAACTTCGAATGGTCACTAAATGAACTGTTGTAAGTTGAGGACTACCTGTACAGTCCATCAGAAAATCTATGTTCCCACAGCAGCCTTAACTGGGTGACCAAAATACTTTTTTTTCTCAGTTTGCACAATGCACTGAACCAGCAGCAAAGTAAAGAGGTCAGCGAGGTGTGAATGCAGCCCATGTTGTGGGTCAGCCTGCAAGGTGAGCGGTTGGTGGTGGGAATCACTAAGTGCCAGGCAGGCAGGCAGGCAGGCAGGCAGGCAGGCAGGCAGGCAGGCAGGCAGGCAGGCAGGGAAGCGGTTATGTGTCTTTGTGTTGATGGATTTCACCAGGAAGAAATTAGGGCACACGGGGGTTTTCTGCATTCCTCCCACCCAGCCACTGCCTGTCCAGTTTTGCACTCGGGAAACATGGCCTTAAGAGACGCTTCTCTTCCACCCTGGTCCTGTTCTGGAGCTCACCGTTTTTCCTGGCTGTGTCTCTACATCACACACACACACACACACACACACACACACACACACACACCTCTCTCTGCTAGCTTATTCCCTGATTACCTTTCTTCCAGGGCTTTCCTGTTCATGTGCGAAGGGCCATCTATCCATCCTTCGCCCACTGGGGGCCAAGAGGCTTTGGCGCTTCATACACGTCTCTCCCCCTCTCCCCCCTGCAGAAGGACGGCTGCGCTCATCCTGCCCTCGCTTTGCTCCTCCTAGGTACACCACCCGGCACCTCAATGATGACACCACTTCTAAGCAGATCCGAGCTTTGCTGCAATGAAACTTCCTGGAACAGCCATTCCCCAGAGACACCCGCAAGAGATTCTTCATGGCGCCTCCGGCAGAAATTTTAATGTTGACATGTTGCTATAAATAACCACTGGTCATCATATCCCTCATTTTGTAAAAAGAAAAAAAAACAAGTTAAAGAAGGGCAGGTGAGATTGTCAATGAATAGATATGAGAGAGAGAGAGAGAGAGAGAGAGAGAACTGCACTAGATATTCCAGCTCCAAGATGACCTCCGTTCAGTGCTGGGACTCGTCTCTGGTCTCAAGTGGCTGTGCTGGGCTGATTCCAGCCCCATCCATGCTGGGGTGACCAGGTCCCTGCATGTCACATCTTTGGAGTGTGGAGGGAGATTTCTTCCGAGCCTTTCTGGGATCAGAAGATGGATCTGCAATCAAGCCCAGATGCCAGGAGAAGGAAGGATGGCTGCTCTCTTACCCGAGATGTAAATAGCACATCTGGAAAAGCTTGATTGAATGAATAGGCATGAGCGCCATCATTAAGCCTTCAATTCTGATTCCATTCTTAGTGCCTCAGTCACACCTTTTAGATTTTTAATATGAACAACTGCAACCATCCACTTATTATTTTGAACATTTTTGTGTCAAAATAAAAAGAAAAGTTAATGTGTGAGAGACCACAGCATGGTTTTCTGCTTTGCTTTCATCAGGGAAGTGCTTGTCAACACTGGTTGGGTCTGTGGCCCCAAATATGGCCTCCACCGTTAGGCTGATTTCTCGTACCGAAGAAATTCAGGGTATATGCAGAACCGGTTAGGACCAATTTTTAAGTCACGTTGCCACCAGCCTTTGCTTCTTGTAAGGCCGAGGAAGGGAGCTCCAGGTCGAAGAGAAAGCAAGGAGGCATTTTAGCTAAGATTTTACATTCCACTGTGGGAAAACCAGAGACCTTTCATTGGGCTACACAGTTGACAAGTGAAAGGATTCTAGGGACGTCACTCACATCTCCAAAGCAATTTGCACAGAAATACAGTATTTGTAGATAGAAAAGAAGCATTTGAAGAGGATAGAAGTAAACCCAGAATGGGAAATCGAAATAAATCAGCAGAATCAGGTAGTGGGATATAAGGACTTGGCTGAAATACCTCTCTCAGAGCGAGGGGGGGGAGGGAGGGAAGGAGGGAGGAGGAGGGAGAGAGAGGAGAGAGAGAGAGCGTGCCTTAGGCTAAACATCCTTGGCTCACCCCTTCAGCCCCTCTTCAAAGGTCTTTGGCCCCTTCCAATCAGTACGGAAGGGTGGCATTGATCCAAGATTGGCACCACCTTCTGGCAGTTTTCACCCATTAACTCCTCTGCTGCTCCAGAAGAACCTCTGTGAAGCTTTGCAGCGTTTTTCCTGACACTGCAAGGTGCAGCATTTCCATGAGTGGCTTCTGGGTTTGTGGCTCTGGGTTATTCTTAGCATCGTTTGCGAACCCAACCCGTTCAGCCTCCCATCTGCACTCCTTGTCCCTCTTTCCATCTTCTTTGTGTCTGCAGTCCTGTTGCCTCCCAATGTTTCTCTTACCTGGAATTGTGCAATTGTGCTTTTAGTATCTCCCACTCACCATGAGCTCCAATTCTGATTAGCATCTCCTACTATGGAAGCTTACTTATCCTTTCCCTAAGTTTATTAAAATCTACTTTTCTGAAATTAAACTTGCAATTTCCCTCAGTTCTCTTTAAAATAAGCAATCTCCTCATTACACACTCACATTCCCAAATATCACTGCTATATCCACATGTTAGCTTTCAAACTTGCCCTTCACCAGGACACAAGCAATGCTAGAAACGACTACCTTCTCCTCTTCCTCAGTTTTTTTACGGAGTTGCCTTCATTTCATTGCTGACCCATATCTGAGACGCCTTAAATTCAGCCTTAACTAGTTTTATTGATTTCACTAATCTTGCCTAGAGGGGACTCTAGGTGGCTTACAACCAGATAAAAACAGCACAATAAAACATAATAATATGGACATTAAAATTGACTTTAAAATGAATAAAGATGGCAAAGAAGGGAGTAAGATGCACACAAGGGAGGAGCTGGGGGTCTTAATCTCCTCCAGAACAAGGTGCCCCATTGAAGCCCCAGGCCACTTGACAGAGCCAGGCCTTCAGGCCCTTCCAGAAGGCCAGGAGGGTTGGGGTAGATCTCACCTTGAGAGGCGCAATGTTCCAGGAGGCAGGAGCCACCGTTCTCCTGCCAAGTGACCAATGGGGTCTGCAGCATGCCCTTTGCCCAGCGTGGACCAATCCTGGACTGGACCTATGCTTTTCTGCCTAAATCGGCCATGAGCCATCAGCTGATGAGCTACACTGAGCATTTGTGCAGCGTGGCAGTCAGATTGGACAGGTATGGGTGGAATCGACGCCCATTGGCCTTCAGCAAAGGTTGGCATGCTTCTCTCCCCCTAGTTCCTGGGCATTATCTTTGGGCAGCTGAGAAGGTGGTTCCTTCAAACTGACTTTCCCCCCTGTAACTGCCCAATCTCTTGATCCAGAGGCCAGAGATCCAGCTGACCAGGGGTGGTATGGCGAGTGAAAGGACTACGTCCTCCGTGCCTGCCAACTGTTGTCTGGATGGCTTTTGCACTTCCAGGAACATCACCATGCTCAGAAGCAGCCCAAAGGGAGGCAGCTGATGGCTGCGATGGGGAGTAAGACTCCAGTATAAAAAGACAGCCACCGCACTACAGTTTCCACCACGCCTGTCAGCGACGGTTTGGGCTGTCAGGTATCTGGATGGATCAGGATCAAAGGAATGACA
>JAOYMU010000020.1:23568368-23592317 GCA_025802295.1 Psammodynastes pulverulentus
CCCGCAGCATTGTGGGTTGACTTCTGCCTCTATTCGCTCCATAAGACGCAGGCACTTTTCCTCCCACTTTTTGGTGACGAAAAAGTGCGTCTTATGGTCCGAAAAATACAGTAGCCAAGAAAACCAAAGGTACAAGTATAGAATAGGTGGTACCTCACTCAAGAGCAATAACTAGAAGGATCACTTAAGGATCACTAGAAGGATCAACCACTTAAGTATGAGCCAGCAGTGTGCTGCAGCCAGCAACAAAGCACACATGCACACAGACATGCATGCATGCCTTACCTGGGACTCTGCTTAACAACCTGTGATTCTCACTTAATCATGGCAGCCGGAAGTGCTGGGATGGTTGTCACAAGAGAAGAAAGTGACATGATAGCTCGCTCAATGGCCACTTCGTTCAATGACTGAGATTCCAGTCCCAATTGTGGTTATAAATTGAGAACTACCTGTAGATATATGTACAGTTCTGCTATTGAATAATTTATTGTATCTGGCCTTATAGCTGTAATAAACTGATTTGATCTGAAAACTCACTAGGATCCTCAGCGTAGTTACAACACAGTTTCACTTTTAAAAAGATATATTGAAATGCCTTCCTAATAGGCAGTAGCAATAATTCTTCTTAATTCTATCATTTTGAGTTTTGTTTCCCCAAGAGATAAAGCTTCAATAATTGAGATTGAACTGCATAAGGTCTGTTATTGCAATATTCACTAAAATATTTTTAGTTTGCAATGATTTACATGAGACCCAATTTGGCATAGAGGCTAAGACACCAGGATAGGAATCAGAAGACTGAATTCTAGTTCCACCCTAGGCACAAAGTTAGCTGAGTGATCTTGGGACAGCCACTCAAAAGAGGCAATTGCAAATCATTTCTGAAGACTAACTTGAAGGTACCAAAAAGAAGGTAAATTCATCCTGACAAAATATTTAGGAGTTTAATGAAGAATTGGTACTTGGAACCAGTATCCTGTCACAGTTTGAGTTGAAGAGGCATTAAGGATGTGGGTTACAACTTAGTGGCCTTCTGCAATTACCAATTTGACTCAAATGTGGTTTTTTTCCTGGAACTACTTTCTCCAGAAGGAGAAAATCCAGAAAGCATCGATGGCTATTAACTAGCAGTCAGAAGACATGATAAAACCTCTTTAATTTCCCCACACATAGGCAAATTTAACCATAGTTTTAACTGAGAAACTCTGACTATCCTAGCTAAGGAAGATGTCGTATAGATGATCTGTTTCCTTTTCTCTTTTTTTTTGCTGCCCAGGGTTGCTGCAGTGTGTTTGTGCTCATCTAAATAGAGATAAGAACTCTAGAGGAGCCTACACTGGTACAAATTGATAACAAAACCATTTTCCTATTAAAACTTTAATGCTTCAAAGACATTGCAAGTTGACCAGACACTGTAGCTTAATTTGAAACCCTGAAATACTTGGATAGATTCCTGGTTTATTTTGGCTACAAAAAAAATCCCTGGTGGCTGCTTGATTGTGATTTGGTTTGCTATCACCTGTGCTCCTCAGAGTCAGCACCTCTTCCTGAGTTCTAATTCTTCGTTAAGTGTGGAAAGAACAGGTTACAGTTTCTCTGTTACAGTTTGCAGTAAGGACTTGGGGAACTGACAAATGTAATTGGTTGCTAGACATAAAAAAGTAACAGGCTTGAAGTTTTGTTAAGATAATTATGTGATCCTAGTGTTGTCCTTTTCTCCCTTCAGAAATTATTCAGTAAACACATTTTCCTTACTACAGAGGGACAGCCATTGATGTTGGTTAAATTTTCTCTGTTGACAGATAAAAGTGAAAGGATTTATCAGAGATGTCAAAAACAAACAAATCAAAATCAGGGTCCCGTTCTTCTCGTTCAAGATCTGGGTCTCGGTCTCGATCTCGGTCTTTCTCAAAGTCTCGGTCTAGATCTCGATCAGTTTCACGATCAAGGAAACGAAGGCTGAGGTAAGTATTTGGGGGTTGGCAGATTTTTGCCAACAAATTATTTACCTTCCGATGCTCATATGAAAAGAATGTCTGCTGTATTACAACTGCATCCCAAAAGTTCTATTTCAATAATTTTATCAAAATGGTTCTCGATCATTCATGAAAAGAAAACCTGAGCTTTCCATATTTGGGAAAGGATTCTTTTGGGAGGTAGTTTTTGGCCACTGGCAATATTTGCTTTTCTTGTTCTTTTGTTGTTGAGGAATGCTGTAAATTATAAGAAAACATTTTCTGTTCTGTAAATTGACAGATAAAATGACAGTTGCTTAAAAACATTGTGTTTTATGGTTAGTCCCTTTCTCCTGCAAAGAATAACTGCAGTATGTGTAAAATGTCTTGATTTCCTTTCAAAATCTTCAAGCTTTGAACGTTGTAGTTACATTTTAAGACCTTTTAAGTAGAAAACAGTTTAATACAGATAGAAAGCTAATGATTTCAAGTCCCTGATCTGAATATCGTGGTGCTGCTGGTAACTAAATTCCAAAAAGCAAGAGATAATATTTTGTGTGCTTTTCTGATTCCTTATCGAAGTTTGGACTCTTAAATAAAAAGGAACAGTTCTTCAGAGAAACTCCGATAGCTGCTTCAGGACATGCCTTGCCTGTTTACGTGGTTGTTCTGCTTTTCAGAAACCACTTAGTCTCCAAATGGATTTCATTTTCTTGGCTTCCTGTTATTTTTAATTACATGTTTAAATAATTGAAAATATTATGTGTTCTGTTAGGCTACAGACACAAGTAATTGTTAATAATTAGAATGTATTTTTTGAAAGAAACATATGGGAAAGGCAACTGTATCATGCAGTGAAACTAAAAGGCTTTCCTGCCAGAGGGCAAAACCACTAGGAGCGTCTGCCTAAGACTAGGAATATGCAGCAATATTCAGAAAAGCAAATGGAAACGGGCTCTGTGTGCAGAAGGTCTCTAGATGTGGTAATCTGTTGGAGAAATTTTAGTTTTGTGAATGATCTGATTAGAGAAGCAAAATGGAAAAAGCTAGCATGTACAAATCATTTGGGAGAAATTTAGCAATCTCTCAGGTCGGATTCATTTCTTCAGGATAATGGCTGCGGACCATAATCCTTTGGCGGAGGAAAAAGCTGTAGCAGCTGGTTGCTTTCAGTGACGGTTGGGAAAATTGGCTGGATTGTATTTGTATCTCTCTCTGGAGAGTTTATATTTTCTTCAGCTTGACAGTCTGTTTAGTTCATGGTATGAGTCAGTCGTTTGCCTCTCTTCATTTTTCCTAACTTTGTGGAGTGATTTTATTACTGATTATTATTATTTAGGGCAAACAAAACGCTCTTTACTGTTGTACAATTTGGGCTGCATTCCATGTTAGCGTGTCTTTTGAAATGATTTTTTGTGAACAACCTCCAGGCAACTGGTCTTCAGTAATGGTTAACATAACTGCTTGGGGACTGGCTCTTCTGTGAGCTGATTAGTTCTTTTAGAACTACCGTTAACTGGCTGGCTTTCACTATATGCACTAGGCTGTGTGTCTGTTTCCTCTTTCTTATGTTCCTGGAACTGTTTGCGAATGAGACAGTATCCCAGGTAAGTCGGTCTCTTTCCAATTTTTTATCAGGGAGGAAGGTGTATTGTGTTGCTACACAGTGGTGACTTTTTATGTTGACCTACATCCTTGTAACAATGTGCAAGGAACGTTAGGTTGAGTACGTAGGTTCCAAAGTCGGAATCTGGGTTTCCCTACACACTGTCTTGGCCTTCTAACTACCTTGGCTTTCTAAGGTGATGTTAGCTATACTTTTTTTTAGTAAAATAAAATGGACTTGCTCAAAACTTTATTCACGTCACAAAGTACACCTGCAGTGTTATATGATTTTCCTATATAAGCTTTGTTCAGCTTTATAGTAGGTTTCAACTTTTATTACTACAGTGATATAGAGCAAACTCAGTTCTGTTCATTTTTTAAATGTAATTGCTCTGTTTTCAGGTTTTAATTTACAGGTTTCATTCAATCCCTGCCAGGTTTGTTCTCTATTGCAATAGGAGTTTTAGAAGACGAATAGTCCTTTGAGGTAGGCTAGGTCAGGAAAGAGGCACCACACACTCTCCTGGAATTCTCTTATAGGGTATAACAGTAGAATCTTGAAAGCCTGACAGCGTTACCTTCTGCTTTCTCATGAGTGAATCGAGACAAGATTATCTTGAGATTCGTTCCCATTCCTTCCTCTTTCCTAGGGCCAAACTTGTTATGTAATCATCCTTGCATTCTTTGTTCCTCTACAAAGATGGATGCATTGTAGTTGATATTTAGAAGTGACTGCCTCTTTCTCAGTACCTGCGTATCTTAGTAATGTTTCTGTAGGAAAATCAAAGCAACTGCAGTAACCAATTTCTTCTTCTAGCTGGTAAATTTTTCTTAATGGTAGCTTTTTAGTAAAGAGGATTGTTTTGAGAAATTCTGGAAAGGAAATCTTTATCGTATCATGCAAGAAATAATAGGTTTTTGGATTACATTGAAAAGTATTGTGTATATTTACCAAATATCTTGTTTCTCTTCAGTTCTAGGTCCCGTTCAAGATCATATTCTCCCTCTCATAACAGGGAGAGGAACCATCAGCGAGTATACCAGAACCGGGATTTTCGAGGTCACAATAGAGGCTATCGGAGGCCCTATTACTTCCGTGGAAGAAACAGAGGATTCTACCCGTGGGGCCAATATAATCGAGGTGGTTATGGAAATTACAGGTCCAATTGGCAAAACTACCGCCAATCCTACAGCCCTCGAAGGGGGCGTTCTCGATCTCGGTCACCAAAGAGGAGGTCTCCTTCTCCAAGATCCCGAAGTCATTCTCGAAACTCTGACAAATCATCATCTGATCGTTCAAGAAGGTCTTCATCATCTCGGTCATCTTCTAATCACAGCAGAGCAGAGTCCTCCAAACGTTGGTCGTTAAAGGAAAAGAAATCTTCTAAGGAGGCTCGGGGGTCCCAAAGTGCTGGGGACAACCAAGGGGATGACTCCAAGGAACAGTCCTTCTCGGGAGGAACTGCCCAAGATGTCAAGTCTTCAGAGGGGTCAAAACCCTGGCAGGATGTGGGAACCTACGGCACCAGCGCAGCCTCGAGGGCCTCTGCCATGACAGAGCTGAGTCCCAAAGAGCGGAGTCCAGCGCTGAAGAGCCCTCTCCAATCAGTCGTAGTCAGGCGTCGCTCGCCCAGGCCAAGCCCACTTCAGAAGCCCAGCCCGACATCTTCCAATCCTTCCCAGCTGGGCTCAGCTCTGCAGAGCGGCAGCTCCTTTCAGGCAGGCTCACATCAGTTTGAGCATGGTTTAGCCAGCCTGAGCCCAACCAGGAAGAGCCCAGTATGCAAAAGCCCCACAACCATCACTTCCATTTATGGGGCCTCTCAGAAGGAGGAAATAGGGTCCGCCTTTTCCAAGAGGCAAGTGGTCTTAATTCCTGGAATTGATTAATTGTTCCTATTTTGGTTGGAAGCTGGATGCATAATTTAGCTGCTAAAAATAATGTGGGTTAATGGAATGATTTCCCTTCCTTCTATGTGGCTATGGAATAAGTTACTCTTGGATGTTTACTGCTTGCATGGAATTGGATCCAGACTAAATTTGCTGCTATTTGTTTCACTGAAACCAGTGAGATTTAAGCCATAATGAAGAGCACTTTTATGTACCTAAACCAGGCTTAGCTTGGATCTATTTCAAGAAAAAAGTAAATTAAATTAGAAGAAATAAGAGTGGTATTTTGGAAAACTGTTCCGTAGCCTGAATGCATGTTTTTAAATACAGGTAACCCTCAACTTAGAAGCATTAGTTTAGTGACTGTTCAAAGTTACAATGGTACTGAAAAAAGTGATTTACAACTGATCCTTTGCAGTCTTATGACTGTTGCAGCAACCCCCACGTGGTCACGTGATCAAAAATTGGTAACTTGGTAACCAGGTATCTACCAATGGTTGCAGTATCCTGGGGGGTAGGGTGTCATGTAATCACTATTTGGGACCATACCACTTGGCTAACGAGGAACAAAGTCAACAGGAGAAGCCAGGTTAACTTCATAACCGCATGATTTGCAAACAACCATGTCAAAAGTTGTAAAATCAGACATGACTCAATTAACAACAAATTCTGGTCCCAATTGTATAAGTCAAGAGCAACCTAAATAAATAAATAGCTGAAGGCGGTTTTGGTTAAAAATTGAACGTCAGCAATGTTGCATTTCAGATTCAAAGCTTTACTCAAAATTAATATTTTCAGATATTTTAAAATAACCTTATATATTTTAGAAATTGGGAGATAAATCTTCAAGTGGCTCACATTCTGATTTTACTGATATGTGCAAATTAGGTACATACCGTATATTAAGTATAGTCTGAAAAATGGCCGCCTGAGAAGTTTGCTGTTTTGATTTGGGATTGGATTCGTTCTAGAATTCACCTTTTTCGTGCATTTTCCAGGACTGTCTGAAACAGTCCCGCTTGACTGAGTTTGGGTTTCTGTAGTTTCCCTTGTAAAACTTTGGATTTAAATTAATTAATTCTCTGTTCTGTCCAAATGAATGGAGTTTTTATTATACTATACTTAGCAAAAAGCCAGCTTGCAATTGGAGTTTGGTCTTTGCCTGAGTGAGCTAGCAAGTTTGGAATGAATTGTTAGAATGGAACTTGTGAACAGTGGAGCCAGGGAAACCTGTAATCCATGCTTTTTATGAAATTCAACCAGTAGCATTGTCCACACTAATTGAAATGGATCAAATGTTAGATAGGCAGTAGAAGAAGCTTCAAGCTTGTATTTTCTGCATCCCTGCCTTGGCTTCTGTTAGATTAAAAGCTTCTGTTTTAGATTAAATCCCAGTTTGTGGCTTTATCTAATGCAAAGCATGGGTCAGAGTGGCTAGTGGAAACCAAATTATCCTGTGAACTATATAACCTGATGTTTACTGCCACTAATCCTAATGAAAGTAACCACATTTTTTTCAGACCTTACAAAGCAAAGCACACTAATTGAAAAGAAGCAGAAGCTTCTGAATCTGGGAGCAGTGCCCAAGGGAGGGTGCCTAGGTTCAGCCTTGTACATTTAACTTAAGGGTTAGAATTCTGAATTTGGGGGAAAAATAGCTAGAAAACATCCCTATATCACCAAAGCGGTATTTATTTTAAATTAAAAACATGAATTTTTAACACAAAAATGCACAAGTTAAAAAAACAACATTAAAAATGCACTTTCTCAGTTGCTATTATTTTTAGAATTGGACAGATTTTTATCCAAGAATGGAAGGCAGTTCGTTGGGGTGTTTGTTGAGCTTCCAGAAGGATTTAAATCCTTAACGTGTATCAGAGTGAAAAAGCTCTGTGCTCTGGTAGGGTTCAGTCTTGAAGAGAAATGGCACAAACTCTGGGCAGTGCAAATTTAGGGGAGAATTAACCCACCCATTTCTCCCTTTCATTATTGGGGATTGAATGGCAGGGCAGAGCTGTCACTTAACTAATTATTGGCACTCATGCATGAAGGTATTTTTTCCCTAAACATATAATAATAGCTTACTTTAAAAAAAGATTTGATAATAGCAGTAGCACTTAGACTTATATACTGCTCCATAGTGCTTTATAGCACTCTCTGAGAGGTTCACAAAGCAGTGATTTACAAGATAACTTATGCAATGCAACTATGTGGCCATTAATTTTGGGCATAATAATTAGGCCTCTGCTGTCCAGTGGAGAAAAGCTGAATTTTAGACATTACTGGAATATTATTAGAGCTGCATTTGGGGTTGCTTTCATAGCTATCATTTATTTGTTGCTATGTGGCAACACAAGATTTGGTGATCCAAGGTGGAGTAAATTTGAATAGAGTGATGGCTTTTCACAATATGGGGAATAACAGGAATATATTCCCAGTTTACCATGTTAAATGGTGTGTTTTAAATTTTAGATTCTTCTTGTCTGACAAAGTTCTAAAATGGCTTAAACTAAATATCCAGGATACATGAATACAAAAGAGTTGTATAATGTTGCATAGGAATATTTTTAGAGGCAGGTGGTAGGAGATTGGTCACAATTTAAATAGAAATTTTCAGACATATTATTTTGGATTTTTTTTGTATTATAAACATAGAAATTTATTGAACTTCTGTGTTGAATTTCTGCATGTACAACTTAGATTTTTAACACTTGTATCTTTAATCATCCATTATTGCAAATAAGGTAGTGTAATCAGATTTCAGAACACTGCTATAATCATAGTTCATGGCAGAACCTTTCTGGTATGCTTTCAGAAGCATTTGCTAAGATATTTGAAAGAGTGCAGAGTATTTGTCATTCTTTGGAATCCATTCTTGGGCTTAATTTCAAGCAAGTGTCAGTAGCTGTTCAAAAGTCAACTTGTACATTCAATAGAAATTAAATAAAAGTGACAATTGTGATATACATCCTTCGGCAGGAACATTACTTTCAAGTTATGGAAACATCCATATTAATATATGGATGTTAATTTTAGCTGATTTGGCAATCTTGGTAATTACATATTCCTTTCAAAAGCCCATTTAGTATGGAAGAATAGTGGTATTGTAGCTATAGCTGTTTTGAATTCCACCTCTGAACATTGAACTGTTTTTACAGCTAGATGCAATAATCTACTGGTATCAAATTAAATCATTAGATCTAGTTAAACATTGCCATTCTTGATCAGTGTTCATTTCCTCCCAGCCAATTAAGTATTTTCCCCATTAACTTTTTTTGCTTTTATTTGTGTTTTGAATTGTCTATAGCTTCCATAGGAGACATGCCTTCAAATATTTGAAGTAGCTTTTGAGCCTTTTATTTCCATTGTGTGTTACTTAAAAGCACAGCAGTCCAAAGTGAAAATGTTGATGGGTTAATTCTTCAGAAACAGGTTTGTAAATGAATACACAGGTTGGGTAAGATCTTTTACATATTTTCTGCCTTCCAGCTGTGGCAAAAGCTTGTAGAAAGATTGACATTTTATTGCGGTTGCTAAGGTATTTGTTCCCAGGTTCAAGTGTTAAGCAATGCAAAAGAAGCTAAGTAAACATCATGAAACAAGGGTCTTTTCCAGATGGCTTGATTAGACAGGAATAACTGCCTGAAATATCCCCTCTCTTTACTCATAGGTACCTGGAAGAACAAAAAGCTGAAAATGGGAAGGACAAAGAGCAGAAATTGGCAAATGTAGAAAAGGACAAAATGAAAGAGAAAGGAAGCTTTTCTGAGATGGGATTAGCGGATGGCAAAACAAAGTTGGATCCTTACATCACTAAAGCTGATACAGAAAAAATGTATCGTGGGAATCAGTCCCCAAAGCGCTATAAAGTCCGAGATGATTTTGAAAAGAAAATGGCTGAGTTCCACAAGGAGGCCCACTATGGCAAAGAGGAGCCAGAGGAGCCAGAAAAGAAAGTCAAGGGCAAAGGACGGAAGGAATCCAATTTTGATGAGGATGAGGATGAGGAGCCCAAGTTTGTGAAGACGGTGCCTGCTTCCAGCAAAAGCCAGGACGAAGATCGGGCAGGCAAATGGGAAGGCCTGGTTTATTTACCTGCAACCAAGGAGAAGCCGAGGAAAACAGAAGAGATGGCAGAGGAGCCCTATGCCGAGTCCTCCAAGAAAGACGAGAGGCAGGCGGCCAAAAGAGCAGAAGCCGGCCACCGAGGGTTTGTTCCAGAGAAGAATTTCCGAGTCACCACCTACAAAGCAAGCCAGGAAAAAATGGCGACCTCCCCCCCACCTCGAAAGGCCACGGAGAGCAGAGAGAAGCCGAGCATGCGGGGAGAGGGCCTGGCCACGGGCAAATCCTCCTTCTCCATTACTCGTGAAACCCAGGTCAACCTCCGCATGGATTCTTTCGATGAGGATCTTGCTCGGTGAGGCATTCGGCATGTCTGGCTTTGTAGGGAAAGGAAGGAAAAGGGAGGTTGGGGAAGATGAATGCTTATTCTGTCCCCTCTCAATAGAAAAGATACATCGGGAGCTGTTTAAAAATAAGCTCAAATTTCTATTTATACAGCACTGTACTCGCTCTTGCTGCTAAAAATATATGGGTGCCCATTGCTTTGTAAAGAAAGTAGTATGAACTAAACATAATTTTAGCTAACATTTAGTGTTAACTCAAAAAGGGGGGGGGGGGCTTTTTTAGCACACAATCAGAAGTAAAATGTAACCCTTAGCTCAGAAAAAGTTGTGTGGACCTGGGTTACCCTCTATTTAGAATGAAAATTGAAAATGATCCTCACTGAAGCACCATGAGAGTGGCTATTATTATTTGATTTATATAGCCGTTCTTCGACTTACAATAAAATACATAAAATATATTTTTTTAAAAGCCACGTCGGAGTTGGGTGTCATGCAAACAGTTATCAACCCGGCCGGAAGATCGGCTCTGTCAAGCAAGCAAGCGAGCACTCCGAATAGAAATGGAAGGAAGCTTGGAGGTGTTCTAATCCAAGCCTCTGCTCGAGCAGGAAGCCCTAGGCCGTTTCAGACAAGTGGCTGTCCCCGGTGATGGAGCCCCCACGGCTTCTGGAGGGAAGCCCTTCCACTGGTTGATTGTCCTCACTGTCAGGAAGCTTCTCCTTAATTCCAGGTTGCTTCTCTCCTTGATTCGTTTCCATCCGTTGTTTGTTGTCCTGCCCTCTGGTGCTTTGGAAAATAAGTTGACCCCCTCCTCTTCGTGGCAGCCTCTCAAATACTGGAGTGCTGCTCTCATGTCCCCCCATCCTTCTTTTCTCTAGACTAGCCAAACCCAAATCTTGCAACCGTTATTCTTCATATGTTTTAGTCTCCAGGCCTTTAATTGCCTTAGTTGCTCTTTGCACTTTTCCCAAAATCTCAATAATTTTTTGGGTAACTTGGTGACCAAAACTGGATTCAGTAATCCAGGTGTGGCCTTACTAAGACTTTATAAAGTGGTACTAATACACTCACACACCCAGAGCTCCAGACTTGTGCTCTTGGTATAATTATAGGTAAATTATGCGTGTGTGTATGAGCTGCGGTGGTGCAGTGGTTAGAATGCAGTACTATAGGCTACCTCTGCTGACTGCTGGCTGCCTGAAATTTGGCAGCTCAAATCTCACCAGGCTCAAAGTTGACTCAGCCTTCCATCCTTCTGAGGTGGGTAAAATGAGGACCCAAATTGTTGGGGGCAAGAGGCTGACTGTAAACCGCTTAGAGAGGGCTGTAAAAAGCACTATAAAGCACCAGATGTCTAAGTGCTATTGCTATATATAAAGAAGCAACGCTTATAAGGTCTCTTCTGAAATCTGACCCTTCTTCCTAATTAATGCTATTTTTGACTAGGTTAACTCAGGTGCAGTTATGCCATTAGTGGTTTTTCTCTCTGCCAGTGAAAATGAAGCCTCAAATCTCACTTGTTAAACATGACCAAAAGCCCTTTATAAGTCTGTATTTAGAGAGTACATGGCGCCCAGCAGTATTTCTGTCTCAAAACTGGTCAGCCTGAGTCTCAAAAGTAGCACACACTTTTGAGTGGGGAGAGAGAAGAGAAAATTGATATAGTTGTTGCAGGACCTCTTGCTAATCCTGATCCTTATTCAGCAGTTTCTATTGAGATCAGTTCTGACTGTCATCCAGCATCCTTAGTAAAGAACTGATGGATACCACTCTGGGTTCCTTTCTTCACATAATGACTGCTTAACTTGCCTTTTTATACTAAAGCAACAGAGTATTTGCCGCTTACTAAAACATTGCTCGTGGCTTAGTGGGCAGCATTTTGTCCCTAAGAGCTGTGAAATGAAAGCCATTCCCATTCCTCTCTTGTTGAAGCTGGGCGACAGTGAGAAAAAAAAATATTAGTATGGATCTGGATTTGAAAAAATAATATCAGAAGAATAATCCTCAGAAGCTGGGAATACCATAATCTCTTGACTTTTAGGGTGCCACGTTTTACATCACTCTGATTTCCATGATCTTTTGCATGTGTCTTTACAGCCCAAGTGGGATTTTGGCACAGGAGCGTAAATTATGTCGTGATTTGGTGCACAGCAATAAAAAGGAACAGGAGTTCCGCTCCATTTTCCATCACATCCAGTCAGCGCAGTCTCAGCGAAGTCCCTCAGAGCTCTTTGCTCAGCACATAGTGACCATTGTCCATCATGTGAAAGGTGAGTTCTCTGGACTTTGTCAGCCATCCTGGCACTGCTGCTTTCTCCGACATCGATGCAGAGTTCTGTATGTTTCTTTTCGGTAGAGCAAATGGCGAAATTCTTCCATAGGGAAGATGTAGTGAATTCTGCAATGTGTGCAGTGCAGGAGATTGGATTGATGACTGCCTTAGGCAGTGGGTTGGACTAGAGGATCTCCAAGGTCCCTTCCAGCCCTATGAGTCATTCCTATATTATTTTATAGGAAGTAGTTTTGAAAGATTCTGGAACCATTTTTTTCCGTTTTACCTCTTAGCTGATTTTGTTTCAGTTCCAGTAAAACTTCTAAGTTAAGTCAAACAGAAATAACCCAAATCATTTTATCTATTCCTGATAGTGGCAAATTATTTATGTGTTTGCCATTGTCATATATCAGTATTCCAGATAGAAATGACAGCAGTAGATTAGGGTATTGTAAACTCTGGGGAGGCTGTTTTGAAGAGAAAGTCTGCAGTAAGAGATTGCTGGCCCTGCATCCCAGTCTCTCAGAGGAGGGGGCTTTAGGCATCGTGCTGAGCGGAGCACATGGAATGGAATGGTACAGTTCTGGTTGAAAGAGATGGGAAATATCTGGGAAGGAAGCCGGGAAAAGCTTGCAAGTTAAAACTAGTATTTTGAATGGTACCCATAAACCTAGAGAAAGTCAATGCAGCATCTATAAAACCAGAGTTGCTCACCTGCCCGTTGTAAGCAACCACCTGTTGTGCTAATTGAACTTTCCCAATAGTCTTCAAAGTCAGCCCCATATAAAATTCCTACTAGCTTTGAGCCAATAGGAAAGCGCAACTATTCGTGTTCAAAGTGGGAACATGTATTGAATCTGGACCTAAAGGAAGCTCTACCTTTTCCTGGACCCGTGCAATGGCTGTGTGGTACTGACAGATACAGTGAATGTGCTACCCCGGAACTAAATAGCTTCGCATCCCTAGACATGAGCTGCCATGCAGGACCTTTGTGAACAATTGGTAAAAACATCGTCACATGGAAAAGAAGGCTCCCCTAGTATTTTTATTGGTGACTGACGTGTAGCCTGGAAGATGCACGCTGCAGGATTCTGAAGCCTTGCCATTGGACTGCAACAATCTTATTAGGAAACACAGTAATTCATAGGGGGATAGGATAGACTAGTATTGTCATTTTAAATGTACACTAATCAGCATACATTAAAATGAAATTTCTTTGCATTCAGCTCTCAAAAGACAACTATATACCCACACACATGTATATGACCAGAGAGACAGATGAGGCTACCGGGAGAAAATAGTTACTGGACTAGCCCCATGGAGTAGCTGGCCTTCTCTGAGCCAAGAAAGAAAAAATTCTCCACATATGGCTTAGAATTATTGTCTGCTTCTTGTTCTTTCCACTTCTTTGTCTGCTTCCACCTCAGCAGTGAAAAAATGGATTTAAATGTCTGAAACTCGGGTGTCTGTAATAAAAAGTCCAGGGACAGGATGGTTACGAAAGTGAAGAGTGGCATGGAACGCTCCTTATTTTTCAGGAGGCTCCTGTTCCACGTCCCACTTAGTAGCCTCAGGTGGCTTTCGTGCCAGGAGGAGCTTCCAGTTAAAAGACTTTTATACGTCTAAGCAGTGAGGTGAATCCTCTTCTCTTTCTGTCTTCACCCCCCTCTTCACTTCTCTACTGTTTGCTTCTTGAATCTGTTGCAGAGCCCACTTTTATCTTGTCCTAAAGTCTATATACAATATTAACAATATGGTGTTTCCTCATCGCAAACCAACAGAGCATCACTTTGGGTCTTCAGGAATGACGTTGAATGAGCGCTTTACAAAATACCTCAAGCGGGCAGAGCAGGAGTCGGCTAAGAGCAAAAGCCCTGAAATCCACAGGTGAGTGGAACTTGGCATGAAAGCAGAGCAGGTGGGGGAGCCGAGGGAGCCCTCGAGTGGGACACACACAGGAAGAGCGATTGCCGGGTTTTACGGCTTGCATTAGAGCTGGACCCAAATGGTCTTTTCAAAGGTGCAGAACTGGGTGAATGATTTCCCTGGATTTTTACAGAGAAAGGAAAGGATGGGGAAATCATGGGGTTTACTGGCAGCTTGGGAAACCAGGGAATCTGCAGGCTGCTGGAGAGGGGGCCCTATATACAGTGCTTCATGTTCATATATAGCATCCAGCAACCTCATAAATGAAAGGAGCCCTTATGAAGAATGATCTGAATTTATAACGCAAAATTTAATTCATCAAAAGTACCAAGTTGTGGTAGAAAAATGCAGGAGAATTTCTATGCCTATGATTTGATTTTAATTTACAGCTGAAAATCATGAAGGCTTTGAAAGCCTTTGTGGTTCTTGCACAGCAATTACCTGTCAGTTGACTGCTCAGCATTGGGCAGCTGATCAGGAGCAAGCACTGCTTGACTGAAGGCGCATATGGGGGAGATTACGCATGTATGGGCAAGTGTATTTTTACCCGATTGTCTTGACCTGCTTCCTCCAGCCCCAACATCTCACAGGTTAAAACTCTATCACTATAGCGACAGATTCTGTGCAAAAATGTCAATAATTGGCCAAAAGAGGCACGGCTGCTGAAATTGTATTGAATTTCCTGAACATTTAGCAGGATGAATAGCATTCCCATAAGCTGAGACATGTTTCCTCAGTGCTAAGGACCAGCAAACAGAGACTTTAAGGAAGCCAAATTCTGTTAGAGGTTCCATGCTCTGCAACAGAATGCACAATGTTTATCTCTCAACTTAACTTTGCCTTACCCCAGGATTAGCAATGGCAACTTCTCCAAGGCCACGAGTGGCCTCACAATTGGTGTCCCAAAAGGTGGCATCCAGGATTAGGTAGCGTTATGAGAGCTTATTTATTTATTATGATCATTTGAATCCACCCAATACAAGATGCCAGGCGGTTCAGTCAGTCAAATGTAAGATGTCATAAGGCTGAAGCTCACTCCAGCAAGCCCAGTGGCTGGAGACCATCCAGTTCCAGGGATTGACCAGCTCTAGCTCTTGGTCAGCTGCAGTTTCCCAGATAGGTCTAGTGCATAGGTTTGGGGAAGGAGGTAAGGGGAATGGACTCGGCTCTTGGAGTGGTGGCAGATGTGACCAAGAAAGCTTTTGTCCAGATTCATCCCTTTCTTGGGTTATGTGGCTCTGTTTACAGTCGCTTATGGGATGTCTTCTGTGTGGATTACAAGTAGTCCTCAACACATTTACGAGCATTGCATTGCAGCATCCCATGGTGAGGGGATTAAAATTCAAATGCTTGAAAACTGATTCATATTCATGATGGTTGCAACGTCCTGGGGTGATGCGATCACCTTTTGCAACTTTCTAGCAAGCAAAGTCCATGGGGAAGCCAGATTTACTCAACAAACATGTAACTAACTTAACAACTGCAGTAAACTGTCTCGCTTAGCAATGGAAGTGTTGGGCTTAATTGTCGTAAGTCGAGGACTACTCTAGTGCACTTTACAGAGAGCTGCCCTTGAAGACTACTTGGAAGCTACAATTGGTTCAAAATGTGGTGGCAAAAGCAATTATGGCCCTACCTGCTACGTCCATGTGGTGTCACTCCTTCTCAAGGTGGCCCCTGGGCTTCCAGGTGCAGTTGATGGTGCTAGTTGTCATCTGTAATCTTACACCGTGTGTAGGGCTTGGCCATCTGCAGCTGTGCCTGCCTGTCCAAAAAGGTTGGTCTGCATTGCTTCCCATCCATCCAACGACGGTGTCTGCTGGGTGCAGAGCCTCCTGTGTGGTTTTGCCTGCCCTCTGGAACAGCCTGTCCCTGGCATCTGTCTAGCCCTGACCCTGCCTGCCTTTAAAAGACCTGACTCATTCCACAGGCATTGGGCCAGCGGGCATTTTTCTTTTACAAACTATAAAGCTGCCAGTAAAGGAGAACATTCGTAGCTCCAAGGTTGAACGCTTCGCTCAAACTGTCCTCCTGTACAGTGAGTCTCGGTGGTGTATGGTAAGCACAAGGATACCGTACAATTTTTAAAATCCGTATGTTGTTGAAATAAAAACATCAGTTTGAAAGACAAACGTGCAGGGTCCAAGGCTGAAGAAAGAGTCAGATTTTCAGAACTGTTTTGAGCACAGCCAGGGCTGAGGCACCTTGGAGGGCTGCTGCTCCAGAACGCAGACAAAACAGCCTTCTTAGGTCTTATCAGGTAATGCGGTTTAATAATAAGTTAGACCCATTTGGTGTGTAACCACCTTTGAACTGTGGGGCTTGTGGTAGTTTCTTCCTCTGGTGAAGAAGTCATTTTTATTCTCTTCCGTTCTATTGTTTTTAATAAGTTGTAAGCCATTGGAGATATGCATCAGTGGGCAACCATAGCAGTGGGAAAAGAAACAAGGACTCCCTCCCACCAAAGACCCAACATAGCCATCTTAATGAAAATGTAGTTAAAATCCAAGGAATGCACTCTGAAAATCAAGTAATTCAAACTAAACGGCCTCCCAACTTCCTGGAGAGCTACAGCAGATAAGATAGAGACAGGCAATTTCCTTAAAACTGCTGAAAAATAGTCTGAAGAACGCAGTCTCAGCCTTTTAAGAGTGGAACGGAAGTTGTTTACCTCTGAGATAACTTTACTCCCAGTCTTAAAATCCCCCAAAACACTAGTAAGAGGGTGAAACTGACCAGATTTATTCATAATCTGAACATCAGAAATGACATTTGTGTCTCTTAATCATGGCTTGCCTTTCTCTGTTTAGGAGGATAGACATTTCTCCAAGTTCTTTTAGAAAACATGGATTCTCACAAGAGGAGATCAAAAGTTCCAAAGAAGCCAGCTACAAGGTGAACGGATGCTTTGGATTTGTTTTCGTCTGTGTGCTTTGGGCGTGAACTTTGGGTTTGTTTTTTTAAAAAAGTGATTTTTTTTTTATTTAAATTGCTCTCTACTTAAGTTTGTGTTTTTCTTTCAAGGATGGGCATAATTCTAAAAATGAACTACAAAGGGTTAATTTTTATTAAAAAAAAATGTATCAACAACCTTTGTGAAGTGGTTAGAAATATGGTAAATGACCACAAAGTCAATTGAGGTTGAGCTTGAGACAAAAAGTGGATTTTTGGAAACAAAGTGACCTTGATGATGGAAGAGACTTTTTGTGATATTTTGATGCTTGTAAGTATAACTAAATCACTTGTCTTACCCGTGATATTTTCCAACCATGTTTTCAAAAAGACATGCATGTCAGAAAGAGGAAATTAAATCAAATTGTAAATAAGCCGAATCAAAGAACGTTTTTGCTAATGTGTCATTTTCTGTTGAATTCTATTAGTTTATTTTTAAATGCTGTTGAAAATGGAAGCCTTTTAGATACGCACAGTGAAATTTCAATAGGCCCCTTATTTTAATATTGTTTATAGTTTTTAAACAAAAGTATTTCATCTTTAAGCATCTTTAAACCGCTTAGAGAGGGCTGTAAAAAGCACTATAAAGCGGTATATAAGTCTTTGCTATTGCTATTGTCTCGTCACCCTCATGCAAGTATGTTTTAAAGTATTTTAACAATGCTGTGAACCTGTTTCCTTTCCTATCATGCCTGTGTTCTGTTTATCGAAACCCTTGTTGCT
Source organism: Psammodynastes pulverulentus (assembly GCA_025802295.1). Taxonomy (NCBI): domain Eukaryota; kingdom Metazoa; phylum Chordata; class Lepidosauria; order Squamata; family Psammodynastidae; genus Psammodynastes; species Psammodynastes pulverulentus. Next base: position 23,586,101 of record JAOYMU010000020.1, read on the forward strand.
TCCGAAAGACAATAGATGAGTCCCGAAGAAAAGTTATGTTATGTGCATGGGAACACATGAATAGGGGTATTCTTCCAATTTGCAAACAAGAGCTTCTTAGCTCTGAGAGGAATGGAATGGATTGAATAATGGCTACATCTCCGGGTTTGGATGGTGATACTTGGTGACAAACCAGTTTCTACTGTGGTGATAAAGTCATCTTTGTCTTCTGAGCTGCAAAGGGTTGTTCTTCACCTGTGGAATGCACAAGCCCATTTCTCCCAAGGACAAGTGCCAGTTCTGCTGTAATGGGGCTATTCTATATTTTTAGCAGGAAGGGTGCTATAGGTTTGTGTAAGTACTGCTTTAACGTAGAGTTGCTAATGCTTCTCGTTGGAGTTAAGGGAACTCTTCTTCTTTGGCCTGTTATTGTGCGGTCTTGCCTTGTGCCAGGCTGGAAGCTGCTGAATTGGGTCGAGGCCCTGCATGGATCAACTGTTTCAATAATAAGCAGCGAGACTTGTGCAGATCCGAAATGATTTCTTGGATGGATAATTGCAGTGCTTCCTATGAAGGCTCAGCTTTGCCATAAAATGTAGTTTTTTGACCACTGTATTTTCTCTGGTTCCTTTCTCTTTTTCTGCTCTGGAGAAAATCTCTCAATCTCCAAGGACATCGGACAGTTATCTGCAGTTCCATTTATTATGCAGGTGCTAAATAAACATAACAACAGTTAGTTGCAGTTATTTGTATATTTATTGTCCTTTCAAAGTTCAACGTTTCAAAGAAGTCCTATTTCTAATAGCAAATAGTAAGTTTGGCAAGGAGCAGAAGGAAGCGAGGAAAGGGAGGAGAAACATAGTCCGCTGCTGAGCAGTTGAAGCAGGATCTGGGGCTCCTTTGGGCAGCCGAGAGCATGAAGCTGTGCAAGAGGCCCAGGCACCAGACTGCTTTCTCCTTCTTTTGGTCTCCATCAACAGAAGTCTTTTCAGGCCTGCTTTTGTGTATGTGTCCTTGATGTGAGTCTCGTGTTTGCAGTGCACAAACCTAAGTTTAAAGGGTGATTCTTCGCAAGAGTCTTCAAAATGCACAGGTGCTGGAGGGAGAGTGGACAAAAACATGGACTTACTGGGTTGCTCCTACATATAAATCGATCCAGGGTGAAGCTTTTCTGCGAAGCTTCTGAGGCTGAATTGCAGCTGGGTGCTTCTCTTTCTCGTTTTCTCTCAGTATCCACAGCCAGGCTTCCCATTCCTGGGGAAGGTATCCTTTTTTTAGGAAGAGGGGGATTCTATGGTTTTTAAGTTAATTTCCTGTATCGTATGACAACTATTTTCCCCTGTCCCAAATAGAAGTGTAGCTTTGGGTTTCATTTAGTGACTGTGGCCCCGGAGATTGCACAGAAGGGTCTTGGCTATGGCTGACTTTCTCTCTCACTTTACCTGGTTTAATAACTTGGCCAGGACCCTTCTGTGCTGCGGCTGGGGGAGAAATGAGTGCAGAAAGAATGGGAGAGTTTCCCTGTTTTCAGGCAGTTGGTTTATGGGCAGCAACTTCATGTGGTGTCCTTGGTGGTTGCTGTCCTAAATAAGATCAGCGCTGCATCTGTGAAGAAGCTGCTAGAGGCTCGGTTTAAAATCCTTTTCCTTGCTGTTTTTCTTCTTCCAGGCTGAGAGCAAATACAAAGATGACCCAGTTGATCTACGCCTTGACATTGAAAGACGTAAAAAACATAAGGAGAAAGATAAGCGAGGAAAGTCGAGAGAGTCTGTGGAGTCCAGGCCTTCCAGCCACTCAAGAGAACGGTCAACAGAGAAAACGGAGAGGCCTCACAAAGGCTCCAAAAAGAAGTAGGTCAGAGGGGGGAGCACGTATCCACCCATCTTATTCTTTCCTTTCTATTGAAATGCTTCCGGGGCCTGCAGAAGCCCCCACCCCCCTCCCCCAGTGATGGGGTCCTCAAGAGGTGTGGAGCTGAATTTCCAGAATTTCTCATTCCAGTGGAACGAACATGGAACAATCGGATGCCCCTTTGCTGCAGATTCATCAGGCTGTTCCCTTGCATCCGCATCCAGCTGCCGCTCATATGAGCAGGGAGGGGCACACTTTGTCCTCGGGGGAGGCTGCTTTTGAGGAATAATTTTCTATTCCCCATTAAGCAAGGAAGACGAGGCTCTGTCAATTTGCCAGAGAATGAATGAGATCTAACTCGGCACCGTCTCCCTGCTTCAACTTGCCAAGAGGCTGGAGCAGTTCACGTGCTGTTCCGGGGCCTGGGGAGATCGATCAAATTTGGCCTTGTGCAGACTTTTTGCCTACTCAGACCCCCTTTATCATGGCGGTATATTGAGAATGTCCTCACTTTCCCTTCTTCCTGTTAGAATGGAAAATGAATCCCTCAATTTTGGGGGGAGAACTTGGATATTGAAAGATATATAAGAAGACAAAATAACAGGTTACCTTGTACAATGTATGTGCCTTTTTCACTTTAACAGCTGCTTCACTGAAGCCAGTTTTGCAGTCCTACAGAAATTGACTTTAGCCTTTGAAGAGCTGCTTTCAAGAGAAACTGGGCCTGTGGGACTCTCTCTGGTGATACCGGACCGTGCCAAAGCAGCCGTGCCCTGGTTTAAATTGATTGTTCACCTGGAGTCTAATGGCATACAAGTTGAATAAATTAACAGTGGCAGTATAGACAAGGATAGTTCCTTCCATTTCATAGCTATAGAAATAAAACAATGATGAGCAAGAAGAGAGATGCCCAGTCTTTTTGCTTAGATTCCCCAAGATTGGGATTAAACAAATGTCATTCTTGCTCTTAAAATGGGAATATTGGCCCATTCATTCATGCACTTGCACCTGCACATTTATTCTAGCTGCTGTAGAAGGAAAAAGAGAGACTGAGTAGTAATTTTGTTTTCAGGAATTAGATCTTTCCCTTGGGGAGAGAGTGGGGCCCAGGCAGCTACTTACACTTTTGGTATCATTTCTTGGCTGTGGCTGCCCGGCTAAGCCCTCTAGACCGCTGCGCAAGCGGTGGGCAAGCGTGCATGCACATGCAAAGCTCCATTTGTGCTTCTGGTGGGTGGGTGCGCAAACCCCCCCCCCCCCTCCGTTGCCAATCTGCAGAGTCAGAAAGGTTGGGGACGGCTGCTCTAGATTCCAGTTTTCAACAGGACAAAGGGCAGTGCAGGCCCCGATCCGTTTTTAAGGTAGTGTCGCCCCCTAACAAGTAAAGGGGTTATTGAGTCTCCGTGATTCTACTTCGAGCCAGCTCTTCTGTGTCTTTGGTGTCCCAGGAAGCATCGACGTGTCCGGGAGAGATCGAGGTCAAGCTCTTCGTCCTCCCAGTCTTCACGCTCCTATAAAGCGGAGGAGTATCCTGAGGAAACTGAGGAACGGGAGGAGGCCCCTGCTCCTGGCTTTGACAAATCCCGCCTTGGCACCAAGGAGTTTGCGGGCCCGAGCGACCGGGGCAGAGCCCGAGGACCTTTTGTGAGTGTCCTTTAAGAATATGCATCTCCTGTGCCCTGCGAAGTCCCTCCAGAAATTACCACCAAATACTTAGTTGGACAAAAGGAGAGAAACTATGAAATTCTGAGAATTATCTTACTAGCTAGCGCTAATTAGTTTTAATTAAATTAATCTAGATTTTATCCTGGCCCAGCCTGCTTTCTAGTGCTCATGGCCAAATGTGATCCTTGGCCCTAAAGGTGTCTCATGCTGTGATTTAGGATACTCTTCTGCTTTCAGCTCTTTAGGCCCCTGCTTGAAAATAATAGATCTCAATATTTCCAAACTCTGATGGAGCATAAACACGGATAGAACTCCCCAGAGTGATTTTTCAAAAGTTGAACCTGATCAAAGCAGCCTGTGACTTCCAGTTGTCTTGAAGTCCAAAGAAAACCCTCCACCCCATTTAGGCTTCCCTTTCCCATTTGAGTAATTGCCCCCATCCCAGAGCAAACTGACGGAAGGGGCTTCAGACTCAGCAGCCTGCTCTGCCTCCTCCCCCTCCTCTTTAGCAGCAGTTCCGGGCCAGAGGCCGTGGCTGGGGAAGGGGTGCCTTTTCCGGCAACACCAACACCAACAATAGCGGCACCAGCGCTGACTTCCAGAAGCGAAACCGGGAGGAGGACTGGGACCCCGAATACACACCCAAGAGCAAGAAGTACTACTTGGTGCGTGAGCTCCTCCTCCCGTCGGGTGGGGCCAGGTCCTCCTGACCCTTTGGGCAGAGCTTGCCTGGTTGCGATACAGTCCCCCGACCAGAGCCAGGCTCCCCTTTGTGCCAAAGGAAGAGGGGGGAGTGGGGATCTCAGTGGCCAGAGCTTACCAGCTGACTCCCTTCTCTCCTTCAGCACGATGACCGGGAGGGCGAAGGTGGCGAGAAGTGGGCGAACCGGGGCCGGGGCCGGGGCCTCTTCCCCCGAGGCCGGGGACGGTTCCTGTATCGCAAGTCAAGCACCAGCCCCAAGTGGGCCCACGACAAGTTCAGTGGCGAAGAAGGCGAGATAGAGGACGACGAGAGCGGGCCGGAGAACAGGGAAGACAAGGATGTCCTCCCACCCGTGGCAGAGTAGGAGCCACTGGTGCCGCGAGGAGTGGGGGAGGGGTGTCTTCGACCCTGATTGGCTAGTTGAATGTTTTCCTGCTCTTATTCCTGATTTCTCAGTGACCCTGGAGGACGGTAGAGTTGTGCCCACTATTTTTGGCAATCATTTCTGTCTTTTTAAAATGTGGTGATAGAGATGAGTAATGTCTTGCTCTTTTGTTTTCCTTTTTCCTGTTTGTGGATTTTTAAAAAAAAATCCTTTATTTTAAGCTTTTACATATATATATTGACAATATGCCCTTAAATGGTTACTTTCAGAAAGGTCTTCATGAATATATGCCTATAATGAATAGAGTGGGGGGAGGAGCAACCATCTGAATAGAAACTCTTGGGACCAAACTCTGTAGCGTTTTTAATTTACAGGAATTTTCCCCCAACTGAATTTAGAACTATATCTTTTAAAGGTATTTCTTTTCCTTTTTGCTGAAATTTTAAAGATAGCATGGCCCAGTGGGGAAATTCATTTTCTTCTTCCCATCAAATTACAGATCTCTTCTTGAATGATGTTAGCATCTTCATTCGTTCATCCAGACTCCTTTCTTACTTCTTTTCCTTCCCAATGTCAAATTGAACATATTTTCAGGATCACAGTTTTGTAAGAAACTTCTGATTATACTAGATTAAAAAAAGCCTGTAGCATGAATAAAATGGAGAATTCTTATTATATTAATCTTTTTATAAAACAGTTTTGATTTACTTGTGTGGTGGCCATGGTCACTTGCTGACAATTGGCTTTTCATTCTTTTCTGCTTTAAATCTGCAGCGCTTAAAAGATGCTTGGTACGTACAGCATTCTTGCTTCCAAGCCCACAAGAGAGATTCTGATTGCTGTGTGGAGAAATTATTCCCCAGGAATCTGGCTTCGCCATGCTTCCTTTGGCTCCCCTACTTTCCCCTCTGTGAGTTCATTTTGTGGGACGGGTGCAGTTCCTGCTTAGCAGAGCAAATTCTTAGCAAATTCTTGTTTTGCCTCCTTGTTAAAATAAAACTACGTTGAATTGAACTTTGTGCATACCATTTCATACTGCTTTTGTACTAATGCTTTGTTTCATGGCTGCGAACAGTCTTACCCATTACAGTTGTCAGCAAAAAGAGAGAACGAACAAAAACAAGTCCTCAGAAGTAGTGAGAATATGCTCATCCCGGATCACATCTTTTGTTCAAGCTGATGAAGTTCCGCATGGATGAAGGTGGACGGGAGGCTCTGCGCTTCTTCACTCTGTTCCTTTCATAACGGGATTTCCCCGCCCGGCAGAGTAGCTCCGTGCCCCTACACAGCTTCACTAGCCTTTGAATGTTTGATAGTTTGTTTGCATACTGTGTTCAGGATTCCCTCAGGTTGGACTGGCAGGAAACAGAAAGCAGGTTTCTGTAGGAAGAAAAAAAGGCCCTTTTCAGCCTAGGTAAAACTGCACAAGATCTGCTTTGTGGAAATTGTTCTGCAAGGTATTCAGATTCCACTCCTGATCCATTTAGCTGTTACTAACCATGCCTCCAATTTTGTACATCTACAAAATACTGTAAATTTACCAGAAATCATCCTTGTCATAAAGAATAGCTTGGAATGACATCAAATACTACAAGCTTTAAACCTTTAAGGTTCCCGGGGGGGGGGGGGGGGCT